>VXAD01005374.1:1656074-2070042 GCA_013399195.1 Dicrurus megarhynchus
CTTTTGGCCACGTCCAACCAGGGAAAGGCCCTCCCCCTCCGGCACCGCAGCGCCCGCGCTCCCGGAGCATGGCCCCCCCTGCCCCTGCCCCTCCGCCGCGGCTGCAGCTGCCGCGGACCCCGAGCGTCTGACTCCAGACGGAGGCGGCGCAGCGCCGGGAGCCAACGCCACCGGCATCGCCTCGGAGCGGCCCCGGGGGAGCGGGGCTGGCCGGGGCCCCTCGCCCCCGCGGGCCCGGAGCGGGGCTCGGCTTAGGCACCGACTGCCGCCGAGCAGCCGTCCCCTGACGGGCTTGCTGCCTGCCGTGCTTGCTTGGATGAGTCTGCGACATGCCTAATAAGAGACGAGATGGGCCAGGGCGACGAGAGCGACCGCATTGTGATCAACGTGGGAGGGACTAGGCACCAGACTTACCGCAGCACCCTGCGCACCCTGCCCGGCACGCGGCTGGCCTGGATCGCTGAGCCCGATGCCCACAGCCACTTTGACTATGACCCCCGCACGGATGAGTTTTTCTTTGACCGGCACCCGGGCGTCTTTGCCCACATCCTGAATTACTACCGCACTGGCAAGCTGCACTGCCCCGCGGACGTGTGCGGGCCCCTGTATGAGGAGGAGCTGGCCTTCTGGGGCATCGATGAGACCGATGTGGAGCCCTGCTGTTGGATGACCTACCGGCAGCACCGCGACGCTGAAGAGGCTCTGGACAGCTTTGGTGGGGCGCCCCTGGATAGCAGTGCTGAGGACGGAGACATAGATGGCACCGGAGACTCTGGTGATGGTGAAGATGAGCTGGAGATGACAAAACGCCTAGCACTTAGTGACTCCCCAGATGGCAGGTCTGGGGGCTTCTGGAGACGGTGGCAGCCCCGCATCTGGGCACTCTTTGAGGATCCCTACTCCTCCAGATATGCAAGGGTAAGCTATGCAATCAGCACCCTCATCAAAACACTCAAACCTCCCTGCAGTCCCACTTCCTCCCAGCATCACCAGGGTTCTCTCCGCTGTCAGAGCAGAGCAGCCATCCACGCGTGTGGCCATACAAAAATCATGCAGGGTCTATGGGGATGTAACCCACACTGTCAGGCAGGCCCCATGCATTGGGAACAAGTAGACACCAAGGCCTGAGCTTGTGTACTCATACGTGGGCCACCAGAGACCTTTCTTTTCTAACGGGCTCCTAAAACTCCTAAAACAGCTTGGGGCAGGGTCCCATTCATGGGCCAGAGAGATCTCCATTACACCAGGTAATTTCCCTCTATGCATAGATTTTTACAGTCAGACATCCCCCAGTAAAGAGAGACACCTTGTCCAGTACAAGCTAATGGCTCTCTCCGCTTTACGAGATGGGAAAGGATTATGGGAGCAGGCAGTCCCAGGGGTACCAGGGGATTTGGAGAGTTTCAGCTTGGACTGGAGTCAGTGCCTTTCTCTTTTCTCATACATACCAAGTTAAATATTTATGAACATGCTTTTCTGAAAATGGGTAATTCAGCTGCTCACTTTGTGTCTTTTTCCCTTGTGGGAAATGCAAAGTATTAATTCTAGGAAAAGGTTTCATTCATGTAGAAGGGACACTGTGTTTGACAGGTTTCTTGCCTGCTACTGAAGGACAACTCCTCCCCTCCTGGTGCCTGCGGTTGTTTTGGAAAGGGAATGCACACTGGTGCAGTTCACAGCATAGGTGTGGATAAAAATGGTCTGTAACAGTCATCCGACTCCTTTAAGTAGGCACCTCCTCATGCTATGAGGATAATTGCATTAATTAGGGCCCAATTCTGCTCCTGAAATCAAAAGTACTGAAAACATTTACTTCAGGAACAGCAGCAGGATTAACTCCCAAAACAGTCAATTTGATAACTAGGGAAACAGATGGAGCTTAGTGCCTTCATAAAGAAATCGGTTGGCACAGGCTTTACTCTTAAATGTAGCTTTGTTACAGCTTAATTGCTGCCAGCCCTGAGTAGGAATGAGTGGTGCTTTGGTGGCGGAGGGTGGTCAGTGTTCCTGAGAAGGATCAAAGGAGTGAGATCAGATTAGGGAGAAAATTGGATGGATGGAGGAAAGAGAAGTGGAAATGCAGGGAGCAGGGAGAGGGGAGCTGGCCATGTATGAATGGGTGGTGGAATAGCAGCTGCTGGAGACATTGGGTCTGAGCAGAGATCTCCAGCCGGGAGACACCAGGTCTGCAAACTGAATGAATGGGGAAAGCTGGAGCAGAGCCTGGAGTTACAGCTTGCTGCATTTCTAAAGATTCTTGTTTGAATACTGTTTGGAGACTTCCTCCCTGAACAAAGGAGTTCATATTTGAAATAAATTCCTTTAAACAGCATAGGGGATAAAGGAATAATAAAATATTTACCACAAGATGAAAAGATGATGTTGTTGTATTGCTGCTTTCAAATCCCTGTTTTCTTCCAAGGGAACATGGAAAGGGAAAGCCAAGGCTGGAGGGTATCCTTCAAAATACTTGGTTTCCATTAATCAAGCCCGGTGTTAGCAGGCGATCTGAATAGCAGATCTCTCTGGTACCCAGGAATCTGTTGGTAAAACACATTTCAAGGGAAAGTAATGTGCTTGTTCAAGATTTTGGGAAGTGGTTCAAAAGCCAAATGGATAATGTTGTCACAATGAAAAGGATACAGAGGTTAAAACACCCTTTTGCTTGGAGGCATTATGATATTTTAGGTGAAGGACAAAAATTTATAAACAATATTAAGAGTCTTTGTGACGCACGGGCTGGAATTCTAGAAGGTTATAAATTCTCTAAGGGTATTTTCATTTAGGAATAGGTGTTTTATAAAGTGATTTGGGTTTGTTGGGGTTTTTTTTTTTTTTTTGGAGTGGATGATGTACCATTTATTCGCAATCACTTGTGCATACCTGTTAGAATTCAACTCCTGATTTACCTCTAACTTGTTCTTTCCTTAAAGGATTGTTAAAACTAGATAAATATGAGTACACTGAATATTTTGTGGGTTAAATATGATTCTTTAACTTGTATCTATGGAGACGTAGGCCACATACATTAATATTTTGCATGAAGGAAGATGTCTTTCCTCATCAACACATGCACACACTGTCCATTAA
This sequence comes from Dicrurus megarhynchus, assembly GCA_013399195.1. Classification (NCBI taxonomy): domain Eukaryota; kingdom Metazoa; phylum Chordata; class Aves; order Passeriformes; family Dicruridae; genus Dicrurus; species Dicrurus megarhynchus. The sequence continues at coordinate 1,659,165 of VXAD01005374.1, forward strand.
GAAGACATTATAAGACACTTAACATTTCCTAATAAAAGCCATACGTTATGGTTATGGATGTAAAAAGATATGGGAATTTGATTTATTCTCCTGTAACCTAACACAGACATTGCAAAAATACCTCAAGCTCACAATAGCTAATTTATAGTAAAATAATTGATAACATCATTAAGCAGTGAATGATATATTAAGGCAATCATTGGTAGAGTCAGGCAACAAATCCACTGTTACCCCACTTGTAATTGCATATGCTACTTTCAGTTACAAGCTGCAATTCAGTTGTGCAAAAATCTAAATTCACATTGCCATTTTGTCAAAAAAAATCACAAGATTTTCTCTTTCTAAATGGAACTGGGACCTGAACTAAGGGTGGTTATTATACATGTTTGATGTTTACATATGGCACCAAAATGCATGTCAAAATAACATCTCAATGTGAGCATCAGTTTACATAACCATTGTAGTGTTACACTTGGGCAAGTAAAAGGAATACAGTCTCTGAATACTAAGATTAAATGAAAATCTGCATATCTGTATAAAGCAAGATTCTCTGGACTGTATCTGGTACGCTAGATCAGTGAATGTTTAGGAACTGTCTATGAAAAGCTCAGCATTTACTCAAATCCAGCCATTCTTGGGGGATTTTGATGGACACTGCTTGCAAATACAAGTACATTTGACTGTTTTGCTTCACCTGCACCTGACTCATACTAAATTACTTCTGATCTCGTTGTAGACAGCCAGGGAAGACTGGAAGTGCACTTCTGTATGTCAGGCGAAATAGCTAACTCTGCAAATTTTGTTTATTTCTTAACTTACTTGGATTAAGCAAAGCTCCCAGTCACTAATCATTTGTCTTTAGGTGCAACATAGTCAACAGTTGCTTGTTAAAACAGTAGTGGCTGATTTTAATTAATTTCTCGTTTTCTGCATGCTAATTTCTTAAATAATGGAGTTCTTTCTAAAAAGAGGAAACACTTCAAAAATTGCATCATCTTCTATATCTGTAATAAGAAAAGATAGCTTGTTTCAAATGACAGATTGCCTTAGACACCTCTCTTAGTAAGATAAACGGGCATTACACTTCTCCTTAACTTAAAGAATCCACATTTGGATATCAGAGGCAAAGTCTGGTAGCTGGAGGTCTCAACAGAGTAACAGACAAGGTGATGGAAAAGATCCAGGGATCCAGGAGGATTGTCAAAAGCATCTGTCCAGACAGCTAAATGTCACTGCACACACCTGAACTGGTGAGATGTTTCTTCGAAGCTCATTGGAACTGTCCTTTTTGCATCATCAGACAACTTTGTAGATTTATTTTTCCTAAGTAGGCACAAAGGGGGAAATAGAGTCACCCAGAAAGCTACAGAGGTACACTAAAGCAGCAGAGAGTTACACTGTAGTAGAGTTCCTGCCCTCTGTACTTACTAGACTTCATAGGTCCCTCAGGACAGAAATGTGTGAAAAATATTTTCTTGGCATCCTCTTTCCTTTATATTTATGTCTGGTCATGCTGTTCCTTCCACTAGTAAAGCTCCCACTGACTTCCTGAGGAGTTTGGCCTGCAGGTATCTAGCATATTTATTCCCCTTCCTCCTCCACAGCAGGATAAGGTTGTGTTTGTGTTTATTCACATTCCTTGGGTTAGTCAGTGTTTGGGAACAAGGAGCTTTCAGCTGAGATTCTGTGCTACTGCTCACATTCAAATTGGACAGTTAAGCTTTATTAATGAACCCTCAGGACCCTTTTGTAGTCCTTCCAAATAAACACTTTTAGTGTTTTTAAATAAAAGCCGGTTGGGGTCCTATGGAAAGTCCTCAACAGCTTGACTTGTAATCCTGGCATATGCTGTACCGCTTTGATCTGTAAGAGGAAAAGCAAAACTCTCACTCACCCTTCCTTCATGTTTTCCCTTCACATCCTGCAGAAGAATCTGGTTTCCTCTGTGGGTGACTTTTGAAGGATGAGTTTCTGACACTAAGAAGGAGACAGGAAAAAAGATAGTGGTAAAGAGATGAGAAAAAGGTATTCCCCAGGGATTTCTTCCATCTTTCTTTTATACGTTCAAGAGCATTTCAGCCTTGCTGTGTTCATTTAAACTGATTTTTCCCTATATAAAGTACAACTCACAGGTAATAGGCTTATGGGATCCTAGATTCTGAATAACCATACTGTCTTGAGGAGGAGAGGCTGGGGCGATTCTGCTCATTCCTCACCCCTGACCAGCATGGCTTAGCTCAGGAATTGAGGCAGGTATCAGGGAGTGGGAACAGATGCTCCTCATCCTTCACAAGGGGAGCTTGTTCCACAGCTGTGTGGGGCGGGACACGCTTGGCACAGGAGCACTCCACAGACAGTGGTCTGGGCACTGCCGCCAAGCATGAGCAGACAGGGAGATAGGGGACGAGACCTGCCCCACTCACTTTCCTCCACCCTCCTCAGGGACAGCTTCAAAGGCACCCCGATGGACCTGCTCTCCCACCTTGAACCTTTCTGGAAGGTCTCTCCTGCAGAGGCATATCTAATCCTGCACTGAAGCTGGCTGCAGGAATTCTCACCATATACTTTGACAATTAACGAGACAGCCTAATTTTAACTGCACGCTGCATTATAGCTCTGGAAAAATGAGAATCTTTCCACATCAAATGAGGTTTCCCTTGCACTTGTAGTATAATGGAATTACAGACATCTATTAACTACCGTTCTATCATCCATTATTAATATAGTTCCTAAAATTCCATTTTATTCCTATTTTCTCCCATCAAGGAACATGTTACTGCAAATCCTTATATAACCCATTAGTGAGCATGGTAGTCTTCTCTGCATCCTGACCAAAGAAACCCTTGCAATGCCAGTTAGAAAGTGCTCATTGCTCACACCAAGTCCCACATCCAGTCCCTATCAAATTGGTCAGGGTGGGAGCAGGTACACAAGTAACTCCTGGGAATTGTCTGTCCGACTTTAGAAGTAATACGTTTTTAAACTACCACACACGCGCACCAAAAAAAAAAATTAAAATATCAGAACAGCCGTGCAGAATCATGACTTCACCAGTTTGAGCTGTTCAGAAACACACAGGAAGATATGATGCTGCCCAGAAAATCTTACAATCTCTTTGAAGTCACGATCTCACAGGGAGATGAGAGAGATGATGTTACCCACCTGACAAATCCATGGCTGCCTAGTACAGACTTAACAGTTTTGATTCAAGGACTTTTTTTTTAAATATATTTGCCTATTTCCAATTTTATTTCTATTATTCCAAAACCTTAAAAAAGAACAGCATCTGTTGCCATTTCAATTTGATTTTTTTTTTTAATCTCACTTAATTTTAATGTTTCTAGGTTACAAAATTTACTTGATTTAGCCAAGGCTGTGATTGTATGGATCATACCATCATATGCATACACATATATATGCCTTCCTATTGCTGCCACCTCCTACGATGCTGAGTGGGATTTCCATATGAGGAAGGACTTCAAAATTAAACCACCCCAAAATATTTCTGCAAAAGTAACCGTGGTGCCACTGAAATCAATGTGAATTTAGTGGCTGGGTTCAGAAATGATATTTGGTCCCATCTCTCTTTAATCCTTCCCTGTGTGCCTTCAGTTATTTTCTTTGCCCTTCTCCTGACATTTGCTATTTTGGTTTTGGTTAGGGCAAAAAAAGGCAACAAAATCCTGGTATTCTCTGTTGGTCTATCATGAGACAAAGGATAAAAAGATCTGTGGATCAATTATAATATTTCTATTTTAGAACTACTCACAAAAATGTGGTATATTAGACTGTACCTAGGAAAACCATTTTTCCATTTTCTTCTTCCCTTCTGCTGTGCGATCTAGTGTTTAACATTATTTGTCTTTCTTATTTGTAAAAATACGTGACTGATCTGTGTGTATTTATGGTAGTACTTTAGTAAAGTCTATACACATTGCCTTTCTCTTAACATAAGGAGAGATGCTAACAGATCAGCAACAGAGGGCCCAGCCTTACTGTTATGGAAGCTCAGTGCCAAAATTACCACCAACTTCAAGGATAGGAATGAATTTTCCTGCAGTATGGTTCAGGATAACAAATTAATTGCTTTGTACTGCTTTTTTTAATAGACACGGTGCATATTTCCATTCCAAAGCACTGAAGTGCAATAGATCTTAGCAATTTATTAGGAGCATACGTATTCAAATACGTTTTCATAATCCTTTAAAGACATGAGCATCTTTAGCACACTGCATCAAAACATAGAGCTCTAATACTGACAAAGCTCATCATGATCTTATTGGCATTTTTTACTGCAAAGGACTATAGAAAACATTCCCCTTTAAACCACATGACTTCAATTAATGTTCAACTAAATCATATCCAAGTGCTGTGTTTCGTAATAAAAAGGGCAAGCAGGGGTATTCAGATTGAAAAATTGGGCCCTAACTGATAATCAAGTGCGTAATTCTTTCTCATGCAAATACAGATGGCAAAACTGACTTTCCATTTTGTATAAGCCTGATTTTATGAAATTTCAGTGCATTCTTGGAGTATAAGACTAATAGAAAAGCCATTTTGAGATCTTTGCAATTGTCTTACAATTAGCTTCTCAGTTACTATATGCTGAATTTAATCTGAGGAAAGAACAGTTTAGAAGGCTGACTTGGCTTTCTCTGCTGAATATTGAATTACATAAATATGTGATTCACTCCAAATGGTACACAGAAGCGGTAGGATCGGATGAAATCAGAGAAATCTATGAATCCATGGAGAACCACCTCCTCCCCCTGGAATATAAACCAAATGCTGTCATTTCTAGAATAATTTTTACATCTCTCTCCTGTGCTCACTAAGTAACCAGATTTTGCTATCTTCACTCCTACTCCTGTAGTGATAGCTTACTCCAGGAATATCCCCGTTTCCTTCAGGCTGAGAACAAGGTACCACCCAACACGGATAAAGGTGAAAGGACCAGGCCCTAAATGATTTTAATTTCTTTCTGATAAGATTTATAAAATGTAACAGAAGCGCTAATAAATCATGCAATAAAAATTATGAATAAATCGCGGGCCAAGGCTTTTTGCGGTGATTGCTTATGATGTAAGACCCTTTAATGACAGTAAGTTTAAATTGCATTGTAATGGCCTTTTGTAAATGCAATAAATCTCAGGTTTCAGTGCACTGCAGACAGCCAGTGATGTGTGTGCTGCACATGAGCTACCAACACAGGCACACGCGGCTGGCACACACTTACGTAATTATGTTGATACTTCAGGAGCAGCAGTAAATCTCAGCACTGCTAGATTTACTTTGAAAAATCTTGGGTCGGGACCACTGAGGTGTTGTGACTACAAGAAATAGGTTAAAATATCATACTGGCTTTTTACTTGAAAAGCTGGGAGAGAATGTCCCTTGTAAGAAGTAAGAAAATGGATTATTTGGTTTTAAATAGCAAAGGCAAAACCTATTGCTACCGAGTCTTAAAATTTTCAGAGGCAAATACAAGCTAAAATGTACATTTTCATCTGCACAACCAAATCAAATTGATGATCTTTTCTGAATTTCCTTGATAACCTACCCATTCACAGAAAAATTAAATGTACACAGAGATATATCAACAGTTACTTAATAACTACTTGTTTCAACTGCAGCAGAGTTCCTATTGCTACCCATGTTTGCCCTCAAAAAACATATTCTTAAATACAGAAAGATCTGGTCAGCTCTGGTTGCTTATCATTTAACATATGTAAGAAATTTAGCTGCAGATTTCCCTTGAAAATTCATTCCAATACTCCTGTTCTATTTTTCAGTTTGGGCTTCTTGCAGTCTTCATTACACCAGATCAATTGACATGTATAGATGGTGGAGACCAGTTCTGTGATTTATCCAGTTATTAATTAAATTAAAACCTTCAGGCAGAATGCTTCAGACTTGATAACAGACTTCAAAACACAATGAATAGGAAGAAATCTCTAAAACACTGAGCACCCACAACCTCCAGCAGAAGGGAGGTCATGTCCTAGAGCAGAAAAGGATACAGGCAAGAAGCTAACAGACCATCATTAAAATCCCACCCCACCTTGTAGAGCCACGATCCCAACTATTGCTGATTTTAGTGGGATCCAACCAGAGACCCATGCAGACCTATTTCAGGTAAAATTTTTCAGGACAAGAACAATTGTGTAATTGCCACAACACGCAATGCAAAAGGGCTTGCCTTCACAGCAGCCTTTGATCTCTACTCTAAAAACACCACAACATGATCTCAGCCACATTGTGCTATTCCCGTTTCCCTTTTTAGCATGGATCTCCCCTTCGCTTCTAGAGTGGAGTTCTGCAAGAAATCTAGTGACAGTACGTCTTAGCACTTCTCAGGAATGTGTCCCGCATAATGCAGAGCTGATTTTAACTCAGGGGTTTTCAGTAAAGCACTTGTAAGGACAAACCAAGAACAACCTGACTGTGCTGTGATAGCTCAACCAATACCTGGAGTGAGGCAATTGCTGTGGGGTGGTGTTTGGTTTTCTGGTTTTGGGACAGTAGCAGATCAGCTTAGGTCAGAATTTTGCTTCAGTGATATTGAAATTTAGTGTTCTGTTGTTTAGTGTTCAGTTGATGGGAGTTCACTGTCTATCCTACCAAGAAGTCCCTGAGGTGCTAGTGATTTTATTAAAAGACCTAATGTAAATTTCAAAACTGTATAGATTACTTAAAATGTTAGTTATGTCTAAGCAGCAGGAAATCAATAGTGCAAAAGTGCATTCACTGTTCTAAAGAAAGCAGCTTTTGGAGAACCTGCTCTGCTAAGCAAAGAAGCTCAGTTTTCACTGTGTCAGTGGCATAGACTACAGGCAAATAAGAAGTGTGAAATTCAGTAAAAATTCTATAGCATCTTCAACTCCAAACCACAAATTTATCTTCATGCACATAGTACCATCAGCTATAGGAACTCCTAAAACTGTGCATTTACTGTTCTCAAAGGATATCTTGGTTAGGACAGCAGGGTAAGCCTTGGCTCTTACAAGATGATTTTGAACATACATTCAGAACATTCCCACATCCTCGGATGTGTACACCGACCTACATGGTGGAAATTTACTAGAAAGCAAAAAGAAACCCACTACTCTAAAAAAGCCCTCAAACCTGAGATTTGGACAAATGATTGCAAGCAGCTGAATTAATGCAGTTTATGGAGTGAGTATTTGTTAGAAGATCTGACCAAAGTCCTCCTTGCTTGCCTATGTTAGTTCTGAAGAATCCTCTCAGGGGAGCACCTACAGCATGCCAATAGTGCAAGGGCAGGTCACACACATACACCTCAGCAAATGATCATTTGCAGTGGCACAAGCACACAAACACCACGTTTTATTAGCTCAGCATGGCACATCATTTGGGTATGCTTCAGCCCCTTTCATTTTCTATGAATTTTGCTGTGTGCGAGACCATACAAGGTATTTAATCTTAGTATGTCATTTTCAAAATAGAAAAACAAAATTTCTCAGGTTACTTGGTTTGCATTTTCTTCTGTCTCCCTTACTATATGTTTATTACAGTAGCTAGCACAATAGAGTTATAATTTCTGTGACACCTCTAAATGCTTGTACTATAAAAACAGCAAGTTGACAGCATCTAAGGGAAGGCTTTACACTATACTCAGATATAATGTTTTCTAAACCAACCTGGACTGCAGCAGAAGATCACCCAAGGCTGTGATCCTTCCAAAGGCGCAGTATGTTCCTGAGCTGTGGTGACCAGTGCACAGGCAGCAGGGCTTCTCCATCACCACCTTCTCCATCACTCCTGCATCAAGGAAATCTAGCAGTCACTTCCTACATCTTCACTTCTGAGGGCAGACACATGAAAGGGTGTCACCATGTGAGTTCAAATTTAGAATTCCCAAAACACTAACCCTGCAGTTGTAATTTTTTTAAAATGCATATTAAAATTTCCCAGTGCCTACAGTGTTGTCTCTGCCTCTACCCAAAACTGCCTTAGTACTGTTGGCAGCTACCTTATATCAAAGCCTTGTTGATGCCCATAATTTTCTAATAGCAAAAGTCCTTTAAATGTACTTGCCAAATACATACTGAATATAAGCTGTTTTCAGAAACATACTCAGATAAAACCAGGAAATATCAGTAGTGTCAAAACAGTTCCCTGGATGCAGTGGTTACTGTTTTTCACTTAGAATGTGAAATTTCAAATTTAATATTCTCCTCCAACCGCACGATTTCAAATTTTCATTTGTCTCTGCTCAGGAGCCCTCCCCACTTCACAGAGCTGCATAATCCAGGCAGTTAGTGAACTATTGCTATCCAATTTGCACAGCATGAGGAGTTCACAAACCAATATCCTGGGAAGATGGCAAAGCAGCATTTCCCAATAATGTGGAAGTAAGAGGCTGTTCCTCTGTGGTAATTTTGGGCTACTGAATTCAGCAAGATCAATAGCAGAAAAGAGATGTACGTAGTGGCACTATCAGAGATGGTCTAACGTTGGCATGTGACAAGACTGGCCTTTTTATTTTCAGTCACCTTTTGGAAGCCAGTTCCTGTTAGGGAATAACCATATGTTGTCCTCGTGCGTTGGACTCCAGGGTGAGCCATGCACAACAATTTAGGGATCTCTATGCAGCCCCTATGAAGAAGGAATGGGCAAAGTGCACAGAAAAGTAGGAGATGATATGCAGAGTAGATGATATGCAGAATTAGAGAGGATTTTTCCACCCCAGAGTCTGAGCAGTTCTGCCATGCTGCAAAGAGAGCTCCAAAGTCAGTGTGAAGACACATCACATAATTTGTTTTGAAAAGACCTACATTTCCCAGGGCTATCAATCTGTCACCTTTCAGTTGTGCCATGGAAATACAAGCATTCTTAAAATCTCTGAAGGCTGCCTTTTCATCAATATTTTAACATAAACATTATTTTATTTTAAATGGAGATTGATCACTTACATTTTATTACTTTTTAATAAAAACGCATTATCACCATTAAAGGAAAGTGATCTCAATTAAACTATTGCCAGAATAAATTTAACTTGGAAAAGCACTTGAACAAGTCTTTGCTAGATCAGAGCCTTTTACAGAACCTGTGCTTTAGTTCTGGTTTTAAGTGATCAATGGATTCTAGCTACTACATTCATTGCCTTCATGATACACATAAAACTAGTCCAAAATCTTACTGGAAACTGTGAAAGGTATATTGTTAAATATCCCTCTCTGCTGTAACTTACCTTATATAGGAAGACTTGCCAGGGGCGCTAATGAAGCGGAGACAGTTTTGCAGTTTTACCATCTGTTATCAAATCTACTCCTGCTATAACAGAAACACAATTGTATTAGAAATTAGAAGTGACAAACAGTGAAAAAAAATATTTTCTTTCATTGTTTAAATAGCTTTGCTGCATAGTCCAAAGAACAAAATGTTTGGACAATTAATAAAACATCTCAGGACTGCTTTAATTAAAATACAAGATACAGCAAAAGAATAGTGATAGAGTTGGACATAACCACAACACAACAGAGAGGTATAAATAAGAAATCACATTATTCCACAGCCTTCAGGTTTAGACTTTAATTCAGGATAACACACCTTATTTTTATATCCTACAGAAAAAAAAAAGTCACCAAAAAAACCCATTTGAAATGTGAATGTCATTGAAAAATTTAAAAATGCTCTATCTACACTAGCTAATATGTGATGATTGTAGAGTGCTTAAGAACTGCATCCTCCTAACCCTTTTTCTGTCCTAAGTAAGGACCTCGGGGTAAAAACTCCAAAGAACACTACAGTTTAGCTTCACTTATGTGCACTGGACTAAAAATGAAAACTTAATATTTATGTGAATCATTGTCAAGTGAGATGAAGCTTATAAAAATAGATCCAAATCAGGGAATGAGTTTTAAGACTCAGTGGGTAAATGCCTCTTTACGTACGGTATTATTTATAGATATTTTTTAATCTGTTCTGTCATCTTGCCTCTTAAATTATTAGAAAGTAAGAAAGAAGGAACTATGGCAAATGTAGATGAAAGAGAAATCTTACTGGCAACTGTGGCAGGAATATGAGCAAAATTCAGTAAGTTTAAAGCTGTGCTCCTAAGCCCCTTGCTTTCTATAGGTTCTGAATGAAAACAATTCCAGCCTATTTTGCAGTTAAATAGGTACTTATTTAAACTAACTATGCTGCTCAAATAGGAGGAATGATGTTTTCAAGACTCTCTGTTTGGCATCCAAAAGACTTGCTACCACATCTGAAAACAAGCTAATCACAAGCCGGTTTCAGGCATTGGGCTGAGTCTTGTCTCTGTGGTCTCACGAAGCCTTTGACATTCTATGACATTAATTTGACATTAATCAAAGTCCCTTCTAGGTATAAATGTTGAGCTCACCATGGCCACAACAGAAATTTCAGCATTGGATCCCAGTTTTTGTAGCTCTCTTAGAAGTCAATGACAACTGCAGATGGTCCATAAGTTGATCCCCAAAGGTTCTAAGCATGAAAAACTTAAAACGTCGTCGTGATAGCTTTATGCATCTATTTATCATCGTCTGGTAAGGAGACTGCCAGTACTAATATTGCCCTGCATCAACAAGGGTCTGTGAGTCTCGGCAATTTATGAAAATACTTTAAAAAGCTTCTACAAAAAGGACAAACTATAATGAAAATATGATTAGAATTTGAAGCAAGTATTCAATATTGAAGGGCAAAATCCTCAAGACAATTAGGATGAAGGTCACTTTGTATGAAAATGCAAAGGAAGGGGGCACATCCACAAGGCTTCTGCTGGGTTCTTGCAAACAGGGGAATGTTATGTTTCACATGTAGGAATCTGGGGAGATCATACTTTCCTTCATTCTGCTAGCAGGTGGAGAACTCTCCTTTGAAGCAATTGGAGCCATTTCTTCCTTTATACAGACCCTTACATTACACAACCTCTATCAGCCAGGAAATAAAACTGGGTAAAGCAGGGAGCTGCTCTCTCCTCTGGGTCTCCGTTGTTATGGAATACTGCACAGGGGGAATATGTATCCATAGGCTTTTGCTTTGACCATTCAGGTATCATTTTTTTAAGCAGCAAGGTGAAAAGGTTTTTATACTCTCTTCATCCAGGTAGGATTTCAACATAACTGTATGTCTTCTGAGAACAACACACAGAGCTGCTCATTGATTTGAAGGCATTTCTTGCAATTACCAGCTTTTCCTGCTCTTGACTTCAACAGCAAGATCTAATTCAGACCAGTGAGAAATTACATCTAATATTTTTATTCTAATTGTCCTAAATCTATTTTAGAAGTGAGATGTACATGTTTACAGGCACAAGAATTGCAGTAAATTTAAGCAGAGATTGTAGATGTGAATGTTAGGAATAATTGCCAGGTTTTTTTATTGCTACGAGGATATCTGAGGATATTGTTCATCCCAGTAGTCAAACAGGTTTTATTTAGCAATGTCAGTCTAACAGATGCAATTTCCACTTATGATAACTGTGGGCACATCATTAATTTTAGTAACTGCAAAACTTATAGTAGAAATACTTTTCTGTGACATCCCTTGCTCCTCACTTTGACAACTGCAGAAAATAAAAAATAAAAAATAAAAAGAAAAGAGAGATTTCTGATATGAGCTTGTACGACTGTCCAGATACAGCAGTAGTTTAGTCTAAAGATCTGTAATGTACACAGATGGCAAAAGGCTCACAAATACATCCAGAAATTATGTGTGAAAACTGCATTCACAAGTCTTGCACTGTGTTTATTGAGAGACCAGAAACTATTTCGACAAGAATATCGATAAGGACTTGGATTCAAATGAAGAAAAATATTTTCCATTTACTACTTACGCTGCATAGGATACTAGCTGTAATCAAGAAAAATTTCAGGATGGCATGAAGCTCTCAAGCTGCATAATTCCCAATAACACTCAGTGGAGTCCTGTTATTAAAATGCCCACAGGCCACAAAAATGCTTTTAAGCCAACTCAGTAGCCCAAATTACAAATTCTAGTTAACAAAACTGACCACAGGCTCGCAGCTTAGGGTAGAATACATTATTTTTTTTTAAGTACATCTGCCTTCATCAAAATGCTTAGGGGTCACTCACAGTTTTCAATCTCCCATTATGCTGAAGCAATGACTTTATTCTTTTTTTAAACACGCCGAAAGACATGAGCCACAAGTAAAGTCACCATGCTTGTCACCAGCCCCTCTAACATTTACTGCACAAGGTTATTTGTCTTTCCAATTCAGCTACTCGTGAGAGTTGTAAGGATGGGAAAACATCCATGAATTGATCTTTTTGGAGGTTTGCATTTTTGGAAGTTTTGCAGATGCCGTTTAGGAAACCTTCTCACAATACACAGACTTTTTGGCTAAGAAAGAATATTGTATGTATTCCAGTTTCAGATCTAGGGCTGGACAAATAAATATAGATACATTTTGGCAACAAAGTATCTTTTCCTCTCATTTCTCCCCTTCCTCTCAAATAACATTTATTCAAAGCTTTTCCCTTTTCTCCATAAGAAAAATCCCAACGTTTCCCTTTTCTCCCCAGTATTAGTTTCTTTTTCTCCCCTCACACTGACTTAATAAAAAAGTAAAAATGAAAATGGTAGTCAGAAAAAAAGAACAAAGCAGCAAAATTTAAGAAGGAGTGACCAGGAGATAAAAAGGAAATAACTTTCTGCACAATATTTTGCTAAAATCTTTAGGTAAGAAAAAAGCCTTGATTGTTTGAAGTCTGAAGGACAAACAACAAACCTTGTTGAGTGTTTTTAATGAAAAAAAGATCTCCTTTTCTTGCCAAATTGCTTTTATAATTTCCATTGAGTTATTTACAAGTACAAATCCATCTTCTTGCAGTCCTTTAGCTTGATTGAGGTGAGGGGTTTTTGTTTGGTTAGTTCTAAATTAGCTGGGAATATAAACAGCTTTCCATGTAGGTCAGAAAAAAATATCTTCAAATGATTCTCAACGTGGCACTGTGATTTTTTAGCCTTTTCTGGACACAAAAATACTCTCTCTTTTAGAAGCATCAACATCTTCTTGTCCTTCTGATAGTTCCTCTTTTACCCGGAGGCTGTGGCACCAATTCTGGGTTTTAAACAGCATTTTAATAGTTGCTGAATAGCTGCTCTCCTGCTCACAGAGCATGGGATGCCATGCAGTGGAGGAACTGCAGTCACCATCAGACGTGAGAAGGACACTCCTGAAGTGGAACTGCAGAAAACAGTGGTTGCAATGTAAGCAGTGGAAAGGAAAATGCCTGGAGGAGGATATATCTCCTAGAAATAGGAGATGGAAAGAGTTTTCAGAACTAGAAAAACAAATCGCTGTAGGGAGAGGGAAGTCTCACCCCTCAATGTTCACTGGACATTGAGGGACAAACAGAGTTAGGACCCTGGAAGGGGAACACAGGATGACAAAGCAGCAGCTTGCTAGTAGAGAAAGACAGTCAAGAGTTTGAAATCTCAGACTGTGGCCACTTACAGCAAATCCTTTTTCAGCAAGGTGAGAACAACCTAGTCAGAATAATTCAAATGAGTTAGCAATATGCAGTACCTTCTGCACATGCTGCAAGCAAGAAAGCAGCCCTCGTGAGAGCCCAGGAGGAAGGGGGTTTGCAGTAAGAGATTTTGTGGTCAAAAGAGCAGATTTTGCTATTGCAAGTTTGGCAAAGAATTAAAAAAGGGTTAGGCTCCACGTGAAAAGCTTCATGTATTGTCACCAGTGCTAATTCTGGAGAAGCCTTTGCTGTAAAGACACGTGAGGATTTTGGACAGCATGTTCTGATGCACTCATTTTCTTCTGTGAAGGTCGGACACCTTGATGGCTGGCACAAGAGCTGGGCAGGACAAAAAAAGAGAGAGAGAGAAAGAGGCCAACTTCATCTCCTTAAGAGCTCTAGAGTGGATATTTCAGCATTCCAACCTAGGCAAACTAACTTCTCCAATCAGGAGTCCTGCACAAGAATTACGTCCTTCACCACAAACACAGACTCTTTTCAGCTGGGATCCAAGACTGAATTGTGTTTCAGGAAAAAACAACTGGCTTAAATATTTAGGGCACTTGTGGAAGTGAGAGCACGCCACAGACACTTGCTCTGTCAGACTAAAAGAGGCTGTGCTGGTTTCAGCAGTGGTCCTCATATAGGAATTATTCTGGGGGAAATCCTCATTCACCTCTTTGCCCTTGTTTGATCACATTAATTTTTAAAAAAAAGAAGGTCTAGAATAAATGAGCAATCTTTAATTGAGAATATTTGCTGTCTAATGAAAAGCTGTGGCTTGTTCATATATTCTGTTCACTGAGGACTCCAGTATGAAAATATGTGTAAGATTCACTGACAGATACAGTGATGGAGCTGAGGCAACAAGGAGATAAGGTAGCAAACAAATCTTATGTGGGAAGCCCAGAAATGCACCAGCTCTTGATACTTCAAACGAGACTTCTGGCAAGCCACGACTTCTAGGTAATGATTTACATCTATAATCAGGATAATAGAACATTATTTATCTACCTCTTCTGGGTATTGTGGAGACTAACAGTTGCACTGTAATTTGGAGATAAATTGGAGACACTAGATGGATTTCCACTATCATGTTTGCTCTAAGCAGGTGAAGTGAGGACACCTTGACACAGAAGGAAGTAAAGTTTTCTCAAAATAAATCAGAGAGATCAGAAGGCAATTTTATCTCTGCTTCATTCTGATTATTCAGCATTTCTCAATAAGATTGACAGGAAATGAGAAAACAAAGCTTTCGTGGATCAGGGAGGTAAAATCAAGTAACATTTAACACTGCATCTACAAAACAACAGTTTAAAATCCACAAAATTATTTCTGCTGTTTCAGATGAAAAATTAATGCAAGATGCACCCAGCAGATTGTGCCTAACAGACTATTGACAGATCTAATAAATAACTTCTAATTATATAATGACAAAATTTAAACTTATATCTCCTCATACAGGCATTTTAAAACAAAAACATACAAATTTAAACACTAACATGCTTAACCAGATCCCACATTTTGACTGGCCCTGGTTTGTGGCAATCCCATAAAGCCAGAAAATAGTTTAAGTGAATTAACCCCTTGTCTCCATAAACTGTGTATTCTGACTAGAGGTTCTGAATGGAAGGAGCAAGTTATACATTGGCCCTGAAGTGCAACAGAATGAACCTTTGATTTTTATCTTGGCTGTTGTCAGAAAACACATCACCTTCCCAGAGCAGGCGGACTAAGCATGAGCTGAGAGCTGTGCCTAGCAAAGCGGGTCTCTTCCAAGAGACCAACACCCTACGGAATAAGGTGCCAGAGCAGATGCTGTATGTGCTGAAGCCTGGCATGCGCTGTGGCTCCCCGAGCAGTCCCAGCAAGGCTCAGAGCAGAGTGGGAGCACTCACCTTTTTCTCAGCTGGGCTGCCTCTGTCTCCAGGATCATCGTTACATTACAAGACCTCTGACACAAAGGCATCAGGCAGATAATGAAGATGAGCTAATCACTTCCCAGGGATTCCCATTCAGCCAGAAGTGGCAGAGGTACTGTTACAGATCAGGGGAGAGGCAGAGGAGTCAGGAGAGACTGACATGGCAGAATAACACTGGGACCTCTTCTGGCAGCATGCTGGGACAAGAAGTAGCCCAGTTATTCCTCTGGAGACTCAGGGAGCAAGGCAGATGATAAAACAGTTGCACATCTGCTTTGCAGATGCCACTGTCTCTGAAAATGTCCTTTGATTGTGATGTAGACCAGAGATTGTATTGCAAATATGTGAGCAGCACAAGACTCTCCTCTCTAATAATCTGGCAATTCTTGCTATAGGTGAGCAGAAAATGGCTGGATGCCTTGGGCATTGCTCAGGGATCATTGTGTTCCTCAAAAATATGTACGCCTTTTGAAGGATTAATTCTACCTCATATTTACCATGGATTTATTCCTTATGGCACACAGGGACAGCCTGAAATCGCTGGTATCACTACCTAATTCAAGGAATCAAAAGTGTCAAATTTGACCTCCCTGTTCATTTTTTTTTCTTGAGTAATTCCTGAAGGGACCAGGAATTACTCCTTTTCTAAATGGAATAACAACAGAAAGCTGCTGGAATTTCAACCAAAAAAAAAACCCAAGCAAACAACCAAAACCCCAAACCAACAAAACCATCTCTTTCTTTCTCAGTGTTCACTGATTATAATTAACGTGAAGTTAATCAAAACTCAAAGCAAAACCAAAAAAAAAGGTCAAAAAGCAATTATATTAGAAATATGCTCCCCAGTCAATTGCTTGCTTTTCAGGCTTTAGCTGTGTGGCAATTTCAGTACTTATGCAACCACCACAGGATTTTCTAGGTCTGAGTTTTAGTGGAGAAGCAGAAACTTCTCACCAACCAACCAACCTCTTTGGGTCCAAGCACAAGAACTTTTTTGTCATGGGGGTGGGGTTGGGTGGGGAGGAATGAGTTTCCTTCACACCCTCAGCCCCCTCAGATGCCACCACTGCATCACAGAAGAAACTATCACGCACCTTCCTGCTTACTGCAGATCGAGTCAAGGACACTTGGAGTCATCTGGGAGACACTGCCTCACAGCACACAGCCCTTGCAGGGAGAAATCCTCTGGGGAAATCAGTTTATGGTAGATTTCATATCGTGCCAGGTTAACAGCATGTGTATCCCTGTCCTTTTAGCACAGGTTGGAAGGAACAGTATTTGCTAAGGCTACACAGCCAAAAAGCGTACTTTAAAAATACACGCTGTAGTCAGATGTCTGCTTGTAACATTTATGACTTGGCAGATTGACTCGCACATCAGGCACACAGTTGATGGTTAATTCTGAGCCCTAATGCAGCAGAGCAGTCTTCTACCTGGCTGGTGTCTATCCTCTTCAAAAGGCAAAGGAGTGCATAAATTATGTTTAAAAAGGCATTTTCTACCCACAGAGTGGAGTCACTGTAGGTGGATTATTATCCAGGAATACCGAAGAGGCAAGAAGTCTGTGATTTAACCCATTCTTTGTAGTCTCCTTGCCTGCTACTGTTGGTACTGCCGACAGTCTGAAATTATCCATATGATACAATTTTTCAGGAGGTTCTGCAGCACAGCAGCTGCATTTCACACAGTCAGCAGGAGTTAAAGCCCTAAAGAAAGGATTTTATTCTGAAATAATACCAGCTAAGCCCTGCAGTTGCATCCAGTTGTCTCTGCTGATGTTGGCAACTATGAGGTTGTTCCAGTTTACTCCCTCACCAGGCCCTGCACTACAAATGTCATGTCTTAGCAGAACAGGATGAACTCTAAACCACCTTACAGATGACCAGCAGGATTTCAAAACCTATTTCTTCTGTAGTATCTTTACTACTGGGAAAACAAAAAGCACTAGTTTTCACAGTGCAAACTGAGATATTTCTATGTCAGGATACAGGCATGACCTTTATCTAGCACAAATAAGGCATAGAGATGTTCAGCTGAACACAGCCACCTGCACTTACTCCAGCTGAGAACCTGGTCTTCAGCACTGAGCTTAAGGAAAGCATTGTGAATTATGATGAAGAAAAATAATCAGCAGTGGGGCTGAGCATCCCTAAATTCCAGTGTATTGCCTACAAACTGCTGACAGTGAGCATCTTCAGAAATAGGACCTATAAGAATAGCCAAAAAAGAGGAGGATTTTTAAATGTATGAGATGAGTTTTAGATTATCATAGGTAACCCTGCTCTACTTCAACATTTCATACCTACACAAAGAGAATAATATTCTCCTTGTCCATAACAATTTTCAGAAATTCAAAATACTTTACAAAAATTACCTAATCCTTTCAGTATCCCTAGTGAGATATGCAAGTATTCTTTCAATTTTCTCACAAGATGTGTGATCTGCGGTGCACAAAGATCCAGCTTATTTCTTAAATTAATCAAAAGAAATAATTAACAAAAATGAGAAAGAACTCTTGCCTCCCCCTGCTTATAAATTTTTTTTCACCACACTCACCATTGTCAATAGGTCTAAACAGGTCAAAAGCAATAATACTAAATCCAGGAGTACCTCTGCTGTATGTAGTTCCAATGGATGCTGCTCTAAATCCTGTGATTCTCCCTGAGATGGGTAGCAAAGGCTCAGTATTTTCTGGGCAGGTGGGCATCTGTTACATCACCTCGCTGTTTTCCCATGCATACCCATCTTTGTTCTGTAGGAAATATGCAAATATCTTAGACTCACCAAGTGCCACTAAGGTGCAGGCAGGGACATGGACTTGTCCCCATCCCCTCCTGACCACACACAGGGAGGAGGCCAAGAGCTGCTGTAGCCTCCAAGAGAAAGACACCAGGCAAGGTGAGCCAGAGCCACATCTTGAGAGGAGACAGGGGAGATATTTGCAATGAAAAGAAAAGCTGTGCCATGGTAGTCAACAGGGCTGTTTGTTGCGCCTGAGGGCGCAAATGAGAGAGGAATCCCGCAAGAGAGAAGGGGAGTGCAGAAACACTTCTCTCCTCAACAGCAACATCGCACCTGCCCTTCCCACCTTCCTCCTCACCATCCCCTGCAGATGCTCCCCTTAGTGGCTTGACCATACTGGCTTGCAAGGTGCTCAGTTTAAGACTGTTGCCAGTAGACTGAAATTCTTACTTTTGTTCTGCACCACAGGGGCACTGGGCAGAGTTTCCATCATAGTCAGACATCTTGTACCCTGTAACAAAGAATACTAAAACATACCAGAACTCCTTCACCTTCTTTCAGCAGCCTGTGCATGGGATTGCCCAATGGTCCAATTTCAAATGCCAAACATGCAGGATCCCTTCACACTGAAGCAATACTTCAGTTAATTAGTTGAGCTCAGCCATCATACTGGGAGCATTAAAGTTCAGGCTCCTTGCTAAACAAATCTGGGCAAGGAACGTGACCTTTCTGACTACCTTAAACTCCTGAAGCAGGTCTCTTAAATAAAGCATTGCTCAGCTCTTCTCTTGGAGTTCTTGAGCAGTTGTTGTATTTTGTTTGATAGTTGACCCTTGGTACTTGCTGATATAGCTGAGCTGGAATTCTTATCTGTGATCTTGTTAAAACTGAAAGTTTTAGTTTGCAACTATATTCACTTGCCACCACAAAAAGAAAAAAAGAAAAAGTGAATATAAAAAAAAGAATTTTGTTTTCCTGATCTTTTGTAACATAAATTGCAGGGAATGATTTTAAGGTAACACATGAATTAAGGGCACCATTGGCATAAAACTAAATGCTGTTTTAAGACTGCCAAATGGTGCAGCTCAGGAATAGATGTAGAGATTTCCAAAAATAACATTTCTACCATGAAAAACTCACACAAAATTCCCACAAAAATCTGCAAAATTATTTTGAAAGCATACTACTGCCTTTATTTTTTTATTGTCCTGAGCGTTAGTTACTGTTTTCTTGGAGGAACACTCAGAGGCCCCATTACAGAACAAAGCCATGCTATGATAGCTCATTTAAGCAGGGAGACTGAGATAGTTTTCAATGACAATTAGTATGAGCAAAATAAGCTTAATTTATATAGGCACATACATCCACATACATATTTAGACTCTAAGAACTATTTCCTTCTTTACTACAAATGTGGAGCCTAGCTGGAGAGTAGGGAAAAAAAAATCTTTCCACAGAAAATAGAGGAGATCCTCTTCAGTATTAATCTCCGGGACCCCACGTCATTACATTTTTAAATGTAGAAAAGTCACTGTGTTTAATGAATTCTCATATCTTCTTAATCCCTCAAAATATGAACTGATAACAGTCTACTTCTTTCTACAGGTGTGACTTATGAATAATTAAATAATCCCTACACACTTGTGAATATTTCCAAAGGCATCATAAAACAGTTTCTAACATACTCCGGAGACATCTGCAACAAGGCCTTTGACCTCCTGTATCACAGCTTACCAGTGAATCCAGCTGTCCCTTTGCATATTCCTAAGGTTGTGCCCCTCCGTGAGAAAAGGATAACACCAGTGGAAACAGGAATTTAAATGCTGTCTCTCAATATCTTTAGCTTTTTCTCAGCAGAATATTTTCTTTCTATCATAAGACAGAAACTAAGGCATTATGTTAACACCCATGCATCCAATTTTAAATCCCATGCTACTCCAACACATTAAAATCAGTTTTCCCAGGGAGAAGGATAATTTCCCCAAGGATGGCTGTCATCTTGGGCCTCAGCACTTTCCAGATCTCTTAGGTGACCTTTGTTTTTTTTACCAACAGTGTAATTACTACTTTTTAAAATCATCTTTGGTCAAAGTCCAGCCCACAAAAAAACAGATTGAGATGCTACTGATTTAAGAAGCTGAACCAGACAGAGGTAGAGCTTGCTAAGGCATCTGATGAATTAAGGCATGTGCTGCAACGTAGCAGACTATTTGTACAGGAGAATTAGATGCCGCATTGCTCATGTAGTGCCTACAGATACTGGGACTTTCTCAGGAGACTGACTTTACACAACCCTCATTCACGCATCCTCTGTTCAGGGAAGTGAGCGAGGAAGCACAGTACAGTAAGGTTTTATCTGACTGGAGCAGGACACGTTGGCAACTGCAATACTGGGAGATCCAGCGCAGCAGCCTGGATGTTATCCATCTAATTTCAGTATCTAATCTCTCTAGACACTTATAATCTGACACTCAGTGGTGTGCTCCATCTTAGCTGATAGTGAAATCATTTAATATAAGTGGGTAGTGAGGTAGGTGACAAGCTGATTGATGGCAATATCTTCATTTAAAGCTATATAACACCACCAGACAGAGGTCTAGAGCAGCTCAAGAGTTCTGCCTAAATTTGTTGGTATCAGTGCCAGTTTATCATGCCAGAGTGTGGCTTATACAATCTGCTAAATCATTTTCCTAAAAAGAATGTGAGCTACCTCAAGCCCATTAAAGCAGAGTGTCAGCATCTCACAGGATACTCAACAGTGAGATTACAGTGAGGTTCATCATTTCTCCCTCCTGGCAGTGAGAATCTTTTCTCCACCTTACAGTAACCAGAAGGGATGCTGGCTCCTTGAAGCTACCTGTACTTCAACTGTGACCTCAAAAGCCCCAGAAGCAGAGCAGGTGCTCTGTGACAAGCACCAACACAGCCCATGCTTGGGGTCACGACTCTGTCCTGCACAACCTGCAGTGGGAATCTGACCCTTGGAGGCAAATTTGGTGTCCACCATTTGCTACAAATGGATGAGGGGTCCAGCAAGCACCAGGAGCACAGATGAAAATATGTGATGCTCCTGCACACAGCGAGTGATTCCTGCATATTAAGACACATAATTACAGCATGGAAAAGCCTTTGCCTCTCTATTTCTTCATAGAACTCCTGCTTGGAGGGCCCAGAGGGCAGACTGGATCCCACTGAATCCCTAAAAAGTCCGCTCTTGATGAGTCTGCAGTCAAAGCCTAAAGGCAGGCTCACGTAAAGGAAAAAGGGGCTGTAGTGAGTTTAGGGAGAAGAAATGTCTGTTCCTTTAATTTCTTAAGAGCCTTAAGCATATCGGGTTAATAATCCATGCCTACTTGGCTCCATCCCTTAAGCACAGCTTCTTCCAGGGAGAGCAATGGCAGAAGAGTCCCTGTCCACCCTTGTATTGCCATGGAGACACAACCTGACTCCAACTTCTGCAGCCACAAATTCCCTCAAATCCAATGGGTTTTTAAGTCTGTAGCCAACCTGTTGTTCTGCCTTAAGGAAAAAGATATGGGAAAATTAGGGTTTTCTCACTTCCATCAGGACTCTCATGGAAACTGAGTCCAGACAGTCTCAAACTCACTGTTCAGACCTGCACAAGAACTTTAAACACATTTTAATCTAGACCCTGTGGAAAAAAAAATCAAAACAGCTTCCCCTTAATTCACTAAAGAATACTAGAGGTAGTGGCTAATTCTGTCCAAATTCTTTCATGCTTCATTCAAGGTCTACATCGTGGGGCTGTTTCTAATCCAACAGCAGCACAAAGACAAGCTTTCAGTAAAACTTGCATTGTCCAAGGTGTTCCATTGGCCATAACCAACAGCATTTCCTTACAAAAGGCTGAATTTACATTGTTTGCGACGAGACTGTGATACATCAGCATTTTACACCCTTTGAACAGCAGGGATAAGATGAAGAGAATTTTATGGCTAGTGATTGCCTTTCTTAATGAAGGAGCTTTGTCTCTCCCGGTGCCGTGTGTTGTTGCAGTTTCTGTGGTAACGACTGATTGCACAGAAAAAGAAGTCAGTGTAAATTGCTGGCATGTAAACAACAGCTACCTTCAATATATACCTTTTCTGACTCTGTTTATAATCCATTTCTACAAGGTAATTGTTAATGCCTACAGTATTTATTATTTTAATTTGGAAGCCATTGAGCAAATGTCCTATGTGACATACATTACATGCCACACTTTGCCAATACGTAAATGCAACTTCTGATTTAGGATAAAACTCATCTGATTTTTGTCCACATAGAAAAATTAATTTTTTAGAAAATCAGATGTGAACTCTCTCAATGAAAACAACAAAACAGAAAACATAAAAGTACAGAGTATACAATATATACACTTATATACTAGCAAATAGAAGATGACATGATGTGAAAGATAAGAGCCGGTAAAACTTTTTTCCATCCTGTTTTCATGGAAGAAATTGTTGTGTGTGAATCTCAGGGAGTAAAGTATTTCAAGTGACTGCAATGAAGCAACAAAGAAGTCTAGGCATAATAGTTTTCATTTTAAAAAACAGTTCATATTCAGAGTTAAGGTTCCAGTAACCATACGTAAAACCTTTAAAATAACTCAGGAAATGCCTTCAGAAATCAAGACTGGAATGATTGGTGCCATTTCTTTCACTACCCACATCTACTCACACCCTACTTCTCTAGAAACACTTTCTCAAAATGGAAGCAGCTTCTCAAGCATCAAGTTGTGTTTCTGGTTTACTGAATTCCCAGAGTACTGAAGTTTCATTGAGTAGAAACTAAGGCATCCAGACAAATTTGTTTAGTCATGAAAGGAACAGAAGAATGGAAGACAAACAAGTAGCAAGAATGGAAGCTCCTGAACTAGTTTTCTACCAGCTTCTTGCAATCCACATATGCTTTATGAAATGTGATTGTGTTGACTAAGATACAGGACTAGCTCCTTAAAAAAAAATGGGGCACAGTCATTCATTTCTCTCAGTCCAGCTCTGAAGAATGCTGCTTAACACAAAGGTTTTGGGCAACCATAACCACAGCATTCTCAACTAAATTACTTTCTTACCTGAAGGGTAAAAGTGATACCAAGTATTCCATAGAAATATGTTGACATGCACCAATCACTTGGCAGCCCAAATCCCACTGCAGTCAACAACAGATTTATACTGTCAGAAGCAAGATGGAGCTATTTCTGGAAGTTGCTTGATGTACTGGTGACATGGCTGAAAATAAACAGCCCCAGAACCATATACTGGGCTGGAAAACCCCATTGTTCTACAGTTAGATATGACTGTGGCAAAGCTGGCTTCACGTGGCTGTGGCAGCCAGGAGCCAGGGTAATGGAGGTTTCCAGCTCGTCCTGGAGCACTCAGACTCAGCAGTGCTACAGCTGCATTTCCAGCTGTTAGAGCACATTCTTTAATATTACATTACTTCAGTTTCCGAGCGGAGACGGACCTTGAGTTGCTTGTCACAGGGGAGTTCTCCTGGGCAGTGCTGCTCTTTGGCTTTTAGCATTTCCTTTCACAACAGGCAAGAGCTATTCCCATCACCTCCTGGCTGTTTGTAGTTGCTCTCCAACATCATATCAGGCTGTCACACCAGGACAGCTACAGAGCTGCAAGCACTTTGAGTCAGCACGGCTTCACAGCGAGGGGGATGGCCCTGGAAAGGCAGGAGCAGCCTCCCCTCCCAGCTGAACAGCTGCTCCAACAGGGACAACCTCAGGTCATCCAGAGCTGCTCTCACACCAGAGGCTCCAAAGGCTGCCCGGCACAATCGCATCAGCAAGGAGAAAAAAAGCAGAATCCCAAAGGCCACACTAAAGATGTCCCCCATGGATTAGCTTTGTTTTAATCAATCAAAATGACACGTCTGCCACATGTCAACAGCTTTCGTTTCTCCTTGCTGTAGCCTCTCCTTCATCTCTCAGTAGTTCAGATGGTCAAATCTGGACCCAATCCACTTTCAGTTTGGGCCTGTTCCTACTCAGGATTTCGGAATAACCCTGTGTTTGAAGGCAACTAGGATCCAATCCATGTCCTTGAAAAACGATGGTCAGCAGATCCAGAGGCCTGATTCTGAATGAAGAATTCCACGCTCAATTCAGGCACCCATTTCCATGAAATGTTATCTGGCAGATGCTGAAAGGCAATGCTCAAGGCACCTGATGGATACTGAAGGAGAGTTTTAAACCATCCTGAAAGTACTCTGTGCTTATGTTTCCCAAATTTAAGTAAAATGGTTTCAAGAGGAATTGGTACCTGAGTTAACAAATCCCATTACAGATTTGTCCTTTTGAGAAAGGTTCCTCTAGTTAATTTTTTAATTGCACAACAACTTCAGTTGATATTCTCTAAACAAAGGTAGGAATATCCATTCTTTTACAAACGGCCCTCTCTGATTCTACTGAAATTAACGGCTTTTTAAAAAAAGAAATTACTGTAATTTGCAGGTCAACTACAAATTTGCTAATTATTTAGCCAGAATTTCAGTATATCAAGAGAAACACCACTCCCTGTTTTTATCCGGTTATAAGGGAAATATATCCCATTGCTTGAGTACATAACCTACCATCATCACCTACCATTTGCTTTAGGAGAGAAATATTTTTAAATTTTGATTGGCTAATATGTAACCTAGAATTAAAACAGTGATAATATCTATTCTGTTTCCTAGACTTAAATAATAAGACCACTAGCCCAATGCAAGCAAAAGGGATGAGCAAGCTATGTGCAAAACAATCAGACATTTCTAGATACTAATTAATATTTCAAGATGCCGTGGCTTTAAAAATTTCCCCATATATTAATTACACCGCCCTTGGAGATCAGCAAGCATTTCATTATTGACTGCAATGGGAAGAGAACCTCACCTGTATTCTGTCCTCCATACTTAACCAAACAATTCATCTGGTATTGACAGATGTCTGAGACAGCAGGACTTTTATGCTGCACTGATGCTAAACACAGCAATTGGCAGCATTGTCTCTGGCCGAGTGAATTTAGGCCATCAAAGACAGTGTTTCTGTAACTACTCCTGACAGGAAGAATTAATTGTTGTATCATTTTTCCCAGGATTTAAATACCTGTATTAATAATTTGCTTGCTTGTAAACTGAAAGGTAAATTGGTGCCAATATTTAATTATGGTTTTGTCAGAATCCTGTAGCAGTCTAACTTTTCCTTAAAATGTAGATGTTCTTCACAGTTTTTTGTGATTTATGAAGATGACAACATGTCATCTTCATAACATCCCCAAAGCCTTTCCACTGGTCTCCCCTCCTTCATAAGATCAGAGTTGTGTAAGGAAGAAAGGTCCTCAAATCGGAGTTGGTGAGGAACAGGCTTCTGCCCCAGCTGCCATAATCTGTTCAGCTGACCATCCCTTCCTCATGTGCTCAGAAAGTCACCACCAGAAAAGGAGGCTGCTTCAGGCTGCTGACCACATGCCCTCAGGGAGCAATGCCAGGGCACACAGGGACACCCACACTCCTGTGGGCAGGTCAGTAACAAACACTCAGGTGTACTGAAGACCTGTGATCTGCCTTCTTTACTGTGCAGATGGACACTGATCACAGCACAGTCTTACCCTGAGCTTCTGGCTTAGGCAACTATTTCTTTCTGAGAACAAAGACATTCAGTAGAACAGCGCATTAATGGCCAAGGTTTCGTGTTTCTGTTTATCTGGGAGGGTTCTGGCTAGAAACAAGCCTTGGATGCCAAGAGATCTATATAAAGAACATGGCCTTAGTGATTAGGTCCTAGGATGTGGCATACAAAACACAAACAAACAAGAGCAAGAAACAAAGATGTAGATTTATGATCCAAACCAAGAAGCCAAGAGTACTTGTGGTGATTCCCATAGCAAAGGAAGAAAAATGAGTGAGAACACAAAGTACTACAAAAACTGTCAGTTATTTAAGGCAGAACTGGTAAAAATGAATTGGAAAGTTTCCAAAGAATGTCTTTTTGCTTTATTATTTATAATGGCAACTGCTTTGTATAAACTACCTTACACAATTGTTTTTGCCTTCACCCTGATTTATCTTACTTTCCTTGACAGATTCTGCCAGAACTGTTTAAATAATAATTTGATGTGCTACATGCAGATTTTCCTGTCTACCCTCCGCCCTCACACGCACACAACCCAGCAGTCTCACTGCAAATCGCATAGGGATCCACCATGCAGTTTCTCCACATAAAAGATGTTGCTTTGCTTTCAGACAGAAGAGGTTTGACTTTTTTGAATGTCATCCAGAGACAGAAGAAATTAAGGGGGAAAAAGAAATACATTGCCGCTGTGATGCTTAAAGGCTCCTTAGGGATACTTTGCACTTCCCATTCGCATTCTCTGCTTCATCTGCATGCAGAGCTCTGAGAGACACCAGAAAAAGAGCCAGACAGGGGGAACAGAACTGAGGAGCGGAAAACTGTTAACAAAGAGGTTTTTGCCTTTTGAGCACATTGCCCAATTAAGAAAATTAAAAAAAAAAACATTTTACATGCACTCAATGTCTTCTAAAATGCTCTGCAGTGTCTGAAAAATAATATTAAAAACCAAGGAGATTGGGAAGGAACACAAAGAGATATAAATTCAATTAAAATATTAGTTCAAATTCAATCTGAAATCAAAAACCAGAAAAGTATGTACGTAGAGGAAGATACAAGTGACAGGAGCTGCAGGACCTGATAGCAATGAATGGTGTAGAACAGCTGAGACTTAAGTCCCTTTCGGGGCAGCCAGAACAGGCATGGACATGAACTTTGCTGGACAAGTTGGAGTAAGACATGAGACAACCTGCAACCTGCCAGATATAACAACATAACTAAATCTGGTTGTAATTTTGCTGCAGTTGACAGTAAAAAGAAACCCGAGGCTTGTTTTTTTAAACAGGGTGATCATAGGAGGACCTGCCCAAATGTTACATGAACTTGTTTCAGTTGTGTGTTCAAGTCCCAGATGTGTGCTTCCCCCAATTAACTGAATTAAATTGGTTGGTCAGAGTCTTAATTTGGCCTGAGAATAACATCCAGACTAGGCATGTGATTTTTGCATTATTTTTTGGGGGTTGGGTTTGTTTTTTTTCAACTACACTGAATTAAGGTTATCTAGGATGGAAGGAAATAAAAGAGATGCCAGATCTTGATGTGGCACTAATTAGAGTAGGGCAACAATGGTGCTTTTGTATACACCACCTGTTAACTAAAGTCACTCGCACTTATGAGTAAGAGCTAGCAACTTGACTGTTAACTTGTGTGGTGCTTTACCACAAAAAATCTTTCTTCCCTGTGTCCCCTCTGTGAAGCCATGACTTGCAGATACCTGCAAAATCCCTTCAACTATGAGCTTTAAGTATACTTGAGACCGCAGCACACTTGAAAGGTCATTATTTATCACCATTCATCAAATAGGAAGCAATTAACTTTTAATGGAAAAATCAAGTCAATACATCATGAGGGTTTTTTTTTTTTGACATGCCACAGCTTTATGAACTGCTGGGAGAAAATGAGGCAGCCTGTAGGGCAGCAGGAAACCTTCCATTTACTAGTGAGGAGAATCCTAGCACATCTCTCTTGTGTTGTGGTATGTAATGTAAAACACAGCCAGATAGTACAGCAACATTTAAAATCAAATAGCTCAAATATTTCCCTCTCTCACACAGCCTGGTTTCCTTCTTTCCAAATATTTGCAGTGAGAGTTCATTTTCCTTCCTCCTTGCTTCCCCTATTGCTGAACAAAAATAATGCTAGCAAAAGCACACTGCACACAACTGAAATGGAAAAACAGCTAACAAATACAAAGTCATCAGAATGAACCAGGGTGGTTTAATCTCATTCTGATTTGACAAGGTTGTTTTGTTTAACTATTATTCTATATCCTTCGGAAAAAAAACAAAAACCAGAGAGAGACAGTGCAAGCACGCTGCTTCCAAGAAGCAATTCATTTACGCAAATCTCCTTTGAATAACATAAGAGGAAGAGCCTTGTAGTCTTTCCCCTCTTAGGATATTCCTTCCTAGACGAAGTGCTTTCAGAGGGATGCTAACCTGGAACATAGCCACAAAGTCCTCCCGCCTCGGGCCTGGCCCTCAGGCCTCCAAGTCATTAATGCCTCCAGAGCAAAGGCTCTCCAGGAAGATCATGTTTGTATCAGCTTCACTTCAGACAGCCCCTACAACTCACTGTGGGGAGGGGGAGAGGAGGAGAGGGGGAAATCCTTCTGCGTGTTGGGATATCACAGCTGCTGTTGTAGATGTAAAGAGACCCTGGCAGCTCAGGGACTGCCTGATGTGGATGGAGGCACTGAGCATTCAGCACGTGCCAAACGAAGGGGACGGGCACTCAAACCTTCCACAAATGCTGTATCAGAGAGAACTGGAGATACTCCAAACTCTGCTGATACTCCCCCAAGACATAGAGTGAAAAGCACCTTCCTGCAAAATGGAAATCACACTCCGGATTCCTCCTGGCTGGGAAAGGAGGGAAATACCACACACAGAGTAAGGAAGCTTTTCCTCTCTCAAAACATTTCTAAAATATCAGAAACTAAAGTATAACAGAAAGCCATCAAGTCTCCTCTTACTGGTCCCTGAGGGGCTGTGGATCCTGGGTCTGGCAGCCATCCAGAAGGGCAGATGGATATCAACACAAAGGATGAGTCTAGCAGCCACCTGGGACTGCAGGTGCAAAAGCCAGAACCATGGCCCAGAGGTGGGCAACCATGCTCCTGAAGCAGGCACAAGGTGGCCTCTGCAAGGGGGCACAGCTATTACTGGCTGTAACAGAAGAAAGTCTTCACTTCCGCATCCCCCAAATCCAGCTTTCTTACCATCTCTGACACTTTAACATGTCTGCCTCCCCAGAACAACAATATTGTTGGGACAGGATGGAAATAACATGATGGTGTATTTTCTAGCCACAAGGATAAAAAGGATGCAGAGCTCAGATTAATTCTCACCAGGATCGTCTAACAAAACACAGCAGTGACAAAACATTTCTTACTCCCTCTGCATGTGTTGCAGAGAACATTTAAATTGGGGGCTGAGCTAACTTGGCTCAGGGTTGACCATTTTGCCACAGAGATCATAGAACAATTTTTTCTAAAACCTACTTTGTGAAGGGACGAGATCCTGAAAATACTTCAGGGATAATTTTTTGACACAAAAGGAGAAGAAATTAATTAGGAGCAAGATTTCTCTTCCTTTGAATCTAACAGGAAGTGATGTTTTGGGAATAAAAACCTCTGCAGTATTGCATGGATCCTCTGAATTCTTGGAGCAGCTGGAAAGACGAGTAGACAGACAAGTATGGAGGAGTACCAATGGTGTTGGCTGAACCAGCTGGACACGAACCACAACTGAAAATGCATTTCACAGTGTTTTGAGCAAACTCTACGGTCCAGCCCTTCCGTAGCGACTGGAATTAGGAGTTAATGGATCCGAGTGTATTCTCACACCACTATTACTATGGCCATTGCATTAATTTTAGATTATTGCCTTACTGATTTACAGTGAGTCCCAAGAGATCAAAACCAAACCACTGATCTCCTTATCCTTCCCTTCTTATATCTTACTGCCAGAGAATCCATAAGAGCTAGTCAGATTTAGCTCTCCCTTGATTGTACAAAGTTCTATCTGAAAGTTCTAGTGTAACGTGAAATTTGGTCTTGTTTACTATATTTAAAATTCTAAAGAGATTATTCTAAGCTTAGTATAAATCACTATGGAAGAAGGTCTGCACGCAAGAGTAGGGATTTACAGACCACTTAATGACTTATCTGTACTCTCTGTTTCATTCTAATGAAATAACGGAAGCTCTCTGACCCTGTGAAATGTCTTCAGTACCAAAGAAGCATTATTAAAGATACATAACTATGATGTTACAAAAAACCCAACCCCAACCCTTATTTTGCATTTCTGAACCTAACTTCAGTTCCATGTAGTCCATAAACTTCACAAAGTATTGAAAGTCCACCAATGTACATAGGAAGATTAGTGCTAATTGGTAGTGATCTTTGAAAAGAAATCAGTTCAGAAATGTTAAAAGAAAACTATAAAGTGGCGACTTACCACTGAGTCCTGGGAAATATCTTTGCTAAGCAGTTGCACTAATTAGAGAGAGGTGAACAAAAAAATATGACCCCAATCTGGCTAAGGGCTCAAATAACTTAAACCCATTTGAACTGGGCGTCAAAGTTATTCGCTCTTCAGAATTAAACATGTAGTTCTTGCTTAGCTGGACTAAGTCCCAGAAATAGCAGACAACGTATCTCTCCTTTTCATCTTGAAAAGTGCTTTAATTATATGTTGGTGATCCAAGTGAGGCTTAATCTGTGGCTCTTTGGAAACAGCCTTCATTTCTTGCAGTTCCCAGTCCCGCCTTTTAGCCCCATAGTACAAGACATTGTGCCTGGTACTTGCTGGCATAGCTGGTCCACGTGCCAAGCATGGCACTGCAGACTCTTGGCATCTGCCTCCTCCCTCCCAAGAGCTGAGACTGCTGCAAGCCATCAGTCTGTCCCTCACAGATAGTCAAACAAAACTTTCAAGTCTTTCAAGCCACCTCTGGCAGGGGGGACCTCACCTAGCAAGGGGCATCTGTGCTCCCAGCTGCACCCAGGGTCTGGCCAGCCGTGCCCATCTGCCTTGCTAGTCTCACAGGAATCCGACCCTTTCCTGTAATTCTTACAACTATCATTTTCTAGAGCTTCTGAAAGATATGGCTGTTCTTGGGCACCATTACATCAGTTAAAGGGCGAAGGTCTGGGATGGGTCCCTTCTCCCCTCTAAAGAGACAGTGATAGCATTTAAGAACGTTTTCTGATCCCAGTAAGAAGGGAAGTTATTCAACAGTTTTGAAAAGCTGGTCCGTTTTTAGCCAGATACCAGCTAACATCCCTAAGAGCCCTAAAATCCAAATAAAGGAAACATTCCCTGATGTGGCATCCTATTCTGCACTCAGGACTTTAAAGGAAGGTATTCAGGATCCTATAGCTCACTGTATCCCTTTCTCATTTGGCAGTCGAGGCAGGATTTTTCCCACTATGTTCATTTTATGGACTATTTTGCCCCTTTCAGAAGGCCTGCAGTGAAAGGGAGGTTTCACTGCAGTCAATGACAGCACTCAATGATTTGAGACCAGGTCAGCATTTTAAATCACCTCCTCTTGGGGCTAATTTCTAAATTAGTGTAAGGAGTGTGTAAGGACTGCATGATGGTGTGGCTCCTCTACAGGAATGTGAAAATACAAGGCTAGTGATAGGCTTGAAACTCCAGTTGCACCCTGGTAAATACTTCATACAAAATGCACACTTTGTTCTCATCTCTAGCACAGAAATATGGCCAACGCCATTTATCTGCTTGTCCTTAAGCACAGGAATATTGGTATTCTTGGGTGTTCTTATGAGAAGACTTCAATATATTACAACACTGTAAAAATCACTGAAATGCAATAATATTGTTGCACATTTATTGCTTCTAACCAACTCTATAAAATGTAAGCTTTGCTTCCCTCCAAGGGTTTTGGGAGAAAGCCGATCCTCACTCCACAAAGTGTTATTTGCAAAATGCTCCTACCTTGCCAAACCATTAGATGTAAACCTTTTTAAATAGTGTACAGGATATCATAAACCTTAGATAGGCTTTGAATGACTCCACATCTCCATTCTTTCCCTTTGGAGTCATACAAGTGCTATTTAAACGTGATACATGTTTTAATACACTATCATTACTTCATATCTTTAGTCAATTACTTCCCAAGCACAACCAAAGTAATCCTTTTCGCTTAGCATTAAGGACTTGGAGACAAGGCTGTTATAAAGGAAGAGGGTCTGCCTTAAGAATAGCCCAAGATTTTCTAGACAGCCCCAGAGGAAGGATGAGGTGAGCAGTGGGGTCTGCAAGTCAGTTAAACCACTTGGAATCCACAGCATTACATTAATTCTAATGTTAAATTACTGTGCATTAACTGGATTGGCCCACACAATCATTTTTTCCTTATGAGGTATTTTTACTTCATCACTTTAATGACAAAAAGAGAGAAGAGGAGGAGAACCTCAAGTCCAAATAATTTAACTTTTAAAGCTTGACATTTAGCAATATAATTTTGATTCCAGGTTCCACATTTAGAGCTGCAAGGAAGCACACCTACTTTTATCAAGGAATCCAAGAGATTTATGCTTATTTATGCAGAGCCCTAACACACAAAACACAGCTGGCAGGATTTTAATTTCTATCAAATTCAAATCACAAAGAGTCCTCCCAGCCTGATTTAGTATCAGTACCAAGACCTACTTTGAACCCAATCAGGACTACAAAAATCAACAACAGCATCTGGTAGGAAACTTGAAAACCCTGCCATTCAAAAGGTAAGAAAAACCCCAGTCAATTTCAGTAGAGATTAGGAGGAGTATATTATCAGTAATGTTTTCTTGGCTTTCAAAGAGAACACTCTTCCTGCCTGAAATCCATTCACTTGGCAGACCAGAATTGCCTAGATGCAGTTCTCTACTGCATAAACTTTACATTTTTAGTCTCTTTTAATTACTTTGATTTAGACAAAACGAAGCCACTTAAGACCTGGCAGAAAATTACCCAATTAATATTTCCCTTCTCATCAAGTCAAAGATTAATTATGCATTCGAATAAAGGCTTAAGGACTTGTTTCCAACAGCTGCTGACCATTTTCATCTTAAACCAAAAACGCCTTTAAACACATGCTTAACTTAATTGCCTAAAACATCCTTCCAGAGTAAATGGTTCTATTGATAGTCCTAAGAAGTTAGGCAGAGGAGATGGCCAGAACCTGAGTGCTTAGAACCTGGCAGAGGAAAAAGGAAAAAAAAGAAAAAGCTTACAAAAAACACAGAAAAGGAGATTAAAATACCTGACTGGAAAACTTAATAAAGTAGGCAATAATTCATGTTTCTCATGTCTCAATACATTATAGTATACAACACGAAAACAGCAAATTAACATAGTTTGTGTTGCTACCAAGAGTAAAATAAATTAGCTGGTGGAAAATAGGATAACAGCAGACTAACCAACACCAGTAAGTATTGCTAAAGACATGAGATTTGAAAAAGGCTTGGACAAATTAAAATGTAAAGTAATTTTATAGCCATCATTTGAATGAGACTGATGCTTCCTTTAATCTTACTGGCAGCTACTTGTCAAGCAAAGAGTATATACAGTCTTCCTTCTAATTTGAACAGAATGAGCAGGACAAGCATATGATGTCCTGCTCAGCCAAGAATTCAGGGATTGCTTTCCAAGTCCAAAGCTTAAGTATTCTTATATGCTTTCACGAAAGAATAACTGGCTAAAAATAAACAAATAAATAAACAAACAAGCCACAATACAAACCCCACAACTTCTGGCAAATGCAGTTTTGCATGAGCTGTTGACAGGTAGGTAGCAGCTGTAATCCTGACTATGACTGCCTTCAGCTCTCGTCAGCAGATTGTTCAGAAGTGATCCAAGTCAGAAATATGGGACATTTTCATTTTTGTCCTTTGATTTCCATGCTACAGAAGGAGGATAACTAATTACTGTAACTTCCCCATTAATAGAGAAGCTAAGGCTTTTAAGCACTTTAAATATTAGAAAATTTCTATGTATTTAAGGAGTGAAAAGATCCATTGAAACAGGGCTGAAACTAACCTGAACGCTGGGATTTTACCGGTGCAATTCTAAGGCACCCTTAGCCGAGTATGGGACTCACAGTGCTACAAGCAGCACTGCCATAAGATGTGCTCTACCTGCCCCTCCCCTGCCCCCCAAAAGACAGTGGAAACCCTGTGTGGTTTTAAGAAATAAAGGAAAGCAGAAGCAAAATTACCAAGTGTGTGATTTCACAGAGGTCTGCCTTCAGAAATTGATATGAAGCTTACTGAAATCAAGGGAAGTCCTTAAACCAAGCATTGTGACAGCTCTGCTAGGCATTTGCATTCATGAAAGGTATTTTCTGAAAGAACTTTGTACCTTAGTTTGCTGAAAGTATCTGAAAACAAGCTCTTGGAAGAAAACGTGACACAGCAAACGCTCGAAAAACCCCAAACCCCAGCAAACAACAACAACCCCACCAGAAAATTCCCAACTAAAGAAACACTCCCCAAAGACAACCAAGACACTAACCACCCCCTCCCCAGCTAGAATCTTCAAATTATATTTTTCACATTTCAAGGTGAGAAATAGTTGGTCGTCACTCAGAGAGAAGGGCCTCAGCAGGAGCCCAGGATTATATAAAAACTGCTCACTATGAACTCCCATACAGATAAGGATACCTTGATAAAGCCAGAGAAAAACAAAGTGACTAAAATTTATTTCAGGACCCTGCCAATGTAATCAAACAAAAACATTATTCAAGAATTATTTTGTAGTGTCTTGATCCAGCCTTATGCTTTCAGTGTTTGCAATACATTTCTTTTTAATTAGGAAGAAAATAGCTTTCCCTCTTCACTCTCCTGCACTGGATTAACTCACTGAGGTTCAACATGGCATGGGCTAATCCAAGGCTCTTGGTTTATGCCCTGGTATTTCTATTTGCTGTTGGGCTGTTACTTGGTTTTGCTGTGTGTTCAAATACTGCTCATGGGATGCAACCTAAATGGAAAACAGCAGGAGCCTGAGATATAATAGTGGAAGTTTGCACCGACACTTAAAGGGAAAAAAGCATTCTGCACTGCTTGTTCTTTAAGGATCCTAAGACTTACGGAAATCTTGTTGGTTTATGCTAAAACAATATGCTATCCACTGCTCTTAGTAGTCACTGAAGATCTGCGGTAATTCTTCAGGAGAGTTGCTAAAGAAGAGCTGCAGTTTCTAACTGCTGAAATTCAGTAGTGTTCAGATATGAAGGCTTAACTTAGGACCCATATGAAAAGCAGGCATGGGTCACAATATCCAAATCTCCTTTCTTAAGGACATAAATGGAAAGAATGACAAATAAGAATTGGCATCTCCACACCCATCTTTAACCGGAAAAGTTTTCAAATTAATAAAATTATTCTGTCACATGACTGGATGCAATCTAAACTACTTTCCTGAGTTACAGAAAATAGAATATGCGCAGGAAAGGAAAATCATCTGAATTCACTGCAATGACTAAGTCTGGGCTGAGTTCCAGTCTCATTAAAATCAGAAAACCATGGACCAATCCAATATGTTGGCAGAGACATATGAGCAATAGAAAAGTTCCACCCTGCTTTCCTCATCTTGACTTTCACATGCGAGGGCAAGGACAAGTGTTGGTGTCGCCCCACATATAAACATTGTGAGAAGGACAGTACAACTAGGTTGGCATAAAGATTTGAAACTGATGGTCACAGAAAGCAGCAGGTAGCTTTTTTGCAGGTATATGTAGTTAAAAGGTGGTATCTTGATAATTTGCTATTCCAGAGACACACAGTCTTACTGAAGTACACAGCTTCAGCCTTTTGGGTATCTGGAAGTTTTGGGGTTGGGTTTTAGGTTTTTGTTGTTTTGTTTTTCGTTTAGACAGCTAGGACACAGTGGGGGAACACGGGCAGAGTGTGACTTTAAGAAGAACATGAACCTCTAAGGATGCTTTCTTTCCTTCTCAGCTCTGCTCAGGAAAATGCAGCTGTACAGCCACTGGGCTATTTGCAAAGAATAGTATTCTGGCATAGAGGACATTTCTCCCTGACTTGTATGGTAATAAATGAACTCCAAATTAATGTGATCAAGTGATCAATAGCTACCTTTCCTCCACAAATACCATTGATCTTAAAAGACAATTGCTTCCTCAGTGCCCTGCACTGAGAAAAGATACCAGCATAAGAAAATTTGGCGTGCTTTGTGCTGCTCCTCTCTGAGTGGAGATCCCTGTTGAATTCGAGAGAGTGATTTCTGAGAGATCAATGCTGCTGCAACTTGTCTGGTTGTGAAGTTGCCATGGAATAGCATCACTTCAAAGAATCTAATACAATTACTATTACTATCCTAATTCATTTTCTTATGACGTGGATTTGTAATGCAGAAGAGCTTTTGATAATTGACCTTTAACTAATGTGAAGGAAAAACTGGTTTGCTTAGTCGTTCTCCTTTTATCTAACATTCAGAGCCATCCTCCAACTGGAGACAATACTTTTTAAAAAAATAA
This sequence comes from Dicrurus megarhynchus, assembly GCA_013399195.1. Taxonomy (NCBI): domain Eukaryota; kingdom Metazoa; phylum Chordata; class Aves; order Passeriformes; family Dicruridae; genus Dicrurus; species Dicrurus megarhynchus. The sequence continues at coordinate 1,695,446 of VXAD01005374.1, forward strand.
AATTAAGATGTCAAAGACAGTTTCTGATACAAGTGAAAAGATCCTTTGAAAGACAATCCTTACAGATGTGCCGTGCACAGAGCACTTGCCATTAATATCATCGTAAACTTGCAGCTGAAATTAGAAACAGTTTTTACATGCAAAAGGAATCCATAGATCAAACACTACAAAGGAGAAGAACATAATGTAGCTTTCAAACAGATGTAGGTGGAATTGACAGAGGAGAGGTTAACTTGGGTTAGAAACACAAACTGAGGGGAAGAAAGATCAGGCCACACAACTCATGGGGGCTTTTTTAGTAATTTCTTTGTCTGGGCCATCATTAGATGATTCTTTTTGTGCTATTGCTGTAAAAAGGGAGGGAATTGGAAGTATTGCTTTTGTGAACACAATCTTTGTTAAAACTTAAGTATATGTAAAATTATTCAGCTGAAAGTCCAAAATTGTTTTCAAACACTTAAATAAGTGATTTGAGCCTGTGAGACTAATAAGAGATACTGCACTAATTTTATTAAAGGAAATACACAATTTGGTTGAAATTCAATGACAGAGTTGAGATTAGAGGAACAACCTCTTTTTGGAACAGGGGAGCTGGTAAAAATCACTGGTTTGTCAACAACATTTGGCTTTAATCTTCCTTAGGGATAGGAGAAATGTCCAAGAGCTATTCTCATTCTGCTCTCCAGATCAGATATTTTCTAAGTCATACTGCAATTTTTACCTTTAAGGTCTGGGGGAAAATATCCCCAACTCTCATTTTCTCCAGTAATGAGAGATCTCTCATAGGAATTACAAATAGTTGGCCTAAAAGTTCAGAAGCACTCTTTTCATTCTGGAGTGGAACTTTTACCATGTTTGCAAGATCTTGATACCACCAGCCCCCAAACAGTCTACATGCTGCCAAGATTTGCCTTTGACTAATCCTGTGGTTACAATCAGGAGAAGCAGCTTTAGCAGTCACAGGGTGGGGGCCCATCTTGATCCACACCAATTGCAAAATTTCTCCATGCAGAAAGGCAAGGACAGGGGCAAAAGCATCAAGGTGAAAAAGAACAGTAGGGTGAGAAGTAGTTATAAACTTAACCAAGGGAAAAACCCAGGCATTGTAGGAGAGATAGATACATTCTCTATTCCTGTAAAATGGCTTAAGTCCTGAATTTACAGCAACACTTTTGCAGCTCAGCTCCTGTGTTGTTAGCTCCGTAAGAATGCTGAAACTGCTAGACTTGGGTGACATTAATGGAACCTCTAACCCAATGAAACACAGCTATTTCTGAGGATTTTAGGAGGCACCTTTACTGGGAAGCTCTGGAATATATTGCATGCTGTTAAGTTTAAGACTGGATTTTAACTGAATTTCATTGATGCCAGCCAAGTGAGTCAAATTCCTTCTCAATGCCTTATGCAATCCTCACTTTGAGGCTCAAGCTGGGAACATAAACAGCCAAACACAGCAAAGAGAAAAGTGGGAAAACAGTGTAAAAGTAATGGATAAACGTAAATAGAAAGCAACATTAAAATACTACAGAAATAATTGTACAGGTCTTTTTAATAAAACTTGCTCACTGATTACCCACTTCTCTAAAGTTTTCAGTGGTATCTTTTCTTCAGAACAGCTGTGCAGAATCTCCCCCTCCACCTCTTTGAGGCTGGTTGTTGGCTGTGGCATGAGGCATGGCAGCAAACCCGCTCACCACGTGCCAGCAGCTGTGGGTTGTGTGCTGCCATGGCCGGTCCATCTGCCGCCACCACCCGTGCCAGCACAAAGGGCATCATTATACTGCGCTGAACAAAAAGCCAGAGGAAGGAAATACCTCTGGCAGCAAAACATTCCTGCTTTCAGTGCTCCTCTTTGCTTCCTCCTTTTCATCAGTGCTCAGTTCTCCATCTGCTCTCCAGGGGTGCTATGGCAAATGTTGGGGAAAACGAGCACAGTGCAACATAAGGGAAACCACTGCCAAAAAGGCATTCTTGGGTCATTTCTGCTCTTGCCCTGAGAGAGGAAGGTGAGTAGATGTATTCATTAATCTGGTGCTTCAGGTCTAAATGAAGGTACACCCCAAGAAACATGGGGAGGGCTTGAGGAATGTCCTATTCTCTCAGAATCCAAAGAATAGCAGCTTTACCAAAGCTGGAACACAGCACTTTTTCTCTGCCCCAAATTGACAGAGAGGGCACTAATATGGGTTATATGAACTCGTGGAACAGCTTTATTAAAGAGAGGCTGCTGTGTAGCATGGCAAAAAACCCAAGGCGACTGCAAAAGCAAGAGTCAAAGGAAGCACCAGTAGAATTCCCATCAAGAACTGAACTACCATATAAAGCCTAATTAATTTTGAATAGATCAGAAGTGCTAGACTTCAATTGTTGTTTCTTTGAGAGAAGATTAAAGTATTTCAACAGAATTGAAATTTTCGGGGGTAATACGAGGGGGGAATAAAAATCAGATTTTCCAGGATATGCAGATTTAATTAACTGAAATCTATTTCAATGGAAAATTCCTGAGTGTTGCCACCTAACCTGGAACAATAGACACAAACCCTCCACTGCTGCACTATCGAGCTCCTGCCACCTACGTTTTGTGCACAGGGGTGCAGGAAGCAAGGGTCCCTGTCTAATTCTGCCTTCCACTTCCCAGGGCTGCCTCCAGGGCTCAAAGGTAGGCAGCCAAACCTTTCTTCCCCTTTCCTTTATCACACCTCAGGATAGGACTGTGGAGCAGGAAGTGAAAAGAATCAGCTAACTCTCAGCTGACAGTCCTAAGCAACAGCAAATACCTACTCCTAAAACTGCTAATCCATATTCGCCTTACCAAAAATACTATTTTTACTCCTCCATTAGTGGGACTAGCATGAGTCAACAGACAAATGCATTCTCTTTTTAAGAAAGGCATGACAAATGTAATTTCACTTTTATGTTGCAGATTGCCCCATTTCAGAAAAAAACAGCTTTGTTTTTAAGCTAACTGAGATGAAACATCAACATTACCCTTGGAAACCAAGCCTTCCTTGCCACTGCTAGAGTGAAGCAAATAGGGATTGAGATACAAGCTCGAAAACTCACAAATCACTTCAGCATCAGACAGTTAAGGTATCTAGAGCTGAGGTCAATAGAGCACAGCCAGATGAAAATTGGAAAACTAGAAAGCTATTGCAATTTATAATGATTAAGGATCTGACTCATTTATTCCAGTTCTTCTTTTCTTCTCACTAATGGAAGGGCAGAAGTTGTCTTACGAAAACAAAGATAGGCATGCAAGCATAATTGAAGAAATGGACCCCTCGTTTCTGGTAAATAACAATCCCTCCTTCTGTATGTGCATTGGCTGAAGTACTGCAAGTTGGCAGGCAGGAAATGAATTCTTTTTGCAGTTACAGCTGGATAAATTCAGTGCTTGGGATAAATTGGCCTCGAGCAAACTTATAAAAAAAAAGAGTACTTCCTTGCTAAGTGATCCCAAGAGACATATGTCTCTATAAAACAGTTAAGGGGAAGCTGCTGACTTGCACTTAGTGGGTTCAACAATTTGAAAATGATTAATTTTGTTTTAAATCTTACAGAACCACTTACATAACAGACAGCAAGGAGAGATTTTTTCTTTTTTTAAGACACTTCCTATTTGGAAGATTAAGAGATGGAATCAGTGGTACATCACAATGAAATTTTAATTATCGGAAGTTTGGCACCATGATAAATTTCACTGCGTTGCTTTGACAGTGCACTCTGTCTCACAGAGACTAAACTTCACACCCAGCCTTTAGCTCCAGATCATGCAGTTTGGAGCTTGCCTCTCTACAAGGTGCTCTGTTTTGGAACTGCTGAGAGGGGGAGCAGTCATTTCCCATTGATTCCCGTTTCCAAAGACCTCCTGGTAGCTTTCCCAGTGAAGCTGGGTGGGCCCTCCTGCAGCCACAGGGGAGTGCCTGGTGTGCCTCTGAGGGCTGGTGGCTCTGGGGAGAAACTGGTGCAGGATGAAGTGAGATGTGCAGCATGCTCTCTATCCTGACAGAGGGTTAGCATCCCATGCACCTTCGCTCTCCTCTACACGGAAAAGCGGTGGGACAGCAAGAGCAGGAAACAGCTCCAATAGCTCTGTGCCAGCACATGGCTCCTTTTTGCCAACTGAATTCCCAGATGGCCATTAGCACCCAGCTATTTGACTTGAATACTTTCAAGGGCCTCAGGGAGCAGAGTCTGCATTCCTGCCAGATCCCTGTGGGGTACCTGCAGCCATACCATGTTCACTTCAGCTCTTCCAGCAGGTTTATTCACAAGTGGAGCAAAGTTAGCAATTTTCAGTCCTTTTTTACAGTGGCTAACCATATGCCACATTCATTCCATTTGATTCCAGAGGTGAGAAAATTCACTTGTGCACGTATTTTATACATGCATATGTTGTTTATGGTTTTCATATTTATTAGAGTAGGATTCTCAGTTGAGATCAACCAGAGAAAGTTTAGAGGTGCTCTGATTTATGGCAAAACAATTCTTGGAGATAGAAGCTCTAGGATAAAACATGGCATAGAAGAGACAGGCATTCTTATTAATATCTGGTTTAGCCCTCACATGCAAAAGAAAGTGATGTGGAAGCAATTGAGGAGAAAACACTGCTTTAATAGTCGGGGCTAGGGTTTAAGTATACTATTAACTACAAACTCTCTGCGTGTTCTTCCAGTACCTACTGTGCTATTCACAGTCACTTTGTCTATTTAGGACAAAGCTCTCCCTGGGGACTTCACCCAAGAGTAACCACAGTTACTTAGGGCATCCCACAAAGAATAAACCTGAAGAAAGGACATGGATAGGGTTTGACCTGGAAGGAAGGTACAACTTTCTGCACGCAAACAGAGCTTAAGAAATTCAGGTACTCTTTCTGGATTGCTGGAAGTGAAATAAAATAGCCTGTTATATTAATAAGGAAAGGCAGGTAACCAGAGAGACTTAGAAAATCACACCCACTCACCTGCAAGGAAGGGCAATTTCATGCTAAAGCAGGAAATACAATTGTTTTGACCTCCATAAGAGCTGGAAATAGAATAAGTCAAGTGAATCTGATTGTAGCTTCACAATCTATATAAAGAGAAGCCAGTTTTTCTTTGACTAACATGCTTATATTTAGGATCCTAAATCTGTATTTGGAAACCTAAGGAACTGACCTGATTTTCTGAAGTGTTCACCACCCAGTGAATGAGTGGAAACATTTTTAAGTGGCTTCTGCAGGAACTGCTGGAATCAAGAGCTTTGGGTGGGGAGAAGGAAATCAAAGTTTCATTCTATTTCTTAACTTTGTGCTTACAAAACTAAGACTTGCATTCTCAGAATTCATCATTCTGCAGCAGTGTCTGGTTTTTCTTTAACTAATGTACTGCTAGAACTACTAAGTGTGTGGATTTTAAATAGCTTTCAGACTCTTTCACTATGACTTAAATAAGGATATTTAACACAGAGTAAACACAGACCCACTTTGCTGCCATGCTTGAAATTTGAAGAAAATAATCCCTACAGCAAAAGCAAAGCTATATAAACAAAACCATGGCAAAGCCATATGAAAGTCAGGAGTAAACTACATTTGGGAATGCTCACAATATGTAAAAGGAAAATTCCTGGTATCTCAGTTGAGGAAAAAAGANCTCAGCAAATAGTAAAGTTTTGAGGTCACTTTGCTCAGTGTCTTAAAAGGGCACTGGTATTAGTCTCCCTTTCATTCAGAAACTTTCTTATATCCTTTGAAGACCACAAGGCTGTATAAACCTATTATTTGGAAAAGAGATCGTATAAACCTATGGCCTAGCCAATCCATACCAAAATATTAAGGATAAATCATGAATTACTGCTGTATTATTTCCTCTAATGGCACTATAGAATGAAAATCCCAGAGTTCATGCTACAAGTGCAAACATTGTTTTAGTGTAACTGCCTTTCTTTTGAAGTTCTGGAAATTGGGAAAAGAAAAACATATATTCTCACTGAATTCTTATTTTTATTTCACCATGAGCATTTCAAAGTTTTAGTGTAATTCATAGGTAAGGATTTTGATTGAATCCCACGAAAAAATTTAAATACAGTCCTCTCTGCATGCCCTTCACAGTAGCATTGGGGTCTACAAATCTCATAGATCTGCCTGATAAATGAGTTGTACATAAAAGCCACTTCTTAAAAGCACACACTAAATGAGGCACCTTTCTGCAGAGATAAGATTTACAGGTTAGTGCACTCTTCATAATATAAAACACTCATACACACAGGGTACCATTATCAGCAGTCATGAAGCAGAGCTCATTAAATAAAAAGAAAATTGGAGTCTTTCCTTTCTCAATGCAGAAATGTAACTACCCAGAACAAGAAACATATCAAGACTATTATTTGCAGCATAGAAATATCTACAGGCCCCAAAAGCAGCATTGAGAACACTTTATGTCAGGCTCTGCACAAATACCAGCTAGAGGTGGTCATTACCAGCAGTCATTACATTTGTCCGTGGACAGACAAAAGGCAAAAAACAGAGCAGAACAGAGACCCATCAGATGAGATGAATGAGGAATTTAACAGAGCTCCAGGTCACCCCTCCTGCAACACCAGCAACTTCTAAAAGGTCAAATTTAGCACCCAAATATGCTCATGTCCTTTCTGTGTTTTTTGAGAGTGTGCATATGAAGTGCTTTCAACAACTTTAACACAAGCGAAGAAGCACAGCTGATTTTTCTGCAACAAACCCCATTTTTAAAGTCTTATCACCTGTTTCCCAATCCCCTATTGACCATGGATTGCCACTGAGCCCAGGCAAACAACTTTCCAGACTGTTCTATAGTTCAGGCTCTCTTCTATCTAAAAGCTTTTCTGTCACTCTGGGGCTAAATTTCCAGCAACATTTTCAAAGCGCTGCAAGGAATATAATCACTTTGCATTGTTTTCCATGGGAAGCACATGAATCAAAGCCTGCCACCCCTCAAAGAGCTCAGGCCAGGCTTTCCTTCTAATCGTGGCCAGTGCTTACTTGTACAGAGTGTTTGAGTAAACTTGTCAAGCCCAAATCTGTACTAGATATACTGTTCATAAAAATGTGCAAAAAAACAGATGACCTGTAAAAAATTAAGAGGGTTTTTTTTTTAACTTAGTCAACAGAGTTTTCCTTTAAAACAGCACTAGAAGAAATACATGATCATTGTCTCTACAGATCAGTTTATTTATAAGACCAGTTGTTCAGTGATCCTGGAGAGCTAGAACAAAAACCACATATTCTAGGGCAGGTGGTGTACCAAAACACATGCACTGGCTAGACAGCACAATTACCTTCCAATTACAATGCTGCTCAGGAGTGTGATACTTCCAGTACTAGAGCCTTCAGGCAGTGTAAAGCAGTGATTTAATAGAAAAGCTGGCTATTAACAAACTTAATAGTCTTAAGACGGATGCCAAGGTTCACCATTAGAATTAAGGTCCCAGCTGGGGCTGAAAGTTTCTTCCCTGGGAACCATTCAACTCATAATTCAGCAGTGACTGCAGTTTCTGCAGGCAGGTAGTAAATAGCTCCCCACTACTGCCTCCTGTTCCTCAGAGCAGAGGAGAGCTCTCTTGCAGCCTCACAGACAGTGAATGCCTTGTTCCCCCCTAAAATTGGTGCAGAAGTGAGCACTCCATAGCAGACCACAGCAGGGGCTCATGCACCTCCAGAGATCACTGAAGGAGAGGCTTGGAAAGGAAGGGAATAAGAAGGAAGCTTTAACTCCTTGATTTAAAGGCATTCCCTAATGCCATCCCACCAAAGTACAGTACAACCCAAACCATTTCTGTCCCTAGGATAAACAGGATGTACTGCAGAAAAGAAGGGGTCTTGGGGGTGTCTAAGTCACACACACAAAGCCCAGAGGAAATGCATCATGCATAGACTGGTGTTTACAGAGCTTATGCAACACTGATTTGTCCTCTGAAGTGCAGCAAAATTTTCCATTAAATTATTGACTGATCTAGAAAGGAACCTACTAAAAAGGAAGCAGATTTTGGTGTTCAAAGGTGCTAATGGTGTTAAATGACAACACTGCTTAACTGGAGAAGCAAATGGATTAGAGTCCACACAGCAATGCCCAGAGCTGACCATCTTTCATTCCATCTCCTACATAAAATATCTAGTGAAAGGTATAGAAATAATCACTTTATAATCAGAAACCCAGTGAAACAATAATGATCTAGAATTCAAGCGTCTGCTGCCTGTAATTGTCCTTTGTATTGGATGTCAGCTATTTCCAAATGGACTTCTGAACTGAAGCCCACAAATCCCAGCAGAGAAAGGGGACCAGTGTGATCTTCAGAGACAAAGCTCCCCATGGTTGGTAACAAGCCATAGAGCTTAACCTTCTCTACACTGCAAAGGGTACTTAAATTGGTTCGGTAAGTCACAGGGTTTCAGACTGAACCTTTGAGTCAAAGGGAATTTCTGTCAGGCAAAACTGCCACAGGACTAAGGTCTGCCTGACTGAAGAACAGCCTCCTTCTCTCTTGATGGCACAGAATTCCCATGTAAAAACAAGAGGACACAGAGAAAAACTTCCTCTTAAAGACACTTCAATAGCAGGAAAGAGAAGTTGCAAAATAGGCAGCCAAGTTCTGTTTTCTGCTGGGGTTTATCTGCTCAGCCAGTTCTTTAGGGCACAAATAGGATTGGCAAAGTCTACAGAGGAACAGCTGACAACAAGGCATTGCTCAGGGGAATGCACAGATGTTACAAACACCTACGCTTCATTCCCAAATTAACTTTTTTATTAGCAAACATTTGATGGTCTCAGGTCTGTCTGCCTTAGAACAACAGTCTGTTCTTGAATGCTCATCAGGAAAATGTTACCTATTTGTTCAGGCAATTTGATCTTGGAAGATGGACCTACAATATTAACTGGAACCAATGGATAGAGGGGAAAACAAAGTGCTATATACCATTTACTCAACACCACTAATTACTTCTTCCCTTGCATACTACAACTGAGCAGAGTTATTTATTACACACGGAGCTGTGTCCTGGATGGTTCAGGTTCAGATTGCGGGGGTAAAGCCATTCCTGATGAAATTCTGAAGGCAGCCTTCCTGCCACAGTTAGTATTTCCTTACGAGCCCAAGGCTTAGGCTTTCCTATGCTGATCTTATATATGCCTTGCACTGTCTTCCGGGACATTTGGTCAGACTCTCAGCTGATGTAAGTGAACCTGGCAGCACTGCAGGGAAGAGAATGATTTCCTCTTCCACCGGCTGAGTGTCTGGCACATAGTTTCTCCTAATTAGTATTCATCCTTAGGCCTGTTGAATTTATGGGAGGGAGTTAGCTGTCCATGGAAGTCCTAATTGTTTAGAAGCTCAATTTTCCCTTGTAGCCTGCAACTCTCACTGAGAGCACCTTAATTATTAAAAAAACCTGTCTATTAAATTAATTTGTCCTCAGTAAGCTGACACTATATGAACTAATATTTTACTAACTTAAAGAGTTCTGTAAAGATTTAGAATGTTTTCTATAAGCACTGAAACAACAAAAGAGTCAAAGTCCAGTTATTAAAAAGTGACAGACCCCTAATTCCACAGATGTTCTCTCCACAGAGAAATATAGCCTAGTCTTCTTTAAATTGCTCTTGGATTTCTGAGTCATTTGGGCACATTTAACGTTTTTAAACAAGATAAACACATACAAAATACTGTAGACTTCCAAAATCACAGGGAATAACTATTCAGGAATGAAGAAGAATTATGGAAACACTCAGGAATTATGTCTGCTCTCTCCCACCTCCTGCCAGCATTGTCACATGGTATCTGATCTACAAAAGAATTCTACATTTTCATTCTTTAGTGCATATGCCATTTATATTTTGTCCCAACTTCCATTTCTTTTAGGTCATCATTTTCTCTGCCTTTTCTTTCTCACTTTCTTTTATTTTCCTCTTTTTTTTTTTTTCCCTTTAGCTTCACCCATGAAAATAAAAATAATTTCAAGGGCCGAGGACAAAGTCAGGCCATGTAAACCTTGGGTGACTTGCACAGGTGCACAAATGCCAACTCCAATAACTGGTCCAAATGGACAACACAGCTGGAACTGCTACCAGCTTCTTGAAGCTTGGTACTTGATTTTAGACACTCAGCTGTGACTTTTCTCTTTCTTCTCCCTTTCCCAACATTGCACCTACTGTGAAATTTGAGTGAGATCTTTATTCATTCCCAACTACCCTTCCAGAGGAAGTCACTGAGGCAGCATATAGGATGCAAATTTTAGAAGAAAGTGCCACCAAGTTAAATGCCAAGACAATTTCCAGCACAAAGGCACACCTACATATAGTGCAAGAATCTTTATTTTTTAGAAGTGGAGTTTGGAAGGCAACCAGCCTTTCAAAATGACAGATCTGCAGCTCAGTCTGAATGAATGTATTGGATACCACTGCAAAATAGCACTGGCTTTCAAACTCTCTGAAAAAGATTCATTTGCTTGTAGTCAAAGAACTCAAGACAATATGCAACACAAATCCCAGTCCCATGCCAAACCTCATATGCTTCTTTAATCTTGGATACAATCACATAAAACAAAACAAAACAAAAAAAACAAACAAAAAAAACCCCAAAAAACAAAAAACCAAAAAACAAACCACAAAACAAAACAAACAAAAAAAAACCAAAAAAAAACCCCAAAAAACCCCCAAAAAAAGGGGTAGTAGCTTCCATCAAGGATTACCTTCATAAAAATCAAGTTCTTGGTTCACACAGGAAAATTGGATTGATTTGTGTGAGATTTTCTTCTGTGAATGACAACTAAGCTCTAATGTGTATTTTTTTCTGAGAGAAATAACTGCTGTACCTTATAGATAGAACTGATTTAAGGATTTTGTTTCTGGATATCTCCAAATAGAGTGCTATATGTTTTTACATTAAAAATTATGTAAGTGTAGCGTTTATATACTGGTACAGCATGTTGATCTGGTCTAACACCCCTGCTCCAGCAGGGTCACCTGGAGCCAGATCCCTGGGAACATATCCAGGCAGATTTTGAACATCTTCAAGGTAGGACACTCCACAACCTCTATCAGCAACCTGATACAGTGCTCAGGCAAAGTGTTTCCTGATGTTTAAAAAGAAGCCCTCCTGTGTTTCAGTGTGTGCTTGTTGCCTCTTGTCCTGTCACTGTGCACCACTGACAAGAGCCTGGCTCCATCCTCTTTGTATGCTCCCTTCAGGTATCCATATTCATTAACAACATCTCCCCCAGGTCTTCTCTTCCCCAGGATAAACAGTCCCAGTTCTCTCACCTTTACTCACATGAGAAATTAGCTATTTCCCTACTCACTTTTCAGATGAGACATTCCACAACACAACATTTCTTTTTTTTTTTTTTCTGGTAAAACTACTAAAAAGGCTCACATGAATTACCTAAGCATAGCCTTTAATTCAAAATCACAGTGGGTTATTTCCTCTGAATTATCCATAGCCACACTACTTCAAGGATGAGCAAGGAAGAACATAAGCTCTCCAGAAAAGACTACTTCAAAACAAATAATCACATTTTGTATGTTCGATTCCCCACCTCCCCCGTCCCCCCACATTTAAGAGAGAACTTTTAAGCAGAGGGCATATACAATTCATTAAATCTATGTTTTGGATACTTGCAATTAAACTGTGAGGATACATTTTTTCATCAGAGCAAAATTATTTTAATAGCCATAATCAACACAATCAAATATAATCAGTCTGACAAGTTAATAACATTTTAGAATCATTGACAATAATTTTCTACCTTGCCAGCTCACATCTATATGAAGATGATTACCCCTGGAAAAGATGTGCGACTTCAAAGATTTCTACCTCTGTTTCAATACAGTATTAAGTTATGTATCATTATTCTTCTGTATCCTCACCTTCCGCTCTCTCAATCTTTTTTTAACTTTTTTGAGAGATGTATTCTTGGTCTTTTCCTTCACTCTCTACATTCTCCTCCTCTTTATGCAGATCTATACCTCTACGCAAGTGATTAGGATAATACATAGACATTTTCCAACAATCTTAAGTATCATAAACCTCATAAAAAGGGAGGGAAACAGGTTTGCTTCCTAATATATTATTTTGGATTTTCCCCCAAATCTGCGCACCAGCATTCCCAGTTTATCTTCAACCGTGCCCAACACATGTGTTGGCCAACTTTTCTGTCTCCATTCTATTCCAACCACCCCTCCAGTGCCATTACATGGAATCTGTCACAATATGAATATCATCTCCCACCCTCCTCCTCCTCAGTCTCCCATGAGTTCTGCTCCTCTGTCTTGCTGTCATTTTCATTGCACTCTTCCACTCAGTCCCCTTACTTCTAGCCTACAGTTTAAGTTGCCTTTTTTTTCCACTGGGAAGTAGCATCACTGAATTCAAGCTTACTTTTCTTTCTCAAGTCTCTTATTTTGAGTCTGCTCACACTCTGCAGAGGCTTCCCTGCCTGTGGCTCAGACTTTGCCTGTCCTCAGTTTTTCTCCTAAGCTCCTTGTCTTCGCTCCCGACATCCCATAAGTCTTTAGTTCTACCTCTGCCTTACTCCTCTCTTTTTAAACTAGAACAGCTTGTCTTTCCTTGGTCAAGAAGCACTCCCCTTTTTCTTCTTCAATTCTTTAAAATCCCCTCAGGAACCCTTCCTTAGCTTTTCAACATAAAGCTGGAGTGTCTTGAATTTAGCAATGCCACAGTCTCTTTGAAAGGAGCTACTTCCCAATGAAATATGAGCCCAGACATCTCCAAAAGATGCTTCACACTCCAGCAGGGAGAATCCTCTGCATCTAAATACTGGACAGACCTTAAGTCCATCTGTAGTAGGTCATCTTAACATAAGATGCAAAATATATTATTACTATTATAAAACATTAATACTACAATTGCAGCTTTGATGTTGAGTGCTTTCGGAGGCAAAATATTCCAAGAAGGCACGATTTATTACTACCTCCCATTCACAGGGCATTTCCCAAACTGAGATAAGTTTCCACGAACAGACAGTTTTTCTAAGCAAAAAACCTGAACTCTAAACTTTGTTTTGCAGCGTGCTGGGACCCTTCTACATCAGGACAGGTCGCTACTGTTCCAAAAATCTGTGTTTACATACTTTCTTTAATGAAATTGATAATTTATGATGTCAACAGTTTCCTAGAATAGCTTATAAAATCTTGATTTACTTAGGAGCAAAAAATTACCTTTTTGTAGTCATGGCTGAAAAAAGAAAGACCAAGACATTACAATATACAAGATACACTCCTTTCCTGAAGACAAGGCTCTGTATTTGGTTCTTGAAGTAAATCTAACGGTTCCAAAGAGGTGGAAATGTATCTGGGTACTCAGCAGCTTTCATAACAGAAAGTTAAGGAAAAAAAGCCACTTGCTCTTGTTTAAATAATCATGATTGCTGAGGGAAGTGGAACTAGCTTGATTTGCAACCTGCAAGAAGCTGGTCTTCTGCCTTTTCTGCAGTCTGCAGGTATTCAACAAAAGATGTAGCTGATTGCCTCACCTTTTGAAGAAAACAATTCTGTTCAAAACCATAGAATACAGAGCCATGGCAGAGCATGGTTTCACACTGAGATCGCAAGCACTGTAGAAAAGGAAAAGGACAGGAAGGAGGTAGGAGTGTTCAAATCCTATGCTGAAGACCAGTGTAGTTGCTCTTCAAGGGAACACCACCACCATGTTTGTGATTTATCTGTTGGACCTCCTACTCATGGACATTTAATTCATTAAACTGTTAGACTTACGGAATAGTCACAGGTCACTATCAGATCAATATTGTCCTATCCTTTTTTGGTTTTGTTTTTGAAACACAGAGCTACTAGAAGCAGTGCAAGAAAAATGGGCAGTTTTATAGAGTTGTTTGTTATTCTTTGTTATAATAACCTTCTTTTCTAATCATTCAATATGCAAAAAAAAACCACTCAAAAAAACCCCAACCCACAACAACCAACAAAAACAGAAAACCCCAAAACAACAAACCTTAAAATGCTTGCAAACACTAACATATATTGATGATTATTGATTCTCCCCTATGGTGAATGGGAATAAAGAGTATGATAGAAACTGTCTGGATATAAAAACTGATGACAGCAGTTGTAGTTGAATATAGTTCCCTTTTTGCTAGAAAGAGTGGGTTTTTTCATGAAATCCTGTTGCCAAGAACAGACCTAAGCTTTCCCTTCAACTGGTTTTAATTTGCAAGAGCATCTGTGCTAAAAGCTCAAAACACTACAAGCTAGAAAGGTCTGGACTGTGATTTTGAGGGCTGTTGATAATGCATCATGAAAGTGTAACAAAAAGCTTCAGATGTAAAACACTTCTCAGTATGTAAATCACTTCCATCTACAAGTAGCAGATCCTTTCCCAAGCTCCTTCTCTGCTTCTTCCTCCTTTGCGATCAGCCCTGCTTATGACATGAACCTTTGCCTGTGCCAACATGAATGAGACATTTTATTGCAATTAGCTGCTGCATTTATTACCGACAGCATCTTCCCCAGACAGATGATCAATGCAGTTGTAAGCATAGCAAGACATAGTGAGATATGCACTATATCTAGAGTCTAAAGTCTGCACAGGCCTGTCAAAAGGTAAGAAAAACAGAAGTAGTATGAATCACATTTTACCAGTAAGTATTGAAAATAGACCAAGACACTGCCAGAAGGAAGTTTGTTGCAGAGCTATGAAAAAGCCTTTCCATCATCTGAGTCTTGGCCCAGCACTTTGAGTGACTGTGTACTTACTTCATTAGAGGCTTTTGTGGGTGGGAGGATCTTGAAGTGAGGAGGAGGGTAGCATGGAAAAGGACATTATGCATTGCTTCTTGGGCCTTGAGCTAAGGTAATTTATAACAGCATTACCTAATCAGAGTTTTTTCAGGATTTTTTTTTTTTTTTTTTAGTTTGTTTGGGGTTTATTTTAAGCCACACAGAAAGTAGCAAGAAGATATTACAGTACTCAAGGAGACTCAAAGGTACATAGCAGGCAGTCACAGCCCGAACAGTTCCTTTGAACAGGACAGCACAGTAACAGACTGGGTTGTATTCTTTGTAAAATACAAATTTCATGTATAGGAAGGGATGGAGATGCAGATTTTTTTCTAAAGCCACAGAGGTGTGGGTCTGTCAGACATTTTACAGACTCAGGCCAGTATCAATGCAGTAGCACAGACTCACATTCTAGATATGGTTGCATTTAGAAGCTTTCTTTCCAAGCTATATAGAAGCAGATGTACATCTCTACCTAATTTAAGGAAGCAAGATTTTGTCATTAAATTACAAGGCCAAGAATCAAAAAACCTGTCTTTTGTTCCACGTAATTAATTTCAGTTTATTTACTTACAGCTGTCTTTAGACAGCTTCTGGAAAAGGTACTTTTCTTGTGCCTCAGCTTCTTCCTTGAGCCAAGTCATTCATGGGAAGAAGGCAAGGCATGACTTCAAGTTTGTTTCCTTGTTTAAAGAACTCATTTCCATCATTCTGGGGAGGTTTGTGACCAAGCTCATTGCAGTCATTCTGGAGACAAAACAAGTAACTTATGTCCTCAGCCTGGCCAAATGGCTTGACATAGATAACTTGTTAAAACACAGTCCACCTGTAAGTATATTAGCAGTGACGTCCATGCAAGGACTTAAAAATATGTTCTGAGCCATAAGAATTAAACCTGACAGGTAAGATGAAAGTTATCAATCCTAGCTTGAATTCTTTATATTCCTCTAGAACACGAGACATCATCTAAAATTTGAAAGCTACATGTTTACTTTCAAACTCACTCTCTTTTGTCACCTCGACTGCCCGATGTGGCACCTGGCTCCTAATTAGAAAGGCATTTCAGCATGGCCAGCACCAGTCCTTGCTTTGCAGGTTCTGAAACGTGTAGCAGAGCGTTAAGTAGGTGTTGAAAGCCAGGTGAATTCACAGCACTACTGAAGCTCTTACTAAGCAGCAGCAGCACTTTCTCAAAGCAGGTGGAAGGCAGGGAAGTCTGACTGAGAGCAGACAGGGAAGGCAATGCTATGATTAGTGGAGCTGGGGGACTGCCACAAAACACCAGAGGGAACCCAAAAAAGTGTAGGGAAGGAAAGAGGATAACAAATACAGGGCGAGATATGCTGACCACTGTATCTTTATCAAAACACCAACATTCTAGAATAAAAAGAGGCAGCAGTGGTGAAACAATCATTTCTCACTGGAGACTGCAAAAATAGGAGGGCTCAACCAAGGCTGAGATTTGACCAGAAGTTTTCATTGTGCCAAGTCAGATTTTCAGCCAGTATAAGTCAACACAATGGAGCTTCACTCACACATAAAAAACCCCCAAACCACCACAAATAATTCACTCCCTTCACACCATGCCCCTAGTGTAGATTATGAACTCCTCAAATCCATTCCAAAATCTTTGCTCTCCACGCAATCTCATTATGAAGGTGCACCGGTGTCACATGCACTCTGTCAATATTAAAATTGCCATTCAATACAGCTTGAAAATTAGGAAAATATAGTAAGAAGAATGGTTTTGGTCAGAAAGAAAAAAAAACCCTACATGAGTAAATGCTTTAATGTATTTGGTTTCATTAAAAAAATCTAATTTTCTCTTTAAGTAACATGCCTTTCAGTAAAACCTTTGATGTATGTTTCAACTTTTAAAAACCTTAAAAAAATACACATTTTCTGAAGTTAAAAAAGAGCTTTAATATTTCAAAAAATTATCTGCTTTTTAAAGAAAACCAACCTATTCTTGGTTTAATACTCTAGAATATATCTGTGCATTTATTAGTATCATGAAGGTAGACACCCCATTGCCAGGGAGGATGGCTTCACAATATGAATCATGAATTTAAACTGTCACTGAAGTGTAATTATATCTAAAATTACTTGCACTGGTCTCTAATCTGCATACAGAAATGAAGTACAATGTTTCTGCTTTATTAACAGCAGAAACATTTTGGCCAAAAGCTACAAAATTCCTTTTCAGTTGTGTCTGCCCAGCATGACAATACAAAGCGAGGTGAATCTGAAATTTTTGCAAGTGCTGTATATATTCCTCCTGTCAGTTGGGTGCCTCATCTTGCCACATGTAAAATCCAGAACACAAGTCTTGGTCTTGTACCACAGCAGTTTTATAAATGGGTTTCTATTTAATAATAATTTTGTTGGAAGTGGAAAGTGCTGTGTGCATCACCACTGTTCAATTTCCAATGACACCTGTATGTTTGGCAACAGTGTCTTTTATACAGAAAAAAATAGGTTTGGGTCCTTAGCCTTAGTGTGTCTTTATTGTTTTAATACACCAGACTCATTTTTTCATGTTAAAAATAGTATCTGTGCTTCTTGGGAGCTGAGAATGCAAAAGGATTGCTGAACATTTAAGTTCTTGCACTGCCTGAGCAGACATCAGTTTTGGAAAAGCAGCTGAATGTTCATGTTACCCTGCAAGAGTTTTAGGCAACTGAATATGAAAATCTGCTCCTAAAATGAAACAGAACTGCTAATTTTGTGAACAGAGTTACTATAAATATTGGAAAGAAGAAAAGGAGTGGAAGTCCAAAATGTGTTCAGTAGATATGCAATTGCTCGGTTCTTCTGCCCTTTATCAATCTAAGCAAGCATTTAATACTGAGATGAAACATCAGAGGAGATTAGGTCGAACAGAGATAAACTTGGAGCTAATTAGAAATCATGCTTCACCTTATCCTTCTAGTAACGGCTGTTTTGAAATATTGCTATAGGGATGATCCCACTGCAATGCTGGCTTTTGAAAGCCTTCCAAATCCTGTAAAATGTATTAATCTGTGACATTTGTATGAATAGCGCAGACAAACGAAAGCAATTACTTTCTCCTCTTTGTTCCGATTTGTTATCTTGGTTTGATGTGGAGAGCCTATACCAAATATCTATCCCTGATACTTCTATAATTTGATTTCAGATCTATTTCCTTTAAATTATGTGGTCTATTTTGGGGCTTCAGCTAATGGAAAAACAAAGACAACTAAACAACTTCACTAGTAGGAAAAAACCAGAACTTTCTTCCTTCAATTATCCCTCAGGAACCCTGGATTTGGAGGTCTTTGGTAAGCTAGTTGTTGAAAAAAAAATAGGGATGGGAAGGCAGGAAAAGGGAGGAAAGATGTTTTTCTGAAGTACTGCAAAATCTGCGACCATAGGCAATCTGTACAAAAGTCAGAGGGGAAGGGGGAAATGCTGCATATCGTAATTGAGATAGATATGTAGAAACAGGCAGGAGAACAGCAGCAGAGAGCCTGGCTGCAGAATTCCTGAGCCAATCCAGCGGATATCCTGCCTACTTTGGTTTTTCTTTCATTGATTAAATGTAATTAAGAAGAAAGAGGCTCTTCTTTCTGTCCTGAAGATGCAACGCAAACAGTAGCAGGGCTTGGGTGTGAGGGCATGAGGGGGAATGGCACCACAGACAGCTCCTGCTCCTTTACAGCAGCAGGATGCTCTCAGAGACATTTTAAAACCACAGCTAACCTCAGGCTGACCCACAGCACACTGCTACAGCTCTGCTAAAGCATGTGGGGGATGCTTGAAACCCCCAGGAGCCCTGCTAACGTAAACCCTATTCCCTAAGGATATTGGTGAGCTCTGCCTGGCCATCCCAGCAGGGCTGGGGAGGAGAGAGAAATTAAGTGTGCCCAGTCCCACTTCGTGGTGACGATGACATGCAGGCTGCCACAGGTGCTGCTAGCAGGGGAACTGGGTTCGGCTTCCCATACCACAGCAAAAGATCTCTCTTCTTTGGGAGGCACCTAGAAAAGCCTGACAAAGTTCACCAGCCATATTTTGAAATAATAGAAACAAGAATAATTTCCTAATAAGTAAAAGTGTAAGGAATTAAGAGGACTGTGATAAGGAATCACCTAGAAGTCATCACAGGAAAAGCAAGGTTAGAGTTAAGTTTTGAAAGTCTCAGAGCCCAAAGCTCCTCACTCTAGCTCCTTATTTTCTTCATCCCTTTAAAGCAGACACATTGACCTGGCTGTAATTTGGATGCTAATTATTTTTTTCTCAACACGCAATTTGTTAAGAAAGAACAAAAGGGAGAAAATGTTTTGTTTAAAAAGCCTTCTGCCTGCATTCTCCCTGAGAAAGCCAACAGGCCTGAGAGATTAGTGCCATCCCAGCTACACAGACCAGTACTTCATAAATACAAATAAACCAGTGACCTGAAGCCACACTTGCTCAGCACAGTCCCGAGCCTTGCTGCCAGTTTTTAAAACAGAAAAAGATTTGATCCAAAAGGCCAAATGGCTTTGGATCATACCCTAAGCCTGCAGCATATCTTCTGTCCCTGGCACTTTGCAACAACATGTGAGGGGCAAGGCTTCCAACTGCCCTGGATCAAAACTCAAACAAATGGCAGAAAGGGAAGGGGCAGTCCAGGACAGGAGAATCTGACAGATGCAAGCCTGTTGGGAGTGCTGTTCTCCACGGACACAGCCAAGAAGACAGGAAAGGAGGAGGCATGACCAGGGAGGAAGTGGGGAGAGCTCACCGGCATTAAAAATAAATAATTGTGTCACATATTGTGTACAAGGCTTAAAGACGAGTGTTTGATGCTGACAGGGTTTTTAGGGAGGTTTTTTGTTGTGGCTATTTTTTCCCCCTTTTAATGCATACATCACATTACCCCAAAGTGACAATTCCAGTCATCCGTGCCGCCAGAGCGGCAACCCTGCAGATCCCCTTCTGTGTATTCTGCTTGCCTGGGCACCCCGACACTCCCTTCGTGACAGCTCTGGGGACCTCAGGACACGATCTTTCCCTAATGCACGTACAAGCTCCCAGTAATGCTGATCATCAGCTACCCAGGCAAATCAAGCCTCCCCCACACCCTCCTTTTTTGGGTTTGGTTTTTTTTTTTTTTGAGTCCACAGCAGGTATCCTTTCATGAGAAATTGGAATCCCATGTTGCTAAGTCATTCAGTCTTTCACTACATGCTGGAGAGGATGTCTGATGTTTCTGTCTGCTGGTGCTATTCCTGGCCCAGTTTTCACACAGAACCTTTAGAAAATGACATCCAAGAAGTAGCTGTTCATAGTCTGCCGCGGAAGGCAAGAGCAGATATAGAGGAATAAAATTCATGACTGGATTCTCACATTAGATTCCTGTTTTCCATTATTTCACAACACCTGAATGCATCTATTTGCATTTTCCATAATTAGGCAGAGTCAGATTTTGCAAGGAATCTTCAGAAATCACATGCCCCATCCCACTTACCTGTGAAGAGTGCTGGGTTCCTAATTCACTTAGGTTCACTTACAAAAATCTCAGCTAACACCCTCAAGTCTTTTAATCTATTTCTAGGGCTTGTCATCACCTGCAAATTTGGACAAACCCAGAATTTTCTGAATGACTCATCCCTATCAACAGGGAACAGCAAAAGCTCATCTCCAATTGCAGGAGAAAAGCTAAGAGTACCCCCTAGTGTTCTGGGTGCAACCTGAAAGTCTGGCCAGAGTGAAACCAGAGACAAGCTCCTTTTAGAACATGGCCTTTAGTTGGTTGGCATCCATTGTTTCCCTCAGGAAAAGGACACCTGTTGCAGTGTGATTAGCTGAACATGCCTCCAAACCATCGTGTTACCACAGCTTGGTGTGGCACCACTTGCAAGTAGAGGAATAAATAACCGCCTTTATGATTTAAATATACTCAAGTGGATTTACACCAATGAACCCTTCTTTGCACTGGCAATGGTTTGAGGGTGCTCCCAGTCACCTAGACCTGCTCAGATGACATGCAAAAGTCATTAGGGTTTGGGTAACTCAACAGCTTTTGATGCTTTGCGGATCTCCTGTGAGAGTTGTGCATCTTAATTAATCTGTCAAGTGCTTCAATATCCACAGAGAGAAGGTGCAGTACAATGCAAGACAAGGTTATTTATAACTCTCCCTCCTTCCTGCGCACAAAGCCACATTACCTCACATTAAATCCCTTTTTAATGACAGCAAAGTTAAAAAAATAGTGCAACTTCTGTTAACTGAATCCATTCCAGACACCTGTTCCTTGCCCTGCCAGGTCAGGACACCAGCAGGTTCTGCCATTAACCTCCTGCTGCGAGAGCTCAGATCTTCTCATTTTTCTGGGCTTCTCTTCCAAGTCATCTCTCTAGAGATGTTCTTCCTGTCAGGGTGTATTACCGTGTGCATTTACTAAGCAGTAGTAATTATTTTGTCAATAACAAAGGAAATTTGCTGTTAATCATAATGGCAGTCTTAATATACTTTGTCTTCCTGGCTTTTTCTGGAATAACAACAACTGGAAGGCAAGTTTAATTTAAATCCAGGGAGACACATGTGGAGTGCAGCACCCAGCAATATGCATGCAGATGATAACATGCTTGAGCAGCCTGGCCAGTACAGTACTTGCAGTAGCCCATCCATCAAGGCTTAAATTATAGCAGATGATGCAAGTTTAATGATTAAATATAAGAGCTTAAAAGTCGAGCTAGTAGCAGCAGCTTATGCGGGGGGGGGGGGGTAGGGTAAGGCAGTCATGAAAGCCTGTCACCTAAACTTCATCTTACACTGGAAAAGTATCTTCCTGGAGCAAGGCAAGCATATTAATAATGCAGCAGTGCCAGCTGAGGGAAACGGCTGGTTTGTAAAAGCAATTCTGACTGTAAGGTCCAGGAAATGGAATCTCAACAGGATAACCCACATTTACAAGCTCCTGCTAAGATGGCTCCTTTAGCAAGCCAGAAAATAACTTACAAACAGATCGCAGTTTGCACTTTGGCAGCACACTTAATACAGTTCAAAGTGCCCAGTCTGGAGGGAAATACACTGTAATTATAGAGACAGTGCAACTTGTGCAGGCCAGGCCACCAAATGCCCCTCGTGGGTCCTTCAGAGCTTCTAGTTCTGCAGGGCATGACTTTAACACAAAGCTCAGAGTGGCTTTTATTGCAGACCCTGTAAGATGCAAATTCAGCACTTCCTGTGATTTTTTCTGATTACCGACTTCTGGGATGTTTACTTTTTCCAAGAGATTGTTTTGCAATTTTTCTGTGATTTTAGTTGGTCCAAATAGCTTTGCTATTAAGTTATCTCACTGCCTGTACTTAGACTCTAAGTGCAGCTCTGTGGTGTTTAAAACCAGGAACTGAAATGGAACACTATCTGAAGCAACAGAAGATGAGCTGGAATCTTCTGGTTTTCCCTAAATCCAGAGTTCAGTGTTGCCCCTCACCTGTTTCCTTTTCCTGGTCTGTCACATGAGGTAACAGCTGTTATCCAGCAATCTCAGAAGTAAATTGTAAGGATCAGCTTGTCAATGCTCACTTAAATCCACGTAAATTGCTTTGAGCATAGGAAGCAATAAAATGCTGAACAGCTTCACTGCTGTGGTACCCAAATGGACCCTTATAATGTCTTGCCAATCTATAAAGATGCAGACAAGATGAAAGCTCCGTTGTTTTGTTTGGGGCTTTTTTTATGGGCTGCATAAGGATTGTTCTCACCTAACATAACACACAAAATCTCTTGGAAAAAAAAAGTCTCTGTCCCTAAACATCTTGAAATACAACTAACCACTCCACAGTGCATAAATGGTCTGCTGTGGGTGGTCCCCATCATAATCAAACACGGGAAAGTGAGGAGGAAGGGAAAATCAGTATATACAGAGACCACTTCTCTCCAGAGTTACCAGGTGGCAATGTCCTAACCATAGATTTCTCTGGAAAGCTGGATTATCTTTTATAACACCACTATTTGGTGAGCTTACTTCCCTTTTTAATTGGCCTGTTCCCTGCTTTACTACACGTGGCAAGGGTTGGTTTTTTTGTGTTGCTGCGCACACTCGAGCCCAGCAACGCCGAGCAGATGTCGCTGTTCTCGCCGCGGAACGGAGAAACGACACAAAGTCTGAGCTCAGGGTAAAAGAAGGCTGAAGCCATTTAATAGCTTCTTAGAGGGTTTTTATCTGTTAGTTCGCAGAAAGTGTACTATATGGCATGAGGTAATTGGTTCTTTCGGCCATCCACCCCTTAGGGTGATTGGCCAAGTTCTAAGGCACCCATCTCTAAATATTTTTCTAGTTGTAGCCATAACAATGGTGGAAAACAACCTGTAGGTGCAGAAGTTTACAAAACTGTAACATTATTTTGAATTACTTGCATGGGAAAGACAGAGTTCTCACAAAATGCTGCTGAGAGCTGAAGAAATTCCTTGCTGAAGCTTTTTCAGCATCCATAAGCAGCTTTCCAAGGAATGATGGGAGCGTGCTCCATGGGTCCCCAGGTGCACACAGCACGGTGCCTGAACGCGTGTGTCGCTGCTCAGGATCGCACAGCCCCGAGCAAAACACAACCCAGCCACGGTTTGTTCTCCTGTCAGGAAGCTGAACCCGGAACAAACAGGAGGCTCCCACAAAAAGATAATGCACCTTTTCTAGCCACGCTAAACACAAACAAGCAAATGGAATGTGTCCCACCACTTACTTATGCTCCAATTCCCTTGTGTATACCCACTGCTCCAGAGTACATTCACACGTAGCCCACCCTTCGCCACTTCGACTCCACACTGAGCCCCTCCGGCTCTTGGTGACCCTCGTGCCAAACTCCACACTGCTGGAAATTGTGCTGTGGCTTCAAGGAACATTAAAGAAAGAACATTTTTGTTAAATGGAGTCACATAACAATTTATCGAATGCAGAATTTCTCACATCATTGCGTGACATCAATTTGCTGTGACAATATCTGCAAATATGCAGGATGCTGGGAAGTGATGGATGGTGTCAGGCAGAAGGCATTTGAAATGAGAACTTGTGGATAGCAGGTTGAACCTCTGTGCTGAGGGATGGGTTTCAGGAAGTCTGAGGACTTCTGAGAGGTTGCTGCATGCACTGTCAAATATTAATTTTTTGTGTATACAATTTCAGCAGTTTTGGCCCTGTTTCAATGACCGTTCCTCCTCTCCAAACTATCACCAATTCCAATTTAACAGGGATTACCAAGGGTATAGCATGCTGGGAAAACACAGGACTTCTCCAGGTAACAGCTAGGAGGGATGCCTTACCTCAGACTCAGCAGAAGATCAGTGCAGATGGTTCTGGTGCTTCATTAAAGAAAAGGGATATGTGAGAACATGAAGGGCTATTAAGCTTACATATTTCTCCCAGTTTATCAAGATGATCAGTACACAGGCAAAGCATTAGCTGTGAGGTTTCTGCCTTCTGGTACCTGCTGTCAAATGCCCTAGATTGGCTGGTGTAAAACAAATGCCAGCTGTACCCTAATAAAGCAAAAGGCCTTGGACTTTACATGCATAACCAAAACCCAAATGACACTATAAACCTGCTGGTGTGGCATTTGTTCTCTCAAGAGTATTACAGTTCAGCGTAAACTGGAGGACAACAGAGGAAGATACAGATGTCTTTGTTGCACAGACCTAAAAAACACAGGAAAGCCAGTATTTTGAAGATTAAGTCAGTAATGTCTTATCAACTGTGAGGTGGGAATTGGCTAGCAAGAATTGTAGGTGTATCTTTGTTTTAACTGTGCCTCTCTTTCCCCTTGCAAAAAAAATAAACAACTGCCAACTCCTCACCTCCCTCCCACCAGGAACTGGCTGCTTTTCTCTGTCACTGGCATTATCCAGTCCTGACTGTGCCCAGGAATTTCACTGCCTGTCTCACTGATGGTATTTCTCAGCAGTCCCTCATACATATGGGACATCACGTTCTGCCCTCATGAAACCCACAGCATGAGAGTCAGGAATCTCTTTTTAAAAAAGGTTAGGTATTCCCCAACCATGAAGAAATAGTATTTCTGGCTATGTGTATTCCCTGGCAAAACAGTACAGTGGAAAGGGGATGAAACCAGGACTTATTTGATATTCTAGTCCTCAGGCTGGTAAAACAAAATATTTGACAATTACTCTTCAGAAACAAGTGCATTAACCAAGCTGCTAAGTCTGGGTAGTGGTTCAGATGGACACCTCTGTAACCTTCTTCTATCCCTCCCAAAATTATGACAAATGGCTTTCACTAGTTCTGTTCTCAGAGGATACCAAATTTCCATTTCAACAGAAAGATGTGTGGTCTCCAGAGGTCCCTGCTGCATTTGTAGGTGCAAGAGCTTTGTCTTTATTCCTGAGCACAGGTTTATCCCAGATGAGTTTCCTGGTGTTTTCAGCCATCTCCAACATGCCCCCATGCCACAAAGATATCTCTCCATCTCTGCAGCAACTCGCATTTTTGGTATCACTTCAATAGCTGCTTCAAAATGTAGTTAATTTTTTTACAGGTAGAAAGGATAAATTTTCCACGCACTGTGAACACCATGTCAAACCCACAACAAGAAATTGAGAAAGGAAAAAGCTACGGACTGAGCTTTTATGAGTGAGTCTGGCTCAATAATGACAGGTTCACAACTGTTCTAATGACTGAAAACAGCTTTGGACAGAACACACAATTCAGTGCTCCATGGACATCAGAAGCTGAATTTTCTAACCACTGAAACAAGCCACAAATTATCTACCAATTTCAAGAACAGCATGACTGTGGCCTACATGGATGTTTTCGCTGAAAGGAGGAAAATATGACAAAAATAATAGTCTTGCAGCTAAAGCACTGAACTCCAAGGACCTGCATTTAGCTCCTGACTCTTCAAGGAGCTTCTTATTTCACTCAGGCAAATCACTTCAGAGTAAATTCATCTCCCCCGGAATGTGACTAAAAATATATATATAAAAATTGCAAAAGTCATTATATACATGGGTTTCTTACTATTCCATGTGAATAGGAGTAAATTGACCAGAAAAGAAAGCAGTCCTCCAATTGTGTTTGAATGCTTCTAAACACAGAGTCCTGTGCACTAAGCAGACAAACTCCACACTGATTTTTTGCTCAGCCGCTTAAGAAGGAGCACCTTACTTTTGTCCCCAGGTTAAAAGATAAAAAAAGTGTGCACACCTCTTTGTAAATATAACCCTCTATGACAAAGAAGTCTATTAGGAATATCTTGATGCCCAAGTTAAAAGGACAGCCTGACAAAAAAATTGTGATCATCGTTTGCAAAGTCTCTATCTATTTCCAAAAGTTCTGTTCTGCACACCAGCAAAACTTGATTTTTTCCAGAATAGAGCCAGTGAGCAGATTTGTATTCTACAGCACAGGCACACAGGGTTTGTCCTTGCTCTCCCACCAGTCTTCCCACTCATTATTAGCTACTTGGGAATTGCTTTCTTAGGGGGCTAAATTATCTTCCGTTGTGATATTCCTCTTATCTCGCCAAACTCCTTCTTCACCATAATTTGGTCTGATGTGGACGTACTTTTTAGGACATTTTAAGGCCACAGTTGAGAGCTGTGCCCTGAATGCAGCCTTAAACACAAAGTTCTTTCCTGAAATCTCCTAGTTTTAGAGTCATAATGAGAATAAAAACCAAAGCTGTCTTGACCCACTTCATTGGTTCTTTTAAATAAGTCACAAGTCTACACATGAAATTGTGACGTGAAGCCTGTCTCTTTTACCACCCTCACCAGTTCTTTAAATAATGAGTCAGAGAAAAATAAGGCAGCAGGCCCTATTGTTTTTCAGAGTCACGACACCCTTGGAGATGCAGAAGTGCTCTTGTTCCAATTTTAAACCAGCAGGAAATGGACCACAGGACTTTGTTTTCTGAATGACCCTAGACTCAATACATGTCTAACAGGCTAAAGCTACTAAAGAGTGATGTTTGCCTTTTCTTTCACAGTTCCATTAAGCTGTACCATTAATGCAGCAAATGAATAGAGGCATCATAAGCCACAGTGCTCCAATATTTGGAAGTTGGCTGGTTCCTGCCCCATTTCTAGTTCTATTTGAACAGAATTTTCAAAGAAACAGACTTAATGAATCATGTTTAGTCATGCCTGAATGCTCACTGACATTGTAGCTTAAAAGCAATACCTGCTCTCAAGGGACATTTTTGCCATATCTACATTCCACACTACATTCTGCATTGTGTTCATTTATTTCCTAGAAGCACATATACTTCACCAGTGAGCAAATACAATTTCATCTTTGCAGCTCGGTCCTCCCCAGCCACAAATGGGGAATTAATGCTAGCCTATCTCTTTTGTTAATCATTTTGAGATACGCTCATGGGAAAAGCTGTTTAACACAACACTACTAATCTTTGCCACTGATTTCTAGGGAAAAGTGAACAGAACACCATCTTTTTCTTCTCCCCTCTCCAACTACCTACCACTCCCCCCATTAAATTAGGTCATTAACCTACAAGAAATTAAGTGAAAAAAGTTATTAGTTGAAACTGAAAGGCCAGTTCTGCAGTTTGACTCAATGCGAAATGTAGAAATAGGTTCCACTGGACTGGGGTTTGTGTGAGCAGATCAGAACCTCCCTACCAGTGTGTGAGACAAGAGACAAGGTAATAGGCTTTTTATAGTTTATAGGACTCAATACTCAGCACTGTGGAACTTTCAGACACAGTGTCTCAAGTTGGGCTTTCATTCAGGAATTCCACTGCCTCACTGCACCTTGCTCCAGGCACAGAACCCAACAGCCAGAGTGTGACCTTCAGTGCCATCAGGATAAGGGTCCAGAAGGATCAAACCCAGCAGAGCTGCTCCTGCTACATCTGCTGCCAACGTGACCTTACAAGTGAAACACTGATTTCTAGAGAACAGCACCGATAACAAAACCTAGTGCTGGTCTACAAATCTTTCAGGAATGCTTTGCTTTCCTCACTGATGCATTGGTTTCCAACCCCTAAGAGTTCTTCTTTAATTTCATTGGAGTTTGGTTGCATTTAATGTTCTTTTCATACAAACATACCCTTGGCCTGAACATTTTTTTTTCTTTAAAGGAGTGAAGCCCATCATAATGGATGAAAAAAACCACTAGTTTCTGACATCTGGTAGGCAGCCTCACACATCTGAGATTCTACAAAGCATTAATATCAAAGCCTGCCAGAAGCATGCCTTGTGCAGCAGGGATCAGACTGAAAATTAACGTGTCACTTACAAATGGTAAAGGCATAAAACTGACTAATCTAATTCCATGGTGCAAGGAACAGCTGGATCAGCTGAGGGCAGGTGTGTGAAAGGAGAGCCAGACACCCTCCACTGGGGCATCACAGGGGAGGTGGGCTGAGGATCAGCTCCAGGCATTCCAGGGAGCCAGGCAAATGCCATCGGGCACAAACCTGGCTGCAGGGAGTCTCTAATCCTCTGTAAGTCTCAGTGGCATGTTCTAGATGATTACGTGAGATGGTGATGAAGATTTTATTTTAACATGCTTTCTACTTTGACAATCTCTCATTTCAAGCAAGTTATATCTAAAATAATTATATTACTTTCCGATTCTTTTCCAAGTGCCACAGAGCACCTGGTCATTTCTGGCCTGACTTTGCTGATTTCAAGGAGAAAAAATAAGTCTAAAAGAGGAAGATCTGTCATATCTGAAAGCTCTACAAAGAGCTCTTTTTGAGCAAGGTATATAAAAATATAGATTTGCCCAATTAGTCTTACTGGAACAATGAAAATAAACCAAGCAAACAAATAAGGTTGGGTATCCAAAAGCAAGCAAAATTATCATGCTAATGAAATAATATGTATCTAGAAATCTCCATCAGTCTGGAAAGGAAAACCACATCTCATTACACCTTCACTTTGTGTTCAATGCACAAGACTTGGTATACTATGAGCATACACCATTTGGAAGTTATTTGTTCCCAAAGAAAACGTGCCAGGACAGGGAAAAAAATCTCACTCAGATCTGTCTTATTCTTCCATTATGAGTTGAAGAAAGAATCAGGAGCAGAGGATTTTAAAAAAAAATTGTGTCAAATCCTAAGTTCAGCTACCTGCTTTTCCTTTCAGTCTTACTCCTGTTGCTCCATAGTATTTAGTTGTTGCCAAGCAGCAGAAAGCTAATTAGTGCAATGTCACGTTTCCTTGTTTTTATCTCTTGCTCCTTCCCACTTACAGCCACACTGCTCCTCAGCAGTCCCAAAATAAAGGTAAATTGGCTGCAAGAAACAAGAGAATTGAAAGCTCAGTTTTGCACTCAGCCTATGGAAACACTCCCTCCCCCAAAGCACTTCCTCTTATTAGTGCAAATCACCCCTAAGCTTTGGTCACAGAACACATTAACATCTCCAGCCAAGCATCTGGCAGGGCTGTGCTGCTCACCTACTCCCAAACCAGCCAGCTGAAATACAGGTATTCCCACAGGAGATACATTCAGGTGAAGCTCCTGTTGAGGGCAATTTAGAGAATTTAGCATTTGTGCTGCAGTGCACATAGCAAAAAAAAGGCTGTCAGAAAAACATAACAACAGCTTCTGGCAATTCTTTTGCTAGGATGAAAGAGATGCCTTATTCTAAAGCTACCCACTATAAAACATTTAGGCACACCACCTTCTGCCCATTTTGTATTTCTTTGCTTCCAAACAACAGTAATCTTTTTCAGAGTGGTAGAGAGCAAAATGATTTTTTTCTTCCAAGCTACAGACTAGCTTTGCATCAGCACTCTTTTTTTAACCCAGCAATACATACCCCTAGTAGCATAAGAAGAATTTATTCCCTTTTCAGGAGACTCCAGTCTATTTCTGTATTTGAAATAGCAGAAGGTCCTAAAAACAGCTACTGCAACCCTTTCACACACGGGCACAGATGAGAAAGGGATCCCAGAATGCAGAAGCTGACTGCACATACAAATCTAATAAAGGTAAGGGGGTAAGAGGGTCAAAATAAGGCAAGACAAGGCAATGCCAAGCAGAGAGTGACTGCACTGGACACTGAGATCATCTACTTACAGCACATCAAGGAGGGGAGTTTTCCAGCTGTCACAGCCACCATTCTTCACCATTAGCTAAGACACTTGAATTTTCCACCTTGTTTTCCACCCCCAGCACTTTTGCCAAGGCCTAGGTGATTGTGATAAACCAGAGGCTCTACCTGAATTTCTGCTTGCAAGACCATGGCCTAAAGTCAGCTCAACAGCCATTTATAACTTAGAAAAATCAACAGTTATTAAATTCATTGTGTCTGGCGTGAAAGCAAACTCCAGTGTTGCCTTTCTGCGGGAGATCAGGAGCTAGCCTCTCTTTTTCAGAACTGCTGACATATCACCACCATGCATAAACTGCATGGGGTTTTTTTGTAAAATACAAATGCAGGTGTTACAAAATAACACCCCTCTTGTTCCCCATTTTGACCCAATTACCTTCTACTTTAGCTCTAGCTAGGGTCCCTGGCCCCTGAGATTAATGAAACCAGGCCACTTTCCAAACGTCTCCCGAGGAAAGTTCAGCCATGTGGCTACCATGAAACCTAAGCGAGAGCTGGGAAGACAAACACTCCAGTCAATGTTGAAAATATTTAATCCCAGAGAGCCAGTCAGAGATCCAAGTCCACTTAGGATCTGATGACACTGTAATAAATGCACTGCATTGTGTTTCTTGCATCCACAAGCCACAGAGTTGCTCTAGATATTCTTTATGTTCAGGCAGCTCGACTACCTTGATACAGTTCCCTGTCTGGCAGAGAGGGGAGAGCTGGGTAAGTGCAGTGAATCTGTCACTTGCAGCAGACAAGAACATCTTGTACTTGAGCTGCTTGTTGAGTAGGTTAGAAAGGCAGACAAACTGGCAGACTTATTAGATTTTTTTTTTTTTGACTGGGGTATTGAGAAGTAAAACCCTTATAACAGGCTTTTAATTTAAACAGGTCTGTGCAAGATATCTAATCCCCATCAATAAGAACAATAACATTTAAGGGTTAATATTGAAAATAAAAGCGTTCCAGTCTAAACTGAGCTTTGAAGATATCCCAGCATTCCCCATCCTTATGTTTTTTAGGCAATCATCACTAAAATCAAAAGACACCTCTGCAGGCTGGAATAGCTGAAACTAAGGAGACAGACTGAACCAACTCGATATTCCCATCTCTGCTAAGCAGCAGACTAGAGAAGTAAAAAAGTAGTGTGCAACTGTCTGAAGGGCACTTTGACCAAGGAGGAAAAAGTTAAGTGAAACAAAGCAGCATGTAAATAGGAATAATGGAATGAAAGCATGACAAGGCTAAAAAAAATTGAATTTAATTATTTCACTCTGGAATTCTCACTTAAAGGAAGAGAAATTAATCCCTTTTAATACCCTGAATAACCCCGGAAGGTCCTTGCAGTTGCAGCAGGTTGTACAAATACGCATTTTGGCATTTCTCACTTCCAAGGTTTGTAAGAATGATGTCACATCTGATATGCCAAAAAACCTAGGGGTAAAGCACCACCTAGTAACTCTGACTTGCTCATCTTTAATACTAATGTGAGTTGTGTATGCATGTGGAGAATTAATAGGATTTTCTGAGCAAGGAGAATGACTGCTAATGGTCATTACACTAGAATAGAGGACTGTAACATCACGCTCTTGAGCAAGTATATGTTGTTCGGGGAGAATAAGCACCTTCAAAATCCAATGGCTGTGTTAAATCCCATGACATCTGCCTAACTATCTGTGGGGTTTTAAAGGCAGCTTCTTAACCTCATCAGTTTTACAGCATTGCTGACACCACTACTTAAAATTAGCAGATCTGAGAGAACTTTCTACAACTCATTTTTTTACTTGGTTTCAGACTGTAAGCTTTGCATGACTGTTGAAAAATCATGGCTAGAGACACAAGAAATGAATGCAGCAGGCACTGCATATTTCTGGAGAGCTACATCTCGCTCCCCTCCCAGTGATTTGCCTGCCGCATGTCTCTGAATGAGTCATCGGTGCAGGGGAAATACCTCCGAATTAGCAGATTAGAACGGCAGATCCTGCAGACTTGGGCAGAGTGTCACAGCTATGCTCCTTCCAGATCCAAGCCCTCTGTGCACATGCAGCTCTGATGACCTTGCACATGCACCTGGACATCCTCCTTCCAAGTATCAAGCAGCTCAGAGTGTCAGCACTATGCCCCACCTGGACAAGAAGCATTCTCATACAAGGGTCTACTCTTCCTTGGGAGCACAAGCCAGTGGCAAAGTGGGGAATTCAGATGGGGGAGAGGAAAAAAAAGGCACACGGTGCTGGTGAGCCCACCCAACCCAGCAATGCCACTAGAGGCAGGTCCTGGCCCTCAGGCACATCCATACCAGGACACAGGAGTGCAAACCTATTGCATAACTTTCACTGAATTATGCAATCCTTAAGTGCTCATTACCAAGCAGAGGCTACCACAATTTACTAGTGAAAACAATCTGAGAAATCCTGAAATAAACATGACCTGTTTTAATAATAGCCAAACCATGCTTTTAGGCCAAGAAATTGTGCATATTACCCCAGGAATAAAAGTTACTGTGCCTTAAAAAGTAACAGGTTCACCATTAGTATTAAAAAAGACAAAACCAGGAATATTCTTGTTTGCACAAGTTGCAGTTGATCTTATTTGGTAAGACTGTAAGTGTCCTAATTTGGTTTTAAAAGTAAAATCAATTGTAAATTTATTTAGACCAATTTACCTCCCTGTCTGTTGTACATCACTGGGCCTGTATTGATTGTTTGAGATGGAACTCATTCCAAATTGTATTGATTTAATTCATTAGCAAGTTTTTAGCAAAGCATATTTTGTTGTTTCAGGGCAGAAGTACATAAAGCTCCATTTAGAGACTGCAGGACTGAGCAGGGGAGGTATGGGAAGGGGCTAGAATTTCTCAAATTAATAAGATTTACAAGAAGCAATATGAATCATCTGTTTCTGATAAAAGAACCATTTTTTAAAATAATAAATAAGAAAAACTAGGACTGGAAAAAGCCTAGATACATTGAAGGGGGGGGAAATCCAGTTGATAAAATAAGAATGGGGTGAATAACTCATAAATAGTACAGTTTATTGGTCGCTTTAACAGACATTTTGATTTATGGATTTAAGTGCCTAAAATGGCTCAACAATTTATAAATCATTTTAAAATCAACAGATCATGAGTAGATTTGTCTGGTTTTACAGCAAGGCAGTTGAGCTGCATTTGTTACCTTGGCAACTGAAGGTACCTCAGTTACCATGGCTACAGCTCCTTTAAAATACGGTTGGCAATTCCTCCCTCCCCAACTTTTGTGACTATTTTGAAAAGGAATTTAAAAAAAGAGAAATCCTAATACTCTGTCAACAGAGTGCTTGCACTGAGACAAAAGGTCTGCAAAATGCAACTTTTGTCAACCCACAAGGCCAGGTTAAAGGTAAGCTAATTTTTCTGCTGCAAATCTTTAGATCAGTGAGACACTACGTTATGATGAGCTTGGATCCAGGAATCCACGGTCTTGGATTATGAAGAGCTTGATCATCACAGCTCAACATTTCACATCAAAACCCAGATCTGCTGCTCGCTGGAAGATGTTGTGCAGAAAGGGACTCCTACCACATTCTCTGAGTATCAAAGCTCCCCACAATCAGGCAATGAGATATGGGGAAAAGGGTCAGAAATCCTGGATTCTTGTTCCTGAGGCAGATGAGGTGGCGACAGGAAGTGCATTCACCTCCCCAGACTGCAGTCAGTACCCGAGATGGACTTCCCACGTCTGGAAAGGATGGCTTTATGGAGGAAACCATTTACGGCACTCAAATCAGTGTCCTCTGAATTATCCTGAGGTTAGAGTGGCATTTATGTTGCTAAACTGCAAGTAATCTGTTTAGGGAAGTTGCTTGCACCTAATGCATCAGGACGGGAAAAGGCTTTTCCGTCTTTCCAGAAAATTGCGCACCTTAATGTGAGACACAGGGCATTCAAGGAAGAGGTCACAATGCCTCTTTCACCTCATACTGCGAGTTAAATATAAAAAGACTTAAAGCTCTGACTGAGAAATAAATCAGTTTTAAAAAATAATCACGAACTTTGATTTGGGCATCTTCTGATTCCCAACTAGATCTATGTTTTAAAATCACCTTTAGCTTTCCCTCCCTAGGAAACAGTTTTTTGTGCTCTCCCACAACATTCAATTGCACATAGTTGGTATTATAAGCAGGCTTATGGCAGTACACAATTGCCACAAACTCCTCAAGAATTAGAAATGGAGCGAGTGAAAATAATCCCTCCAGGGTAAATGCTATTTTTCATCCTTGTTTGCTAACAGAATACATGGCTTGAACACAAGTCCTGCCTTTCTCCTCTCTTCTCCAATTTCACCCCCAGTCCCCTCTCAGTTTCCCTTTGTGCCTATTATATGGATACTTACTTGGGAAGACTTCCAGAAGTGATTGGTGGTTTCTGGCGATTCACAGTTATTGAGTCTCCAAACCAAAATCTCCTTAAGGGCTAAATTTTAATAAGCCATCAGTCTGATCATGATTAAATATCTGATAAGATTTCTTAGTGTTGAGGACTTCAAAGTCTCATGACAAAGTATTGAGGACACTAGAAAGGGCAGTGGAAACGTTTTCACCCTTTTCTTAACCCAGAGTGGCCGTTTCCAGAGTCACTGATATCACAGGGTGACACAAAGAACAAAATTCAAAGAGCCTACACAGATCTGAGCACTGCCCCCCCATTCTTTACACCCCCCACACATTTGCTGTGTGTTGGACTCGTTGCACTGCAAGGTTAAAAGGAAGAACGCGGCTCAAGGACCAAGCTGGGATTTCACAACCAGAAGGCTTTGAACTCTGCAAACACGAGTTCTGGGGGACCATATCTTGGCCTACGGAGACAACACCCTGACAGCCCAGTTCCCCAAATTTCACAGACTATCCGCTCCTGGGGAAGTTTAGATATTAAGATACAGGTTTTGAACAATATCCCCTGTATTTTGCCCCAGTCCAAGATCTCAATACTGGTACTTGCATAGTCAAAGTTAAAACAACATACTTGAGAAACGCAGGCTCTAAACACTATCACCTTGTGTATGGGACAGGAGCAGTACCTACAAGTTTTGCCTTACAAAACAGTTGCAGAGATTGATACCTACATTAACATTTCAACAGCACTTCCAAGGTGTAGAGTTCCACACTGTTAAATGCTATGCAGTATTTTGGATTCTTTGTAGTGCAGGTAGATGCATAATATTCAAACAGAGCTATTTCTTATGAAAGACATTTCCTTAGTGTCTGAGGTTAGAACTCAGAAACTGAGCTGGCTCTTCAGCAACACTTAGCATCATACCTGCATGTGCACTTGAATAAATCTAAGAAATGAAAATACACCACAGATGATACAGCCAGAAGACAGTAAACAATAATAGATGAGAAGATCCTATTATCCAACAAGATGTTGAGTGTACTGCAGAACACAAGCTAAACACAGTTGCATAATATTGCTAGCAAACCTTTTAGAATATTGTTCATTCCTTTCACCTTATGCAGAAAGCAAATTTTCTCTATGTTTAGGCTATAAATTACCTTGTGATCCTTTCTGAATCTTTCCATCTTTCTTTTGACCTTGACTGCACAAGAGGTTAGTTTTAGAAGTGTTTGCTTGTTGCTTAGGCAATACATCTCACAGGAGGGGTTCAAAGGGCTCCTCCTGAGCCTTTTGTAGCCCCAGGTAAAAGGGGTTAACAGAGAGATGTACTTAGTGCAGCACCAGATGAGAGGGTGGCTCTCACCTGCAAAGGGCTGTTGGGAGCCCTCCTGACAATGCCAAGCAATCAGCTCTGCAGCAATACCCCTGGAAATCCTCCCTCTGCAAGGCCTCCACAGTTGCTAACACCGGCTTTTGGGAGGGGTGATCAACACATGTAGCTGAGAGCAGGGTTGGTGTCACAGGTGCTCCATGTGACTCACCAATTTAGCCTTAAAAACATAACAGCAAGGGCAAGGCTTTTTCATTGCTTTCCTCCATGTAAGCACAGGGTTTTTGCATATCTGTTTTTGCACTACTGTGGCTAGATTGGATATGGTAGGAGAAGATATTGTACCAGGGAAAGAAAGGATGATACAACTTTCTCCTTGAAATCAAGATGGTGCTGTCAGCAAGGGGGGTGGCAATGTGCTCTAACTGCCCTGTGCCACGTACCATGGTGGGAGCTCATGCCATGGCAGATGCCCTCATGAGTTTGGGTTGGATGTTATGCTTTCCGTAAATATCACGCATATATTTGCCCACAAAACAGTGGAATCTCACCACAAGGAAAATGGGCTGTTTTCCATGAGATGCAAGAAAAAGAATAAAAAAATTACTGGGGAAGCAAAGCGTGTGACTGCCTGAACAGGAGACTGGCACCACATGGCCACCTTATGGCTCCAATTGCTTACTGCTGACACACTGAAGAGTAGAGCCACAGAAACACAGGAATAAATATTTTCTACTTCAGAGAGACAGGAGAACTGATGTTGAAAAAAATACCCTCAGTCTTGCTGGTGTGAGTCAAGACAGACTATACAGAATCCTTTAGGCTGGAAGTGACTTTTAAAGGTGATCTGGTCCAACACCCTGCAATGAGCAGGGTCATCTTCAACTACATCAGATTGCTCAGAGCCCTGTCTAACCTGACCTTGAATCTTTCCAGGGATGGGACACTACAACCTCTCTGGGCAACCTGTTCTGGTGTTTCACTACTCATAATAAAAACGTCTTCCTTTTATCTAAGCCTGAATCCCTTGTTCAGTTTAAAACCATTAACTCTCGTGTAATTGCAACAGGCCCTGCTGAAATGTCTGTCCCCATCTTTCTTATGTGACAAAGGCTATTTTGGAAGTTGCCTGAAAGAGCTACCAACACAGTTTTATAAGTTATGTTGTCACTAATTTGGATATCTAAAATGGCTCACAGCCAGTCAAAACCTAGTACTGACAAAGATTACTGTCAGTGGGAATTTTGTATGCTCCCATCCTGTGCATTATCCTTGCACAAATTAAGCTGTGCAAGAGCCTCTGCCTAACTAGGGAATGAAAACACCCTTTGCTTTCCAAAATACGGTCTAATTTTTTTAATAGTTTTTGGATTTTCTTTTTGGTTTGTAATAGTTGCAATTATAAATAATGTGGGTATACTTTTATATAATTATATAATAATACTGATATTTGATATCTAGGTTTTGTAGAGCAAAGGCACAAGAGGGTCTCAATATTTAGTAACATATTTAGGCCATCTAGGAGCTTAACAGGACTTACGTGCTACACACTGCCCAAAGGTAGGAAAGAACTGTGGCCATAATGCTTTAAAAGCACAACCAGTAGCTATGGATTAAGCTAAACAAACAATATGGGAGGAAAAGTGCCTACAACACAGTGCTAGTCATAATCTGGAAAACAACAACAACAAACCAAAAAAACCCAAAACAAACCAAAACAAACCAAAAAAACCCAAACAAAACAAAACCCCCCCAAAAAACCCCCAAAAAACCCAAAACAAACAAACAAACAAAAAAAACCCCAAAAGAAATGGTTTCTCTGAATTATGTGAAATTATCCAAAATGAAGCAGTCACTGAAATGCCTGAGGTTTAACATCCTTATTTTTAGCCACCTTGTTAAGAACTCTGGCTTTTCAGGGAATACATCATCTGTGACATCCATCCACATAAACTGAAGTGAAAACAGGAAATCCTGAGCTCAACATTTACTGATACTATAACGATCCCAGGGCTTCCAGTTTTCCAGGGTGAGGAGTTATTTTGAATGCCTCCGTTCTGAGGCGCTAAACTCAACTATCAGAGGGTAAACACTCAGCTGCTCCCAGAGTTTAAATCTCTTTGGAACATATCCCACAGATTCAGAAACTGAGCTTTCAAAATCCATGGTCAAATATGAAGTAAGTTTGTTTGTAGAGGGATTCTATCATAATTATTTTTGCTACAGTATTCCTTTGGGAGAGAAACTGGATGAAGGACCCCACCACCGCAGGCACTGCAGACCCAAACTGCTCACCTTTCGGTCTTGATGCACTCTGGACTTTCCACTTCATCCTATGTAGGAGCTGCCAGCACCATCCTACAGCGGGCTGTGGGTGAGTGTGTGTGGAAGGTGTGCAGACAGACCTCACACCCTGCCCAAGGCTGGTTTTATAGCCAGCCCGCCCGCATGGGAAACTGCTAGAGGTTGGACAGGCACTCATTGCAATTTGTCTTGAAGCAGAAGCACTATTGTCTGCACACAAACGTGGTCTGGAACACACACCAAATACCTTGGTTTAAAACCCACAGGGAGAAAAGTTGGCCTTGCATGTTCAGTTAAAGAGTTCTACATTCAGGGCAAAGCCTCCCTGTGTTTCAGGTGTTTCCTTACGGACTTTTGCACTCAGTACTCCCACATATTGGAGGGATTCCTCCAAAACTGGGTAAGTAAGCAGGGCATGCTCTTCCTAAAGGAGCTGGAGACCACTGAGCACCCTCTGCCTCCTTCATACCTGTAACAATTTCATTCCTTGGGGCTGGTGTGAAGCTGAGGTTGGGGAATAAAACTTCACTGAGGGTGGACTCTGAAAAGCTGCAGAAATAATGTCTCCAGCTCTATGAAAGGCTTCTAGCACCACTCCAAAAGTAGGTTTGAGAGAGGCTGCACACCATATAAGCGTAAGCATATGAATTAAGCCACCTTTGGGCAAGTCAGAGTGCAGAAGCTGTAACAAAAAGGGAAAAAAATAGACCAGCAGCAAGTTAGAGAGGAAGGAAGTGTGATTTTCTCAGGAGATAAATCCAGAACAAAGGTGGTGAGGTGAGATCCTGAAAATCCTAACACATGACACCACCACCATTCATTGCTATAAAACTCTCCTTTTCGGTTTAGAACAGAAACTGTGCAGAGTCCAAAAAATGTTACCTACTACCTAACAGAAAAAGATTGAAACTCCTACTATTAATGGGCAATTAAAGTTCCCTGGTTTCGTTTGCCATGTGTTAGTTTATGTTCCATGTATGAGATATTGTATGACTTTCTCAGTCTCAGTTTCTTTAATCCTAAGTCTTTTGACAGAACTGACAGCATAAAAGTGTGTGGCAATATCTGAAAATTAGATTAATAAGTATATTGAATTTATGCAGCAAAAGCATGAGCATATGAAAGCAGATGTTTAGGACTCATGGGATGTTTGAATGTTTAGTGGTTGTTAGCTTCCAAAAGAAGGAAAACACATAAAAATTTCTAAATGCTTAGTTGTCTGTGATGGATAGGACAAAAGTGAACAAGCTTAAGATGAAGAAAAGATGATTTAGGTTAGGCATTAGGAAGAAAACATAGATAAAAAATGGTGAAGTACTGGGATAAATTTCCTGCAGAATTTCTGTGATATTCACCAGTAGAGATCCTGAACAAAAGTCAGTGTAGCTGCCTGTCAAGAATGATCAACGACTGTGCTTTGGGACAGGGAAATGACATTTTTGAAGGTCCCTATCAAACATACGTTTCTGCCGTCCCTCAGAGATGGAAGGCTTACCTTCACACTCAGAGCTCCTTCTGCTGTGCCTCATATACTCAGCTGCAGGGGCCTTGAGGCCCTTTTGGGTCAGGAATCTATACATGTTAAGAATTTCCCACTGCACCATTGCTGAGCAATAGGAAACATTCCTTGGTCCCACCATACTGTTCCCATTTAGTTCTCGCTACCAGAGTAGGGAGTAGCAAGGAAGCTTTGCAAAATAAATTCACTTCTTCTCTGTGTCAATGTTCCTATTAAATCACAAGACTTAATCTGTCCTAGATGAAACTGGAAGGCTTGCCTGTGACCTACAGAGAACCATTCCAGCCCTTGCCCGATGACCACCTGGCTGGCCATGTGGCCCCAGAAGAGCACTGTACATTCCCCACTTCCAGTTCTGACGCAGCTTTGCTTATGCCAGTAACTACCTTGTCAAAGCACATGGCTGCCTGCTAGGACTAACATTTGAGAGATCAGCTTCTAATTTATTTATTGCAATGTCAACACCGAATAACTTAAGCATATTTTCCACAGATGACTGCACTTTTTTTTTAACACGCTGTTTCATGTCTGTGTGCCACAAAGCATTCCAAGATTTTTTTGCAAGTTGTCATATATTTTTTGGCATTACATAATCCTTTGAGCTGCTAGTGGACTTTTTATCTGACTCTAGAGTAAGCTGTGTCTATCCACAAGCCTCCTTCTTCCATTTGTCTCAGCTATAAAACATGAATTTGAATAATCTTGTGAGTGAACCAGCATGTTTGCTGATGTGAGCTTCTCTGTCAATTGTCTTATCATCTCACTGAAAGACAGACTGCTGAGAGGGTCATCTCTCCCTTCACAGAGAACAGCTTGGTGCTAACATCTGATTGTGCCCTCATATACCTACACCACACTCATAAAAAAAGAGCTGTATTATTTTCCCATGCAAATAATTTCCTTTTCATGATCATTGCTCACAGGACCTTGAAACATCTTCGATTAGGATTCTTAATGAAATATTGCAGAGGTTGCTTTTTGACAGAGTCCCAGCTTTTGCTCTCTTCCCCAACATTATCTGGTTGCTAGTATCATGTGCCTACATTTAGTCATCTGATCAGTCATACAGATTCAGTATTACTTTCAAAAATTCAGCAGAATTACTGGCACATTAAAAATGAGTTGTTTGAATCAGGGTCCATAGCTCTAAGAAAGCCTGGAAAATTGGTCTTGACATAATAAAGTGTTTATAAAGCTAAGTATTTTAAAGCAGCTTTCACTTAACCCATACTTTGGCTGAGCTACAGCAAAATTGTCTCCTTAAATATTTTGGCGACACATGGGCTACATTAAATTGATTTTAAATTAAGAGTGGTTAAAGTATCGTGTACAGATTAAAACAAAAACTAGGCAAAGCTTTGAGATTCAAGTCACAGATGGGCAAATGTTGGCGCTTTCATAAAAGTGCAGTAGTTTTGAGAGACAAACTTCAAGTTCAGATGAACTACTGTAAAAGAAAGCTGGTAAAGTACTTGAAGAGATACCTTGTAAACAGAAACCCTGGGGCTTTATGCAGGTGTAGCACAGGTCTCTGGGTATATTTGAATTACTGATGTTTTGTAGAAAAACAACTCCTATGTTCCCAGCAGAGATTTTAAACTCTTCAGAGCCTAACCGTTTCCTGCAAGTATTTACCAGTGGTTGACAAAGTGAAAAAATACTAGACTTGGGAATTTTATATTATTCTGCCCATCCACACCCCTCAGCCCTCTCCCACTCCCCCAAAACAAACAACAAAACCCCAAAGCAAACTACCCCAAACATTGTGGATCTCACCAGAGTGAGAAGATTCTGGAAGCTCCATAGCACTGAGAGTACCGCAATTTCTCCTTCAGAGACAAAGTTCTATGGTGAGTTGTATGTTCTCACCTTCCCTTTCAGACTTGGCAAGCCCTAGGTCCTTCTAAGAGAGAAGCAGCAAACCTCCTGCTGCTCAGGGGCCCCGTTCACACAGACTTAGATGACAACTGCTTAGTTCCTCTTCTTTGCTGGTTCAACAGGACCAGGAGTGTTATCATGTAGTGATTTAAAAATTTTTGTCGTCAAAACCAAAGCTCATTGGAATAGATCAGTAGAAAGAGATGGTGCCACTTATATAAAGAATCTCCTGATACTTCAACAGATGTAGTTCAATCAAAATACCACCTTCCTCTGCTTTTCATCCAGAGGTTCTGGGAAGGGTAGAATTTCCTGAATTTCCCTATTAAAGGATAGGGATTAAGAATCACTTTTAAAAATATTTCTGATAGCAGATGGAAAAGAAAAAGCTGGCAAATCTTCTCTGAGTGTGCTGTGTTTCTTTTCTCCCATCTAGCTTGAGCAGGACTGTTAGATGATTCTGAGCAGCATCAAAGGAGAAGAGCACGTGTCTGTGGCATGCAGCTGCTACTAACTCGCTCTGAACGTGCGATCTGGAATGAATTATGACTAGCGTGTCGTGTACACCGCTATTTCCTAGAAAACAAACTCTGGAGTCACTGAAACCTGACTTGCAAAAGCCCTGCTGCTTCCACTGCCACCACACACTTTCCTTGTCTCTGATCCAAGAGTGCTGCCAAGACTCAGCCAAGGCCTCCCTTCCCAGGTCCCCACTCCAGACGTATATTGGTCTGGACAGGGAGCAGATATAAGTTGGCAGACAGGTCCAAGCCCCAAAGAGTTTATTATCTCAATTAAATTTTTAAAAATAGGCAAAGGATGGTACAAAAGATGCAGGCCCACATGCTTAAAGACGAAGTATGTGTCAATGGTGGAGGTTGTAAAAGCGTCTCACTCATCTGATTTCTGTCCCGGTACTTTCGTCACCAACCTTCGCTGCCCATCTGCACTGGAGTCTGGAAATTCCAGGCACCATATCAATGAATTCTAGCAGGTTACCCAGCATATTTGTGCAGAACCAAGAATAAAAAAGGTTTCTTATCTCCAAGACCAGAACTATCTCAGACATGCAAGGTAAAGTGCTGTTTTAGAAAAGTACTCCCAGAAGTAGACAGTAAAACCTGTGTATTTAATGCTGTCTGGTCCAATCCTCAGACCTTTTATCTAAGCCTAGCCTCTAAATCCTCATGTATTAGAAGGTTTATTTATTTGGGTTTTTAAGGCTGCTGGACTTTTGTTTTCTTTCCATGCTGAGGGGAAAGATGCTGGCTAATTATTCCTGAGTGGCTATGTTGGATTCCATTACCTTGCTCCTTTTACAGCCATGCAAAGTTGATGTGAAACACTACTGGTATGCATTAATTGGTACTTCCTATTCCCACTGCACAGGAAAGAGTGGCTCAGTTAGACATAAGGCAGGGAGAAGAGATAGGTAGGTAGGTAGGTAGATCAGAGGCAATATAAATTAAATTATGAAATTCTCCACTTAGGGGCATGACACCTTTTAGACTCTTTCAAAATAAACTTATTAAAATATAGCCAGTATTAACAGAAATTGTGCAGGAGTGTAATTTCTTCTCTCTCCAGAATGAAAACATTTTAATGTAACTTACATTTTAATCCAAATCTCCCCCTTTAAATCTCCTCTCTGCCTTCACTTATGGTTTTTGCGGTTTTGGACAATCCGAGATTTTTCTTTGTTAGTATTAGAGCCAGAAAAAAAAAGTGATAGCAGCAGCATTTCTAGTGAAATAGAAATCATTCAGATGTCAAAGCAAATAAAAGAGTTTTGATCACTTCAAACACTTCACCTAGGTATTTTCTTTAATTATAGAAAATTTTAGATGCCATTATGTAACTCAACAGCATGTGACATCACTTCTCAAAATCCTCACTCCTTTCCCTCAGCCCATTCAGATGCTAGGAAGAAAAAAAACTACTGTAAAATGTAAGGAGAAAGAAGATTAAGAACCACTAAATTATACAAGAGCAATCCATTGGTTTGATTAGTTTTCAGCCCATT
Source organism: Dicrurus megarhynchus (assembly GCA_013399195.1). NCBI lineage: Eukaryota > Metazoa > Chordata > Aves > Passeriformes > Dicruridae > Dicrurus > Dicrurus megarhynchus. The sequence continues at coordinate 1,738,672 of VXAD01005374.1, forward strand.
AGTGAAATAAAAAGAGACAGACCTATTTTCAAAGACAATAGAACACATTCGAGTCCCATAGCCTTCATCAGATTTTATCAGAATTGCCTGTCTCTGGGTTTGACAAGCTATCATGTTAGGCACGATGGGTGAACTCTTTTGGCCTCTGATGGTGGGCCAGAGAGAACTTTTTTTTACACCTTTGGCAAGAATAGACGCTGGTGTCCCTAGAAAAGTCTGCTTGCTGATTTTTGTGCTATTAGATTATGCTTACAGTTTGCTAAATCTCAGATAATTAACAAAGAGAAATACTCAGAAGAAAAAAGGGGTGAGAACAATATGAACTGGGGATCACAAACGTAAATCTATGCCAATGATACTTGTGGTAAGCTGCTAAATTCCTGTGTTCTAAGAAGCTGCATGTAAAAATCTATTTATCAGAGATGGATGCCAGTGAACAAATTGTCAGGCCTGCCTTTCAGGCATTTCTGCACTTAAATTGGAGAAAAGTTAAATTGGAGAAAAAATACTGGGATTCTTCCTGTCAATACCATTACTCAGACACAGTTTTATGAAATCTTAAAAGCAGACTCTTTCAAAGCCACAAAGTGTACAAGAACATGCCCATCCCTGGGAAAGGATGCTGTTAAATACAGATAGGAGGAAGCAGACACTTCACACTCATTTAGGAGGTGTTTCCTACTCTGCTGAAGTGGGGACTAAAAGCTTTCAATTACCCACTGAAGCCAAGGTGTGCGCAAACAAGGGCTAACAACGAGAGAGATCGTGGGCGTGATGTTCTCTATCGATAACGCTGCCAGCCTGTACCACTGCAGAGAACTTAAATGCCCGGTCAGAATTGGTTATTTGTTCCCTTTAATACAGCAAAACGTCCCTTTCAAGACACTTGCTGTGCAAGGTCAGCCTGAAGGTTGTCCTAAGCAGGAAAAACTCACTCAGGAGATATGTTCGTATACGCCAAGAGGAGGATTGCATTTGCAGTCAGGATGAAGAAAGGGGCCATCTTCACAGACCCCTTAAAAAGCAGAATGGTTTTATTCCCCTCTCTCCTTCTTATCTGTGCGTGCTACCTGTCTTAAGGAAGTGTCAGCACTTCCTTTTGCAGCCTGAATTCTCAGGGCTCTATGACTCCAAGCAACAATCTGCCCCAGGCTGGAATAAAGCAAACATGCTCAGGCTGCTAGGAACATCTTCCTGACTTCTTGGTGCAAGATGATTTTTGTTTCTCATTGTACCCATATGCCGACATTTAATCTCTGCGTTTTATTGATATCTTACACAAAATTGCTTTGACCACTTAAAAGAGTCTTCAACTTATTTTTCAGGAAGACTATTGATATACTAAAGCCAGTAACATTGAGATAAAAGCATATAGAGCCTGCATACATTTATATAGGATCACAAAGCACGTCACCAACACCACCTATTTTACAGATGGAGAAATGGTGCATGGAGAAATTTCCCTGTTTAACAGGATAATCTGATAAAAAAGGTACCCACAATCCTGCTTCTCAGTTTCCCTAATCTGCATATTGTTTATCTCCCAGATATATTAGGCATTGATTTTAGCACATATCAGCATGTATAGTAGATCCTCACATAACAGTGCTGTGAGAACCTGAAGCATTTAGGGGAAAATATTGTTTTATTTTTTAAATCTGTGGCAATGGTCCTGATCTCTTTGGCAACAAAGCTGAATTTGAAAAGCAGAAGAGCCTGTTTCCTTCTGTATCCTTCCAAGCTTATTTGCTCTTACTGGCCAAACACTGGCACAGGCTTTCCAGAGAGGCTGTGAGATACTCAGACCTGGACTAGGCAAGAGCAACCTGGTCCAGCTTTGAAGTTGTAGCAAACAACCTCCAGAGGGCCCTTCCAACCTAAATGGTTTTGTGATTTTATTCTCTTCCATTTTCTTTGTAGTCTATTACATGTTTCACCTCAAACTGGCACATCCATGCTTTTGACTTTGTTTGCTAAGATAGACAGTCAAGTGTAATTCTGCACTAGATCTACCCAGGAAAGCGGACAGGAGGAACTTCTTGATTGCAGGAGAGTTTTGATAGTTTGAAGCATAGGTTATTTTTAATGGGTCTATTCCTTTGGCAGCAGTTTTGTTCAGATTGCTGCACTGCATTCACTGGCAACACACAGTTAGAAGAAACTAATTCTTTTTAATTCCCGTGTTGGCTACGCTGTTGAAAAAGGGACACTATGAGTAACAGGAAACTAAAAGAGTATTTGAATAATATTGTAATTATCACAGTTGCTCATGCTCATGAAGACAGGGAAATACCTTATATGACATCTTTTGTCAAGGTGACACACAAGACAAACAAGAAGATAACAGATGTAGGGAGTGGAATGGCAAGAGGTATTACCATGACCATACTACTCCAACACACAAAGAGACTTAGATATCTGCAAATTACTTAATTGATTAAAGGAGGATTAAGCAGAGCAATTGTGGTAACAAGGCTTGTGAATTTTTGCCTGAGTGCACTGACTGTACCCCTCAATTATCATGGAATACAACCAAGAGATCTCCTTTAGGCTGAGGAAAGACTGAGAAAAGCTAAGAAAGCTGGAGTTAATCAGCTTGGAGAAGAGAAAGCTCCAGGGAGACCTTATTGCTGTCAACAAGGTCTCCCTGTCAGTACTTAAAGGGAGCTTATAAGAAAGATGTGGACTGACTTTTCAGGACTGTTAGTCTTTTTAGTACTAAGTACTTCTTAGTACTTTTTAGTCCTGTTGTGATAGGACCCAGGGTAATGGTTTTAAACTAAACAAGGGAAGATTCCTTCTAGAAGAGATTTTTTTACAATGAAGGTGGTGAAACACAGGCACAGATTTCCCAGAGAGGTGGTGGATGGCCCATCCCTGGAAAGATCCAAGGCCAGATTGTAATTGTAATCCAACATCCTTTTTTAAAAGATTCATCTAATTCTGGTACAATTCTTACAATGTAATGAGAATCTCTTCAAGAAAACTGTGTCTGGTGAAAGTCAATAGATGTGTCCTTTGGGATCAGATGACAGGCTTAGCTGAAAGCTCTTTCTTACCCTCCCTATCCCCCACTCCCAAAAGTTCTGGAGAAGGGAACTGAGAACAGAGGCATTTGAGAGGTCAGTTTGATATGTGACTCTTCTCAACCTGTGACGGGGTTTGGCAAGAAAGTCTGATGATGCCAAGGACTCTGCTCCTTGCTGTAGAGCCCACCTGAGACTGCCACTGGCATTTACTAGCACCTTTCTGAGATCTGAAATATCACAGCTCTCACTAAGCTGGGAGCAGCCACGATACTGCTGACACAATGCTGAGAAAAGTACTGCCTGACAGTTGTCCTGGAAGGTGTGCTCTCTCTTTAAGGCAAGGAGGTAACAGAAGACCAAATTCAGGAAGGTACAATTTCAATATGTCCTTAACCTTAAATCCCACAGAAAGTCCTGAGATTTAAGTGCTTGCTTAAATTTACACTCACACTAAGGTGCTATCTGTATAGGAATGGATTTTAGCATGTACTTATATACTGCTTTCCCTCCCAGGCTGAATGTTAGGCCGTCTTTGCAGGTGAGACTTGGCGTCTTAAGCCCACAGGAAGAAGGCTTGGCATTATCTTTACATTTAATACAGCTCCTGTGTCTCCCTGATGTTTCAGAACGAAATCCCCCACACTTAACCTAGTGTTTAACATTTCTCTCATATCTTTCTTTCCACAGTATGTGGCATTTGCCTCCCTGTTCTTCATTCTGGTCTCCATTACCACCTTCTGCCTCGAGACCCACGAGAGATTTAACCCCATTGTGAACAAGACAGAAACTGAATTCATCGGGAATGACACCCAGGTGCGGCACTACAGGGAAGCAGAGACTGAAGCCTTTCTCACCTACATCGAAGGTGTCTGTGTGGTCTGGTTTACATTTGAGTTCTTGATGAGAGTCACTTTCTGCCCAAACAAGGTGGAATTTATCAAAAACTCTTTGAACATCATTGACTTTGTGGCCATACTGCCTTTCTATCTAGAGGTTGGACTCAGTGGCCTGTCTTCCAAAGCTGCTAAGGATGTCCTGGGCTTCCTCCGCGTAGTCCGTTTCGTGCGAATCCTGCGAATTTTCAAGCTGACCCGCCACTTCGTCGGGTTGCGGGTCTTGGGACACACCCTCCGTGCCAGCACAAATGAATTCTTGCTGCTCATCATATTTTTGGCATTGGGCGTCTTAATCTTTGCCACGATGATCTATTATGCCGAGAGAATAGGTGCTAAACCAAATGACCCTAGTGCCAGTGAACACACACACTTTAAAAATATCCCCATCGGCTTTTGGTGGGCTGTTGTCACCATGACGACCCTGGGCTACGGAGACATGTATCCTCAGACTTGGTCAGGCATGCTGGTGGGGGCCCTCTGCGCTCTCGCTGGTGTGCTGACCATTGCCATGCCTGTCCCTGTCATTGTGAACAATTTCGGAATGTATTACTCCTTAGCTATGGCTAAGCAGAAGCTACCAAAGAAAAAAAAGAAGCATATCCCGAGGCCACCCCAGCTGGGATCCCCCAATTATTGTAAATCTGTCGTAAACTCTCCACACCACAGTACTCAGAGCGACACTTGCCCACTGGCCCAAGAAGAAATTTTAGAAATTAACAGAGCAGGTAGGAAACCTCTTAGAGGAATGTCCATCTGACCGTTAACCTCCATCCCGCGTAGTGATTTAAGATTCAGCCAGACTGCTTTCTTAGAGCAATGGGTAGCACATTTATCCATTCTAGTCCCACCATCACACAGTGAATAATATGTGTGAAGTCTAGGTTGCAGGGACAAATGGTACAGTGGAGGCTGATCAGCAAAACTGAGGATGAGAGCACGCTCTAGGAGCCCAAACTTTGGTCCTGGTTAAGGGCATACAAGTCTCAAGATATTTTAGAAAGCTGTTACATCTAGTGGAAGAATTTTGAGAGTTCTACAGCTGTGTTGCTGGACTGTGTAATGCATCTCAGAGGCTCCTGAGAGCTGAATGCTTCACAGAGCAGAGTAGGAGCCAAGTACTCAGCAATTACAGAGCTTTCTGACAAAACAGGGCTGGAATTCGAAACAGCCAGATGCTTTCTCATTTGTTCCCATTTGGGACCTTTCAGCTGTTTTAAATGGCAGATATTGTACATCTCATTACAGAAACTAGGTGCCTAGTAAGTTGAAGGGACAACTATACCATCATGCATATTCATGAGACAATCCGTCTCTTTCTGATGATTAACTGCAAAGTAGAACAACAGCTCAAATTCTTGACACTAATGCAAAATGACTCACTCTGAGACAAGACTAGATGTAAGGATGTTTATTCCATGGCATGCAAATCAATCTATTCTATAATATTCCACTAGAATTTAGCATTTAGAACTATGAAAAGTTTTGAACCACATTTTCTAAAACATGCTCCTTTTGCAAGTATGGGTTGGTGAGTTACAGCTCTTTCAACCTTCTAGCAGCAAAGACCAACTGGAAAAGGTCTGACTGGTCATTACTGGCTGGTTTGGCCTCATTCTTATTTTTAATTGTACTGATTCATGTTAGCAATAGGTGAAACCAGAACAAAATTAACCATTCTAATTCTACTGGGAGGGGGGAGGGAAATGGAAAGAATACTAGTCACCATGGAATATATTATAATATCCCATGGCTAGTGGTTAATTATGGGAATATCTCAGTTCTATGAGACTCCTATAGCACACAAAATTACGGGGCTCCAGTTTGATTTTTTAAACCCCATAATCTACCTCTACCCATGGAATATCACTATTTATTCTATGGAGTAATTTGAAAGTAGATAACCATGTTGAAAACAATGCCAACTTCATTTCTGGCAGATGTTCCAGCCAAGTTGCATAGTAGACATTCTTCAGCCTTTTCAGAATATCCCCCTGCGTTGTATTAGAAAGGACAGATCGCCAGCCAAGTGATCTCAACTGACATAGAGTTCAAAAGAGGTGTTTTGGAAGAGCTAGTATATACCTATGATGGTCTTGTGTTATCATTTTTTTGCTTTGAAGAAAATTCTGATTTGTTACTCATTGTGAATGAGATATTTTCTCGTCATCTCATAGCCATGCATGTTGATGTCATTGTGAGAAGCACAAAGAAAGTGAGACTTTCCTTTGTGTGTGACTTCACCAATGCCAATGCTAATTTTGGAGGGGAAGAGCTGGTGGGAATCTTTCTCTTCTTTCCTATTCTCTTTTCTCTTCCTTTCTTAGTTCTTTTCCCTTCTGTGCAAGTATGTAAAATCCATTCAGAAGGTAAATAGCTTTCATTTTGTTTTTGTTAAAGGCTATTTCCATTGCAACAGGCCAATCACAATTCACGTGACTGATAGACTGTACCAATTGTATCCTTGGTGTACACAAGCGATGATTTTATCATCCATTCCCCTCAGGTTGCAAATGCTTATCACAGCTTATGTTCAAGCAGCAAACTTCCTCATAAGTAGATGCCTTTGTGGCATCACGGATCAAGAGGGAAAGAGGGCACAGCAATATTGTGTGTCTCCTACCATGAGCAATGTGCCAACTGCCTCATGATAGGGTGCAAGAGACTCTGGGGTACTTTAACAGTCAGCTACAGAGTGAAGTCAGCTCAGAAATCCCTGGCTTTATAAAGTTCCTTCCATTACCTACCCTGGTCCTCTCTGGGAACTAGAGGAGCAGGAACTCTGCGAGTTCAGTACAATTCTGCACTGGTATCCTGAAAATACGTGTAATTTTGGTTCAATATGTAACTGTTTTGCCACCATCAGTGCTCTAAAATCAGCTGTTACCGCAATATCCATGAAGTATTGATAGTAGCAGCAACTTATCTATTTCTGCAATAATTAAGAGAGACTATTTTTATATACATATACAAGCATATATATTTTAAGAAGTAACAAAGCACACTTACACTTCAGCTAACAAAATTGTAACACTGTAGCTGGAGTTCTGTTTCTGATAATTATTATGCACCACTAGCAGCAAAAAATATTGCCTGCATCTTTTAGCTTCCAAATAGGGAACGATCTATATGCGTGCAGGAGAAAAGCAAAAAATACTAAGATCAGAACCAAACTGTTAAGACAAGATCTGCATTGCCTTGGATGTTAATTTTCATTTCTGTAATATGAAGCATTCACAGGCACTGACTTGTTTTTGAAACTATCACCTGCACATTATATAAAAACAGGGACTTGCAAGCAGTGAATGTTTCCCGTACTGTAAAATCTTTAGATTGGTTAACATTGCCTAACTGTAAACAACTAGTTAATATTGCACTAGGAACACAGAATGGGTGCCTAACTTTTCTAAAATAGTGCCCGAGTTGTCCAGCATATTTCTTGCAATTTTTAACTGTAAAGGTTCAGTGTGACAGTGTCTAGGTCACATAAGATCATGTGATTTGTATCCAATGTGTTATTAAAAAACAAAAAGCCTGCTTAGCGGCTTATGTGTAAAGGACATCACATGAAGTTATTAATTCCATGTATTATTTGTGGTGGAATGATTAAACACGGCACCAAACAGGGCTGAGCATGAAGTAGTTCCACACATGACTCCCTCTCTTAGGCACCGAGTCAGCACTTCACATCTGCTCCTGGTCCATGCCCTCAGGGCCAAGGGGGCTCCACAGAGAGCTCAGCACAGCTCTGCCCAGTGCCTCCTCCCAGGATAGGGAGCACTTTCCTGGCACAGGCTCTCAAACAGCAGAGCTCTGCCCACAGGCTGCACAGCTGCTGCCAGCAATGCTGTGGTCATTTGCAGAAAAAGCAAAGATGCCTTGAATTTAAAGACTGGCAGGTTTGAATTAAATTTTTTTTTTGCCCCCAACACTCTCAGCAGCTCAGTCCTGGGCTAATCTACACCTGGCAGGAGGGTATCTTTAATTAACAGCACTTGATTTTAATTCAATATAAAGATGTCAGAATTTCATTCTACCATACCTCCCCTTCCTGCAGCAGCCTTTCCTATTTTCCATCTCATCTGATCCCACCAGTGGGTGGCTGGGTAAGCAGCAGAAGGGAGGAAAAGCATTTCGGAGTAGAGGATGGCAGAGCTACTGCTGCTGGCAGACCTTCACCAGCAGCATTAAGAAAGGAGAGATTTCCTCTATACAAAACACTGTCTTCAAGGCAGTTTCTGCTGCCCATAAATTCTCAAGATACTGCTTTAAGAGTGCCTAGTGGAACTGGGCTTGATAGAAAGCAGCAGATTTCACCTGACCAACTTGACCAAAACTCCTTGACCTGGGGATATCTCACACTATCGAGGACTACATGTCCCCTTAACATACGCCCACCAAGTTCTAGCATCTCCATGTCAAGGGACTTATGTTGTTATGTTGCAGTGTTGTTTACAGGCCCTGTTCAAGATCAGGGCTTCATTTTGGCATCATTTTATACAGGACACCCACTATACTGCAATCAAATACCCAACAGGCTCAGTGGACAGCAAAGAGAAAATTGAAGTAACACCCAATCTTTTCAGTTGACACGGGGCTTAATTTAATTGAGCGAGATTACTTGAAAGGTCTGTGGCAAAGCCACTAGTTGAATATAACTAAATAAGCATCAGTCAACCACAGTCTGCTGTGCTGCAGTGTCTTTTATCTCAAGGCTTGAGTATTCTAAACAGTTAGTATCATAAAAGAAGTAAAAAAAAATCCCAACCAACGAACCAACCAACCAAAACCCAGAAAAAGACAGTTTCAATCATTTAAACTTGATTTTTGTCCCAAACTTCACACTGTCCTACAAGTATAAGTCATTTAATTCAGTACATAGTGAAATATTTTAAAGTACAAGTTTGTAAGAAAACCTCAAAACATGAAAAACAAACTTTAAAAGCTCTCCATTTTGTTTTGAAAGCATTGCTCAGCTCCTCAGTCCCTCTCTTCCATGAGCTGTGTCCTTACCTGCAGGACAGGTTGACTGCATGGTAACATCTCAGAGTTGTCACTGGATGAAGCAGTGACTGTAACTTCCCAGCACTATGAAAGAAATTTAGAACTTGAATGGAATTTATAACTTCATTTGATGCCTACAGTACTGTCTGGTGCCACACAGCAATGGTTAAAAAAATGCATTCATAATACATAAGCCAAGGAGATGGGTTATTTGGAGTTTGTTCAGAGATCTACCCCACCCTTGTATTCTTTTCATATATATATTTACAATACCAGCGCACACAGTGTTTATATTGACTTTACATGGCCAAATTAAGAATTTCTCACTTCTCTGATCCCCTCTGCATGCAGCTTCACTTAAGCTATACTCCAGGGATATCCTATCTGCATACAAATGTATTGTGCAGGCTCTTTCACAGTGTACTGATGGCAAAATTCTCCATTGCATATCTGTAAAATACGGAAAAAAAATTACTAGAATTGAGGCACCTAAGAGAAGAGGAAAAATGTCTGTCATTACTAACACAGACTTCAGCTTCAGGAAACCATTCTGTAGTTCTTTTACTTCTCTGCCCCAAAGCCAATTTTCAATAACCCACTCCTAGACTATCCTGATGTCTGAATAGTTAAAGTAATCCAAGTCTACCACTGACAGGAGCTACAAAGTTGCAGTGACTCCAGTGTACTCCATGGTCAGATGAACTGGAACAAGCTGTGATGTTAGGAACCCATTATTTCAATGCAATTTCCTGAGAGAGAGCTGATCTCCTTTTAAAGAAATCGTGTGGAATTACCCATTCCAGCTTTGTCACTCATGCTTTCTGAAGGAGCTGCTCTTTTCTCAGGGCTTCATTTTTCATCTCTTCTGTCATCATAACCTAAATAACCTGTATTCCTTGTGCAACACACCGGCTCTAACGTCAGAAGTGTGCTGAGCACTGTAATTCTAGTGCCAGCGCTCAGCGGGAGCTGGGAACTCTTGGCAGCTCTTTTCAGAGGCCCATTATGCTGCCTAACATTTCACTGTAGCTTGTGAACCTCAGTGGCTTTTATGGAGAGCAAAGCATTGTAAAAGCCATAGGTACGTAGTCACTGTGGTGGTCCTTCAAGCCACGGGGAAGCAAATCCTCTGATCAAATGTCTCTGAACATTGTAAAAAAAAAAAAATCTCATCTAATTTTACTGCCATAAAACCTTTGCCCCTCTCTGTAAGATGGACAGTAGACAGCAAAGTAAATGCTAAGGGTTTAGGTCTGTTTCAGCTCAAAAAGCTCAGGTGTTTTAACGTGTTGGACAAAAAAAATACTAAAAAGGCAGTGGAAAAGGTAATAGGGAGGTGTTTTTTCTTTCCTCACCATACTTAGCCTTCCTAGCCTTTAAAATCCAAAACTCCTCACTCCAAAATAGCAAATGAGGTAATGATCACATCTTGATATCACTGACGATGGAGAAATTGCTGACAGTCAAAACAAAAGGAATAACACTCGTTTCTTCTCACCTAACTTAAGTTTCATTTGCCTGATGCCCCCCTTATATTGGAAGAAGAATCAGGCAGCCTCAGAGAGTAATCCACTCATTTATGACCTGAGTTGTCCTCTGAGGTTGCCTTTCTCCATAAGAGATCGCAGGTGACTGCAGCTCCAACTCAATATTCTCAGTTAAGTGCCTACAGTTCTGTGGAAGCACTTTGGACCTATTCCTTGCCCCCTGCCCCATGTGGCATTCCTGCAATCTCACAGCTGGGGGTCACACGTAAAGCAGAATTTATAGCTAATATAATGTAATACCTTATTGTACAAGTATTCATCTGTCACTTCCTGTTGAGATAAAACCGGTGGGTGTCACTTGTACTATGGTGCCTGTTGACTCCAGAATGTGAGTAAAAAATAACATCCTCTATGCCAAGTAATTTGAAAACAAAGAGGAGGAGCTACGTATTCAAGCACAGTGCTTTATGTTTCCTGCTTTTCTCTGGCACTAGGTGAGACACAAAAAAAATTCTAAAATTAGAAAATCTCCCCACACAAACCCTGTGGGCCAGAGCCAGGGCTGAGTGTGTTTAGGGACAGGACTGCACTAAGCTAAAAACAATTGCAGAACTAAATAATAAATTTTAGGACTTTTCATGCCTTAATGAGCACAAGGCACTTTTAGTCATGGGAAAACACAGATAAAAGCACTCCAGCCAAATAAGGCCAACCTCTGCCAATCCTCCAGCACAAAGCAGATGTAAATATGGTAAATCCTCTTTCTCAAGCACATGCCTGCCACTGCAGCTCCCATGCCATCTAGTGCAGAATGCAGTCCTGGAATATGAGAGGGATAGTCTTGGGATCTCCTCCTTCTGCTGGACTGAGTATGGTTGCAGGATAAATACAAGGGAAGGCACCACTGTGCAACAAGTGCATCTCTGCTGCAGTACAATTAAACATGCTAGATCACTTCCCTGTTACCACGAAAGGCATGGGGCAAAAAGGTGTAGGGTATGAGGTCCCAGTTCTGTGCCCAGTCCACTTGCTTGTATCCCTCTTGGACTACACTTGCTGGATATTTTCTCCAAGCCTTTTGTTTACTTGCTTGTCTGTTTATAAGCACAAAGCCAAAATAACAAGCACTCTACCATTCCTGCTGTCATTGTTCTTTGTATTCATTCATCCACATTCCATGTCTCAGACACCTTCCATACTGTATAGATCATCATACTGTATTCCTCAGTCAGAGCAGTAATATAAGATTGTAACATGACTCACCTGACTGCATTTTTCTGCAACCTCTACCTGACCTGTCAACAACCCCTCTGGTGTTAGTGAGACTCTCAGATGTTCAGGATGGGTATAAGTAAACCCCCAGAAGGATCAGGATGAAACTAGGAAGGATCTTCCAGAGCTCTTTGCAATGCAGGTTTTCCAGGAGCAACAGTTCTCAGCACTGCATTAAGCACATATCCAATAATGCCTGTAAATAGCAAGATGCACTGGATCGACTTTCCTAGAGCTCCTGTACTTCTCTGGCAGTACCAGTAGGTAGGCAGCCAACATACTGTCACCTCACTTCAAGAAGTAGTACCTCTCAAGGGTGATATTCTCTGGGAGTGATGTTACTATGTTGGCCGAGTTAGTACTGAGAGAGACGGTCACCACCGTCACTGGAGTGCCTTTCCTGGGGGACACGGCTTCCTGGAGGGACCCAGGTCGACACGGTGGTGAGTAAATGTTGAAGAGGTAGGTTGGGTTGGAAGGATTCTGCATAATTCATGTAGCATACTAAATTCTGCTCTCATGACAGTGTGAAGTCCTTCAGTACGATCTACTCAGAAGAGCTTCGTAACAACTTTCAAAATATGCAGTAATATAAAAATCAAGAAACTAATAAAGATACCTAGATAAAGATATTGATTTTAATGGCCTTAGAATATTGGGGTAACTAAAATGAAGTTGTGATATAGGAATCTTAATTCTTTTACATGTTCTTCACATTTCTCTCTTTTTTCTCTTTCTCTCTTTCACTCTGTTTGTTAACATTTACTTGTTATTGCTGTACGTTGCTTGCGACTTGTGTATGTTACAGACTGTCACATTTTATTCTGTGAAGTTTTTCTCCAATTCCCATCAACCTGAGCTCCATGTTGGGCAGCCGAGGAGATTACAGTACAGTTCTTTATTGCAAAAGAACCAGGAATGTCACAGACTATAGGTAACTTCATTGAGGTTGTGACACAAAACCTGATGCGAGGTATTAATGCGAAGAGTAAGTACCTGGTATGAAAATAGAGCTCTTTAGTCAAATTACTTTCCTTTTTTTCAGATAGTCTGCACGGGAAAAATTAATTTTCATTACTCTCCAGAAGAAAATACTCCCAAACCTACCAATCTAGGATTCTTGTCACTCTCATTTGAAAACCAGTGGTGCCTATGTCAACATTTCATTGCTCATTTTCAAAGGCCTAAACCCGTATTTTCTATGCTGTTATTCTCTATGCTATACTTCCTTCCATACTCTCCAAGTCATCATTTCATCATTTTGTCATCCTTTGTCTGTGGTTTAATATATCTTCTCCATAATTCTTTTTCTAATTTAATATAGTTATATCCCTTTCACTCTAAGGACCTGATTAAATGACAACAAAAATGAGTCCCTACCCATGGGATTCATGCTTCTTAATCCTGTGTGAGGCTCTGTAGCCTATAAAATTGATTTCTGTGGCCAAAGATGGTCTGGCACAGAAGCATAATTGTTACTTTGCTGAATGATGTCCTGAGCAAAGCATTTTGTTTTACAATCTTCCCCAATTACTCCTATAAACTATTTTTAAAGAATGGTAAAAAGTAGCTGATAGACATTCTGATCATTTTCTAGAGGGACAGCATGAACTCTATTGCTTATTCTTAATTGTCAGGAACTCAGAAATCACTATAGCAGTGTACCAACTCAAGAAAAGTGTATTTGTCCCAGTGTGAAGTTCCTTTACTACCTGATTTGCTGTTATGCTCCGACCCTCTCTTAACACGTGAAGAAGCACAGCAGAGTTTCCATGAAGACCAGCATAAAAGAATAGAGCGATTTATACTGATGCAATTGATGAGTGGACAATGAATATTAATGCAGAGTAAACACTATCCAGGCAACTAAAACAGATACAACTTGCTAACAGGAATGGAATTTGGTTTAAAGAAACTCAAGAGAGTTGGGAATTTAACTGTAAGTATTTCCTTTCCATGCAACATCTCAGAGAGAAATCATTGAATAATACAATCCTTCAGGCTGGAAAAGATCTTTAAGATCATCAAGTCCAACCTCTAACCCAGCACTGCAAGCCCACCACTAAACCATGTCCCAAAGTGCCACATCTACACAACTTTTAAATACCCCTGGGGACGGTGACTCAACCACTTCCCTGGACAGCCTGTTCCAATGCTGGACAACACTTTTGGTGAAGTAGGGTTTCCTAATATCGAATCTAAACCTCCCCTGGTACAACTTGAGGCTATTTCCTTCTGTTCTATTGCTTGCCACATGAGAGACCAACCCCACCTGGCTGCAGCCTTCTTTCAGGCAGTTGTAGAGAGTGATAAGGTCTCCCCTCAGCCTCCTTTTCTCCAGGCCAAATGCCCTTGGCTCCCCCAGCCACTCTTCAAGACTTGTGCTCCAGGCCCTCCACCAGCTCCCATTTCCTTTCTCTGGACTCACTCCAGCCCCTCAATGTCTTTCTTGCAGTGAGGGGCCCAGAACTGGACACAGCACTCAAGGTGTGGCCTCACCAGTGCTGAGTGCAGGGGGACAATCCCTGCCCTGGTCCTGCTGGCCACACTGTTGCTGATCCAGGCCAGGATGCCATTGGCCCTCTCGGCCACCTGGGCACTGCTGGCTCATGTTCAGCTGCTGTCACCAGCACCCCCAGGTCCTTTTTCACTGGGCAGCTTCCCAGCCACTCTGCCCCAGCCTGTGGCACTGCCCGGGGTTGTTGTGACCCAAGGACAGAACCGGGCACTTGGCCTTGTTGGACCTCACACCATCGGCCTCAGCCCATCCATCCGGCCTGTCCAGATCCCTCTGCAGAGCCTCCCTGCCCTCCAGCAGGTCAACACTAACACCCAACCTGGTGTGTCTGCAGACTGACTGAGGGTGCCCTCCATCCTCTCATTCAGATCTCTGATAAAGATTTTGAACAGGACTGGGCCCAACACTGAGCCCTGGGGGACACCACAGGTACCGGCTGCCAGCTGGATGGAATCCACTCACCCCCAGTCTCTGGCCTCAGCCATCCAGCCAGTTTTTACCCAGTGAACAGCGCACTTTTCCAAGCTATGAGCATATAATTTCTCCAGGAGAATGCTGTGGAAAACCTTCCCCTCATCCACTAAGTGGGTCACCTTGTTATAGAAGATCAGGTTGGCCAAGCAGGATCTGTGTTTCCCAGACACATGCTGGCTGGGCCTGATCCCCTGGGTGTCCTGCATGTGCCGTATGATGGCACACAGGACAGTCTGTTCTGTGACCTTCCCAGGTACCAAGGTCAGGCTGACAGGCCTGTAGTTCCCCAGATCCTCCTTCTGGCCACTCTTATAACTCAGCATCACATTTGCCAACCTCCCCAGTGTGCCAGGACTGCTGATAAATGATGGAAGCTGGCTCAGTGAGCATTTCCATGAGCTCCCTCAGTACCTTTGGGCAGATCCCACCTAGCCCCATAGACTTGTGTGTGTCTAAGTGGTGTAGCAGGTCACTGACCATTTCCCCTTGGATTATGGGGGCTTCATTCTGCTCCCCATTCCTGTCTTTCTGCTCAGGGGCCAGAAAAAAACTGGCATTACTATTAAAGACTGTGGCAGAGAAGGCATTACATAGCTCAGCCTTTTCCTCATCCTCTGTCACCATGTTTTCCCCAACATCCAGTAAAGGATGGAGATTCTCCTTAACCTTCCTTTTGTTGCCAATGTATTTATAGAAAGATTTCTATTGTCTTTTATGGCAGTAGCTAGATTGAGTTCCAGGTGGCCTTTGGCCCTTCAGATTTTCACCCCGCATGACCTCATGACATCCCTGTAGTCCTTCTGAGCTGCCTGCCCTTTCTTCCATAGATGAAAATCACCCTTTTTTTCCTGAGCTCCAGCCAAAGCTCCCTGTTCAGCCAGGCTGGTCTTCTTTCACCGGCTCATTCTTCAGCACACAGGGACAGCCTGTCCCTGTGCCTTTAGGATTTCCTTGTTGAAGGATGTCCAGCCTTCCTGACTTCCTTGCCTTTCAGGATTGCCTCCCAAGGCACTCTGTCAACCAGGCTCCTAACGTCTGCCTCCAAAAGTTCAAGGTAGCAGTTCTGCTGATCCCCCTTCCTTACTCTCTGAGAATCAAAACTCTCATCATTTCATGATCCCTGTGCCCAAGACAGCCTCCAACCATCACATCACCCACAAGTCCTTCTCTGTTCACAAGCAACAGGTCCAGTGAGGTGTCTTTCCTAGTTGGTTGACTAGGGAAGTGAAATCTAGGGATATAAAGTTAATGGATATTTTCAGATAACCAGCAGCTCTTAACTCCTCCACAAATCAAAGTAAATATCTTTGAATACTTGAATTCCTACTCTTTAACATCACCACAATAATTTGCTTTGCACAAGAAGTGTCAGGCAAAAGTGATGCTGCAAAACCAGGATGCAAAAAGGAATGTAAAATCTTTGTTTTTTTTTTTTTTTTAAGATAAAGACAGCTGGGAAAATCTGTCCTCCAGCAGCCTCACGTACTTCCCACTTCCAGATAATAGGCTTGTAGCTAAGAAAAGCTAGAGCACAGCAATTCTCCACCCTCACCTCAGCCGTGCCACCCCTGTTCCTGTAGCTTTCTGTCACGAGCCCAAGAGCCAGGGAAACCCATCACCCCCAGAAGAGTTTCCCGTTGCCAGCAGAGTATGACACAGCTAATGTTTGCCACAGTAACAACCCTTTCACATCACCAGGAGAGCGTGACAGCACTGAAATATAGAAGAGTAATTAACTCATGGAACACATACCAATACTTTCTTCAGGGAGCCAGCTGGGTTAAAGGCCTCTGCTGTTGGGGAAACTCATGGAGATCCTTCTTCATGAAACACTTCAGGCAGCTACTGTGCATGTTAGGGTTAGTGGCACGTTTAAAATGAAAATGACCCTCATGTTCTGAGAAAGAACCAAAGGACACTCAATTGATCAGGAGAGGGACTATCCACGGACAGTAATAACGGCAGTCCCAGGTTTGGGATCAGGACTATAAGAGTACAGTTGAGATCTGGAGAAGTGGTAGGTTAATTTTCAGGTGTACATGGGGTGGGGGTGTGAAATGTAGCTTTACTCAGACAAGATTTCCCCAGCAGCAAGATCTTCATCTTTCGAACAACTTACTTTCCTACATCTGGCCCTGTTCTCAGCTGCTCCTGCCTGCTTCCTGCCTGTCAAACCCTTCCCTTGTAACAGGCTGCAAAGCTCTGAAGTCACCCAATGGCCACTTATGAAAGCTGTAGCTACTCTAGCTGTGTCCGTGTCTCTTTCAATCTTTAAACAAGGGTAGGAGAAAGACAGACTCTGTTCTTCTGGAGGAGATTGTCAGTGACCTTGTGTGACCAGGAAAACCAGCACTATGTCTCTTAATTGCTGTATTTCTGATCTAGAGCTGAGAAAACCCCATGTCCTTCAGCACAATGTGGAAGAATCTGTCACAGTCCATGTATTCAGACATTGACTCATAGGTAACTATGCTTGGACACCATGCTATGAATTGTGGGGTTTCTTTCACTCCTGTTTCAAAGCGGTCCTGTAAACACTGAAATGATGCCCTCTGAGAGTACCTTTCAACTCATCCAGTCTTTGGAATAAGTGACCACTGCACAGGTCTGTAGACACATGGAGAGAAAGAGGTGGGGGTTGAGGGGCACAGCTACAATCCTGAGAGGAAGCAGTGGGAATTGCTACCATCCCTGACCCACACATGACTTCTGACGATATCTACAGTAAGAAGAGTAGACCAGGAACTTGTTTCTTGGTTGGAGAATGGCAGTATTTGCCCCAGGGAAGAGGACTGGCATGACTTTCCCCATGCAGGAGCCATTTCAGGGCAAGTGCCACATTTCCAAGCACAGACTGAAGTCAATAAATGTATCATACAATTATGTCCACTGATACTTTGAACATAAGATGCAGTTCAAATAGTTGGAGAGTCAGTGTCAGACTCTTGCTTATAATCAAAACCAGCAGCACTGGTAAAGCCAATATAACAATTTGCAACCATTTGCTGTGGCAAAAGAGAGAGCCACGGAACAGCAGGTACATGGGCAGATCTACTGTGCTTCTCCACAATAAGCAGAGTACACTAATGTAAAATGCAGCAGTTCTCCTAAATTGGGATATTTTTCAGAATCCCTTTCCCCCATTTTGAAATCCAGCGTTTGCTTGGAAACACACAAGGCATTTTAATATACTTTTCTGCAAATGAAGAGGGATGAGATAGAGGGAAAAAAAAAAAAGCAAGTGGAAATCACACAAATTAGGTAGTTGTGAAACAAACTACTCACCTGGGAAATATGCTGAATACTTTCTTTAGCCTCTCAGCCAAATCTCTGCAGGAGAATGTTTTGAGCTGGTGCAGTTAGCTAGGTATTCACAGATAAGACAATTAGGGAGATAAGGTGCCAAGCTGAGAGTCAGAAGATTTTGTTGTAAATAACCTCTTACAAAGCAGTAGGCAAGTCACCTCACTGCATGGTAGTTTTACCAATCTGTAAAACAGAGGTGATAATATTGACTTCTCTTCATGGAACAGAACCTAAAGAACAAAAAATGCCATACAAGCCTAATTCAGATTCTGCTAGCAGGGATGGAAAGACTCATGTGAATTCGGTAGGCCAGAATCAACCCTTAGAAGTGTTAAGCACCTAGAAATAGTTGTCATTAGTATAACTAGACTCAGAGTCACCAGACAGCAATGCTTGCATAGTTTTTCTTTATCTGGAGTTCTCTCAAACACAAGATCAATCTTGGAAAAAACAAACATGCAAATGGAAACTTAATAAATCAACGTAAAATAATGTAATTTCATTCCATCTTAAGACCTTATTCCTAAAATTGTTCAGCATGTCAATCTGCTAGTTAAAACAATGGGAACTTCTAACTATGGACTGGTGGCATCAGCGATGTTTTCTTTATTCCCATAACAGACTAATCACATACCTCCAGAGAATTAGGTGCTGTAGCCAGTGGTTTGGAACAACTATTCTACTTAGCACTTACTTATATACACCAGCAATAGATGCAGTGTTCTGTGCTGGCAATTTCTCTGCTTCCTAAATATTCACCCAAATCGACATTGTGGATTAGCATTGCTATCCAGAATATGATCCCTAAGGCATGGCCCATGACTATAATGTTCAAGGGACAGTTCAGTAATTTGCCCACATCTCCAGCTACTCTGTTCTCTTCCTCTTGAATGGAAATAAAATAGCAAGGTTGTGGAATTTTAACAAGCATAGAGGAAAAATCATCAGTGCTAAGCGACCCTGAAGGGGCTGTAAGAGCAAGTTCCAGCTCAAGCTACTAGAGGTTTATAATGCAATTTAAGAAATTAATTCGAAGAAGGTCAATTTTGTTGCCATTCAAGCACAACAGAGCCTGCAAGCTGCTTCCAAAAGAATCAGAGGCTGTTACCAGTGAGCAGCCTGACCCACAACCACTCTGCTCAGAGACATTTCGAGCTCCTGAAATGGACCAATGCGTCCTCCATCACCAACAGTTTCATTTGCAACCCTGGGCTCAGGAGCAGCAGTGGGTGTCTCAGAGATTTCAATGAAGAGCTCTGCTGACTCAGCTGCCTCCCTCATTTCAGGATTAGAGCCATCAGCTTGTAGCAGTAGAGGTTTATGAAGCAGCCCAGTTCTTTGCTCATCCCCAGGAGGACTGCAGCTCTCCCCAAACACAGTTAAGTGATTTTTAAATACACGGCTCAGTACCTGTAGTGTCACGGTTTCTATGGCAGCCGTGCCAGGTTTTTGTGCAGAGTGGCATTAAATAGCAGTGATTTTTATGAACAGAGAGGAATTGCAACTCAGTGGAACCTTAAAACTTTAGAATCTTATTGAAATTAGAGTCCACAAGTATTGAAATGCCCCTATAGCTTTTGCCACGTGCTTAAATGTGTTGAGAGACCTAATTATTTCATTGCTCACAGAACAAAACAAAACATTACTACCTCCCTCTCGGGAGAAATAATTGACTGATTCTGCACAGAGAAAAATGGAGGCAGAGGTGAGATGTGCAGCAAAGACTATTTATGTTGTGACAAACCAGTGACATCTAAATAGAAGAAAAATAAAGGCCTAGAATGCAATTACTGGTGCATGATAGATGCACAGGGTGTGTCATATACATCTGTGTGTGTGTGTGTGTGCAAAGTAATAAATATAACTTGAAAACACTTTTGCCTTCAACTCATCTGTTGTCCATCAGAGGATCAAAATCATACCTCCAAACCCTACCTAACTGTATTTTTTTTTTTCCTTTGGGGCTTGTTTTATTAGTTGGCTTCAAAATAATTGCAAAATAAATAACAATATTATAGCATTTAGAACAAGCTAGTACATGAATGTAGAAGAGGCACTGAAATTAAGTCTATCCATTGAGTTTCTTTCCTTAAAGACTTGCAGGATCACCCATTGCCTTACAGTGTCTAGGTAATAAGCATTGTGCAACCGAGGTGTAGGATGCTGCCAGCACCACTCAGTTAACATATCTCGGCATTTGTGGAGCTTCAGAAAGCACATTTTGACTGTTTTTCCTTCCCTGCAACCAAAATACTCATATCGAGCTGTGCCATATTTCGAGTATATTCTCAATACACTAATTTGCACTTTAAAACCCTAAAACAAATCCTACACTAAATAGCACTTCAAATTGTTTTATAAATGTAAAACCAGTCACACAGAGAAAACATATGATTCTCAGTCTATCCTCATGGGAATGTGTGGAGTAAAATGGGTAAATCTGACAACCTATTTTCATTATTTACAGCCAAGAGTAAATTTTACTCTATCTAGTTTCCAAATTCATGGCCTGCTGTAGTGTTTTGTGTATGTAGTGTCCTGCACTGGCATTGCAAATACTGTGTGTGTTTCAGAGGAGAACATCAGAAAATGGATTGGGTTTTTTTTAAATCCATGTTCTGCTGTCGTATTTCCATACATAACGTACTCTGTGTGTCTAAAACGTGTACAGCCATTCTGCATGACTGATACCGGAAATGCTATAAAACCATCTGGGTAAATTTTGGGGAGGGGAAGAGCAGGAATTTCCCCCTCAGTAATACCGCACACGGGCGTAAACCAGCACAAACAGAATATACTCAAATCCTAGAACACAACTCTCAGTCCACTGCCTCTCCAGAGCTCTGAGCGACAGTAGGCTCCATGACAAACAGGTCATCCATGCACCATCCGATGTCATGCGAAAACATACTCTGATTTCTAACCGCAGTCTTCTGCTCGCAGGACTAGGAACCACTGCACGCCCCTTTCTGAAAGGGCCCCTCAGTGCGGACGTACAGGTGGCTGCTGTCACACCTAACGGGATCACCTTTTGTTTCTCCTCCCACTTAACAGATTTTATTTTATTTTGGTGCAGTGCACATGAACACAGTGTCTAGAACAGATGTGCTATCTTTTAGAGTGTCGCTATAGAAGTCTTTAGCTGTGAACCCTTAATTTGCAGCTGGAACTCTAATAAACAGTGCATAGTGTTTCAATAGCCTTCTGCTTATATGTTTGAAGATTCGAAACTGAATGGTGAGGTGGCCAAGGCGGCGCTGGCAAACGAAGACTGTCCCCACATAGACCAGGCTATTACGCCTGATGAGGGCCTGCCCTTTACCCGCTCTGGCACTCGGGAGAGATATGGACCCTGCTTCCTCTTATCAACCGGGGAATATCCCTGCCCGCCTGATGGAGGAATAAGAAAGGGTATGTAGCTGGGGCCCTGTAACCACGTAGTCAGCAACCGGTTTAAATAACTAAGAGAAAGTCAGCTTAGCTGTAGCACGCGATAGTGCGCTTGCTGTAGAGATGCACGTTTGGGCTGGAAACCACCACCTGATGTCTGCATTTGGAGTTTCTAACCTATTTCTTTCAGAAAGAAAAGCCTGAGGAGCTGTAACTACCCCGTGCAGCTATGCTAGGCAGTCGAGTCTTCCACCCCAGCCGGTGCAGGAAGCTTTAGTGGAGAATGCTCTACTATGTCCTTAAATTAGCCCATCCCGTAAGGAGAGACCGATTAACGTATCATAGCAATGAAGGTTTGCCACTTGGAAAGCTCACAGAGCTTACCAGACTCTGAGGAGCACAGACTTGGAGGTGGCAGACAGAAGAGATAAAACACAAAAGCAAAACATCCTCAAGAAATATGAAACGATTATTCAGTGATCTTAACAGAGCACTAAAACAAAATATTTGGATATTCATAGCTGGTTAGTTCAACAGAGAAAGAAAAGCATGAACATCTGTTGGCACAGGTGTCTTAAAATTGGAAAATAATCCATCTAAAATCCTTTCATAAATAATTCATTATTAGTTAGTTTCTTAGACTTCTGACAGGTATGAATCTCTCAGAAGTAACTGCATTTTTGTTTGCTAATGGTCAGAATAATCTATTTAGCAACAGAAGTAAAATCACATTAAAAAAGCCTTCCCTTCTTAAAACAGACTGTTTAAATAATTTAATGTGAGGAAACCACACAAAATTAGAGTTACATCTACTATATGCATCAAAGTTGAAAAGGAATGGGAAAATTGGAAAAGAACTCACTCTCTTCAAATCAGTGTTTACCACTGGTGTACTGTATATAGTATAAGATAGAGTCAATATTTTAAAACTGCAAAGATTGTATGACGTAACCATACACTGAGTATGGATTATAGAATTCCCATGTGCCATTGTATGATGGGCAATAGTTATAGTAAATGCCAGTTATAGATAGTGTATGTATTTATAAGTCTAAAGCTTATCATCAACAAAGATATAGTAGGACCACAAGACTTTCATATGAAAGTATATCCTCTAAAATTTACCTTTGTAGCAAAGCATTTTACTTGATTCTGTATTGGATAAGCATTGGCCGTGTTCATTCAGCCTGGGCGAGTTCAGGTGGTTCCAGTGGATCAGGGGAACACTCCAAATGGCACATCCTTTGGGATGGGGAATGTATGGTTTTCACGATGCACTGCAACCGCCTCTCGTTCCTGAATGAAACAGAGGCTGGTTGGCTAAAGAGTAATATACGTCAGCATATTGTTGGCCTGTTTGAAACACGTTGAGAGCATCTTAATTGTTGTTCCAACAGAATTTCATCCATAGTTTGTGCAACTCTCTGTACACTTGCTGAGCTGTTTACGTGCATGCCTGAAAAAGAAGGGGGGGAGGGAGGGAGGGAAACTGAATGCATGCAATTTTCTTTTCTTTCTTTCTTTTTCTTTTTTTTTTTTTAATGCTGAGAACAAAGGAGTAGTATCTCTATAGCAACACATTAAATTCTACGGATTTTGCTGCCTTTTCCCATTCCTGCCCCACAAAGATACCACAAACCTTAATTTTGCCTGAGGTCACAATGCATGAAGTGGAAGGGAGAGGTATGTCTGAGTGTATGATGGAGACATAGAAAATCCCTCCCACTGACTCTTCTTTTTTTTAGGGTACAACCATGTTGCTGCCTGTAGGATCAATTACATAGCCTGACCATCTGAGAAATGATGATTTTTTTTTTTAATGTATATATTTTAAACTTTTTCTGTATTTCAACGGCCTTCTGAGTCATGTTGCAAGCGATACTACTCTCGGCATGTCCATGCATGCAGATGCTATTGAACTGGCTACAATGTTGACCTCATTCTTAGTCCATTCTGTCATTGATCCAATGCTGTACTTTGCATTTTTCTTTTAAATGAAGGTTACGAAATGTCACGGAGCCTTAACAGCATAGCTGGCATAAGTGGAAAAGCGATAGGATTATCCTCAGTGTCTGCGCCCTACAGCTCTCCTAGCCCAGTGAGACGTTCTTGGTCTCCCATCCCATCTATTTTGTAGCATGGATCAGTAGCAGAGAATGGTCTAAAAAGCTTTACTTTCAATTAGCCTATGCGATGTTGCATATAGTCCAGGTGACTAAGTCTGAAGATGCAATGTCTCACAGTAGCACCCGCTGGAAATGGTGTTACTTCTGATGCTTAGGTGACAGCACTCCTAAACAGCACTCAGATGACAATAGGCAGGCATTGGCGTAGTACTGGTGGGCCATACGTGCTGCATGGTATCAGTACATAGGATGAAGGGTAGATGCACCAGCTGGCTTCCTTCCTGGTGCATCCTGCTAGTATATGCTTATTGTGGCTAATGGTGGATCTACTGGCTCTGTATGGAATGGGTTAGGCATTTAGTCGATGCTGAAACATGCCAACGATGGAAGATTTTGCTTTTCTCAGGATATTTTTGAGCCATAGGAACCCTGCAGGAGTTTGAGCAAACAAGCACAGTAGGATGAAACTTTGCATGGGCACCTATTTTAAGCTGAAAGCAATACTCAGACACACTGTAGAGAGGTCTCAGTCTGGCTGACTGCATGGGAAAAAAAATCCTGTTGAAGAAGAATATGGCTGCCTCTGCATGTAGCTATCTCACCTTTTCCTCCTTCCTTTAACACTAAGATGCCGAGCTTGATGTGAAAAGCGCAGGAAAGAAGCTCAAGTACTGATTGTATTCTTTACATGCAGATCTTTGCAAAGAAAGTCCAGTCATTGCTAAATATATGCCAACAGAGGCAGTCAGAGTGACCTGACAAGGCAAGATGGAGATGAACATTGATGGCTAATAAACATCTCTGTGGAACTGTGCAGGCATAGAAGACCTTCTCATTTGGACAAAGTTATCTCGCTCCATGCAGGTTTTATGGATGATTCTTCGTGGTTCTGGAGTTGTACTAGAGATGCAGGCTTTTTCTACGGCCAAAATGTAACAAAACTGTAGAAGATCTTTTTTTTTTTTTTTAAATCTATTTTTTTGTTCCATAGCATGACTTGCATGAAGACAAAAATGAAAATGAAAAAAAAAAACAAAACCACAAAACCAACAAAACAACACACACACAAGAAACACTGCAAATGTATGATTAAGGAGAAAAAAAGAAAAAAAAAAGCAAAGTTATATATTTTCTTTCAAAGCTCTTTACTTTTACATACATTGTTGTAGCCAAAATGTAAAACATTATAAAACTGTACATTTCTTTGCTATGGATCGCTTCTTTTTGTATACAAGATACAGAGTAATGGTTTTAAAAAGTGCAATCAGGCAGTCATCGGTCATATTGACCACGCCTTCACAGTTCATCACACCGACATGGAAATCAAGAACTTTTAATCCAACTAGAAGTGTATAAAAATAAGAAAAACTTTTTCCTGTCTGTTTTTGTTGGCATGCTTGTGACACATGGGACCTTCCTTCGGACCTGACAGTAACAGCTGGTTAATTTTCCAGCTCTGGTTATGTTGTATTTTATTGATGTATAGATCCAACGTAAAGACCCTTCATAAATTGTTCATATTAAGTAATCAGTATGAATTTTAAACAAAAGAGGTGTTATTTTAAAACTGGGACTTATAGTACAAAATCAGGAAAATACTCAACTATAAATGGTCTCAAAGTTTAAGAAACAAGACAACAGCATTGTATGCAATTTAGTACTGAGTAAAATGCATGCACAATGTTATGCAAAACAATTCTAGCATGAAAATAAATTTTGTATCATGGTTTCAGTGCCTGCTGTATAGTGTAAAGGGGAATCCTTTTCTGAAGCAATCAGGGGTTTCCAGAGACTTGCTTCTAAAATCTTGAATAAATACAGTGTTCTCAACAGAAATGTAGGAGAAAAGCTTGGTATTGCTTTGGTTCTACAATGCTAATTTTGGTTAGTAGATAATAAATGAAGCCTGCAAACACTTGATACAACCAACGTCTAAAGAATTCACACCATTAGTAATTTTACAAGGGAAGATTGAAAACCCCTATAATGATCTAGGTATCTTCCTTTTCCCTCCCCAACAATAATAAATGTTTGTCTTTTTAGCTGATTAAATGAATTCAGTTTTTCTTACTTCTTTGGGCCCCGTCCTTCACTTGTTCTTCACTGAGCCACACCAGTCCACCCGATACGAAACTGAAAGAAATCCAGGTGTCCGAGTTGCACTTGATTTGCCACACAAAACATGCACCAGTAAGAACTGAGAAACACAATGGGATTAAGTTTCATTTTAGATGCTACAAATGACAGCTATGGACTATGTGCCAACAGCATTCTAGTTGCCTAAGCATTTTTGGTAAAGTACTTCTGTAAAGGAAGGACACACATCTTTATCCTCACGTGAGGAACTTCAAAAGAGCTGGCAACCTTCTAGACAAGCTGAAGCATCTGCAACTGCTGATGGGAATGGAAATGTAAAGGAACAATATCCCTACAGTCTGGAGGAAATAGAGATTAAACCCAAAAAACCCCAGAAGATACACTCATGGTTCTGGTAAGTGCTAAATTATAAATAAAAAACCCCAACTACAGCTGGACCTTGTCGTCACAAAACTCTACTCCAAAAGAAGAACAAGGAAGATCTCAAGTTGTGTTTTAGGAATAGAAGAAAGCTGATAATCTGAATTTGTACATAATTAGAAAACTCCTTTGTAGTCCTTGATACAGCATTATGTACTTGATTTCTGCTTTAGTTTCTCCCAAGAACTATTTTTCTCACACTGTTTCTATGCTGTCATTCTCAGAAGATAAATTTCTTACGTCCAGAGGTAAAATCCAGATTCATCCAGGATTTGCTTAATGAAAAACTTTTTCTCTTATAATGTATTAAGAATCCAGAAATAGATTTATCTGCCCCATTTTTTATTTAACACTGACTCAAGGGTCCAGTGTTAATTCTCAATTACCATAAGGAATACCAACAATTCAGCCCTGTAAATCCCATGTAGGTCTTCACCTTCCACTGCACTTTGCATATATCTGACCCTCAGAGAACAGGCTGGGTACAACTGTCATTTTGTGCTATTTATTTAGCTCCCCCACTCCCATTTTCATTTAGGTTCTCGTCTCTGCTCATTCTGATTTGAGGTAACCGTGTCTTCTGGGTGACTTCTATAAACCCTTCAGAAACAGCACTGTGCTTCCCATCCACTGCCCTTCAGGAGATGCTCTAAAGCTTAAGATCTGTTTGACCTCAGAGTTCCCCTTGCACAACAGTGACAGCTCTGACAACACAGGGAGAGAGGGAAACAAGAGAAGTGGAAAATCTCAGAAGCTGTTGCATTGAATCCTAGGAGAAATTTACCACATCATCCCAGCTGCTTTGCAGTTAAGGAGCTTTTGCTCGGGTATTATGATTAAAATATTAATTCCTTCAAGCCTGCCCCCTCTCCCTACAGGAGGTACATATCTTTATTAAAGCATTAGAACTATACATGTGGGTAGATTCTGACTTCAGGCTTTCAGTAATGCCACCAGCTACTTCTGAGTTCCCACCACTGCAATAACAGCAGAAGTTGGTTTTGCAGTTCAGTTACACTCTGCCTGTTTCCTGCTGGAAATGAACATCTGTGTTTCCTCCCCGGTAAACTCAGCTTTCAGCAGTCATTTCCCAGCTCTAAGACCCAGTGCTGGCCCTTCATCTGAACCCACTGGCAATTAGTGGCTTTTACTTGCTAACATTTAAAGCACAGCTCAACCACACCTTCTACACTTATAGCCTTTCCTCTGACTGCATGAAGGAACTACTCATCTTTTCTGCACCAACCTGATATGCCTCCACAATTGCAATTTCAGACAGAAGAAATTTCTGACGAGAGGTTTCCGCTTTCTCATTCCAACAAAAAAAAAAAAAAAAAAAAAAAAAAAAAAAAAAAAAAAAAAAAAAAAACAAAAAACACCCGCTGGGGTAACAGTCAAGCGCAGCAGTCATTAATCTGGATAAAGTGATTTTTCATGTAAATTGCCTCCTCTCTCCTTAAAGTTTCAGGGCCAAAAAGAAAATACATCACTGAAACAAATGGCTGCTAGGACAAATGAGCAGACTGAAATACCGAAGAGAGCAAGCAGGGCTAAGGCAAGAGCATTCAAAAAGGAACTGAGCACAGAGCTGCTTACAAAAAAGATATCCTGAAGATATTACCCTGCCAGTTTGCATATCCCTTTCATAGTTTCAAAACAAGGCAGCCTACTTCTCTGCTTTCCATATATATCCTGGAAGGAACTTTGCCTCCGAGCTCACACACAAACTACCTTTACTTCATGAAAACATGCTTAAAAGATGCAGGTTATTTTTAAGTCACTCACTTACTTGAATTTGGGCATAAAATACCTGTCTGTTCAGGAGTCCCAAAGCCTCTGCATTCATCTAGGACTATAAATGCCCCATTTTTCTCTTAGGGAAATACAAATGTTTTTTGCAATCAGGAACAATATTTGAATTCAAATTGAACTGAAAGCTAGAGAACGGATCCAGAACTGCATCTCTTGACTTTCTTTATCTGACAAAGCAAATGCTATAACAATGTATCTTCCCTGTCTCAGCCTGGCAAAGCCAGGTTTTCAACTCTCAGCATTCCCTTGAACGTTTAAAAAACTTCATGTAAGGGCATGGGTCCAAAAATCTCCAGGTACCAAATATTAAGAGCACGTGCTCCAAGGCTTCCATTGTTTTTCCTGCTGCCCACATTAGAGATTCCTTGGGCAGCAAAAGGCAAAATGCTGCAGTTGTGTTAGCTCAGCTGTCACTCTGAGGTACCTGCATTGCCTCTGGACTCAAAGGGCTTAGCAGGGATGACACAGCCTGTGCAGAGGCTGCTGACTGTGAGTCACACCAGCACAACAGCAGACAAGGCTTGAGCCCAGGGAAAGGAGCTCAGTAGGAGCCACGCTTTGCTGGGGTGGTGTCATTGCAAGTGGGTGACTGGAGAAAAGGCAGCAGTAGCTCAGGAGGTGGGAAATGAGAAGGACACGGGATGAGTTTGGAAAATGGGTTATGCAAGCAGGAGCAATGGAAACAGCAATCGGCAGTGAGTGGGAAAGAGCAAGGAGAGAGGGAAAGAGTGGCAGTGAGACTTACCCAAAATAATCATCAAGAACCACTAGCCTAGCAGGTAGAGCCTTGGCCTGGGACTCAGGAAATGGGAATTTTATTCTTGTCTCCCCTGTGGACATGCTGGGTTACCTTGGTTGGGGCAATTCAATGTTTTGTGCCTCAGCTTCTGTTTCTGTGGCATTATCCTCTTTTTAAACTGTTCCGATGTCAAAAGAGGAAAAGCCGTATTTAAGAAGGAATAATTATTATAATCTATCTACTCAGAATTAAGGCACCAGAGGAGAGAAGCATCTGTTCATTATTTAAAAGATGCTATATTTCCTTGTCTGCAGAAGAACACAATGCCCCTGTAGGAATCCCTTTTCTTTTGTACTTTAAAGCAGAGGATTATTATGGAAAATGATTAAGCACCCACACAGTTAAAATGACAGAGCATTTTCATTACTGATTGGCAACTCCTCTGCTGCCCTAATTTAGGTACCACATGTCTTCATGCATTCAAATCAGTAAAAACAAAACAAAGGCTAAACTCTCTTGACATTCGCAGCCAAAAACTAAAGTCATGTCAGAACATTAAAAATCTCCCAATGCTTGGCCTCGCTTCTAAATACAAAAAAAAGTAAAAATGCAGTCTGCTAGCAAAGTGTTCACATACACTTAAAAGAACTATGATGACCATGGAGTACTGGAACAATAGTGAATTGAGATTCTGAAACTCCACTAACAAAGTCTGAATTCCAAGACTTGAAGATAGAACTCCCCCCACAAGACTGCATAGTATCTGGATAATCAGGTGGTCCACAGGCAAAGCAGCCTGGAAACAGATGAGGAAGTTGGAAATGAACTGAGGGAGAAGCTAGCCAACACGGGAATTGGACTCACACTCCACCCCCTACCGACCTGCAAAGACTCATCTGGAAATGAGACAAAATCCAACATGTCACAAAATCAAAATGCCAGAGAAAATTTTGCAAAATAAATGTCACCCCTGAATTTTCTCACCCCTCAGCCAGCTTTTATTCAGGAATGACTACTTTGTTGCTCTTGTTTTCAATCAAGCTGAAGAATGTGTTCTCCCAATACTCTAAATTTATGCTTCCTCACTCTCCCACAAGGAAACACGTGGTTCATCCAGGCCATGATTCAAATATAGAGACTATTTTCACTGCTGAATATTTTCAGTCACATACTCTATTTCGATGTTTTACAGAGGCACTGATGAGTAAAAACTGCTGCTGCATTAAAAACAGATGAATGCTGAGACAACTGACTGATGAACCTGAATGAAATGCACAAATAGCTCAAGAATGTACTTGACTTCAGTCCTTTAACACCTAAATGGGTCACAAAATAACATGGCTTAACACATGCAGTTTCTCCAAATTAACTTCAAAGGCACATATGATACAGACTTACATCTTTGGTTATATTCAGTTATATTTCCATAAAACCAAAGCATTTAAATTCAAGGCTATTATTCTTTCTCATATGGAGTAAAACATGCAAGATTAGCATTTACTGGGAAATAAGAATAGCACAAAAGTTAAAGGAAAAGAACAAAGCATGTACTACCTCTTCTTTGCACATGTATCAAGATATGGATATGTAAAAAGTTAAAGTGGCCAATTATTTTTGTGTCAGCTGGAGTTGTCAGGAAATTCCGTGTAAGCACCACTTTTCTACTGTGCACATTTTGAACCACAATCAAAACCACACAAGTGATTCTCTACCACAGGCTGTATCCATTCCAAGCCTTTGGAATTTTCAGCTAGTAGTAAATGGCATAAGCAGGACTCAAATAAAAAATTCTGGAGTCCTTTTCAAGAAAACATCTAGCTAGAAGAAAAAGCACAAGACTTACCATGCACCACAAAAATATCAAAATTGCTGAGTGACCAAGATCTGTCATCATCTTGATTTCTAACAAAGGGAAAAAGGAACTGGAAGTCCCAAAATTACTTAAGTCTTGCTTAAATCAGATACAGAGTTCATGGAATGAAATGGAAAAAATAGTAAGTATTTGGTTAAGTGCTGGACTAGATCAGAGGCCTGATCAAAATATATCTGAGTCTGCAAGGTGAGGACAGATGTTGCTGTTTCAGCTGGAGAGAGAACTGGAAATGTCAAGATGTGCTATGAATGAGAAAAAACCCAAACATTGCAGGTCAACAATTCACATTATTATAAATAAACAGTGGAGGAGGGGGAACAATAACATTCACGAATAGAATAGTTTGTCTCTTGTCTCACTCCCACTACACCGGCAGGCTGGAATGCTGTTATGCCATGAGATTATTCCATCTTTGGGAGCTGACTCTTGGCTGTCTGCCTCCTCCTTTTCCCTATGTTTTACCTGACTGTATCAGGCTCTCTATTGCCATTCATTTAAATATTTTTCTATGGTCACCATTCTCTTGTACATTCAACTGCTCTCCTTCATCGGTTTTCCATCCTCATCTCTAAGTCTCACGACTCAAAACATGCCATAAAAAGCACAATCAAATCACCTTGTCCCTCCCGCTCTCCCCACAACTTCTCTGTGCTCAAAACATGTAGCTGAGCAAAAGCTCCTGCCATGCATTTAGAAGTGACCTTTGTGGTGACTGCAGATGGCAAGACTAGTCGGACACCAAAAGGACTGCCAAGATGCAGACAGAGAGGTCAGTGATGTGTAAGAAATGGTGACTGGGCAAACCATCTTTCATCTTTCAAATGAACACACTTCAAATACAGGGCCTGGCACGCTGAGCACAAAAGCATCAGGTCACTCAGACTGCCACACCAAGTCAAATAACATCAGTGACCACCAAGTGGCCCAAACAAATCCCCCAGGAGACAGAAACTTCTGACACAACACATACATCGTCCTACCAACACTCTTTAAAATGGAACAGGAGTGTCTTGCGCAGGTGCACGTGGAGGTTGCATGAGTAACAACTGCAGATCTCTTAGGACTTCAGATAAAAGAAAGGCACACAGTAGCTTTCTTCTCCTCCTCCCCCCTCCACCCAAGGGCCTGAAAATTCTCTGGACTTAAGGTCAACAGTTCACAACCTGTTCTCCCTCATGAATATAAGCTCACTGGCAGGTTTGCTTAACTTCAGAAAATGGGAGGGGAGAACAGCTGCACAAACATTTGCTTAACTTGTTCCAGTGTCTTTCTGTAAATATATATATATGTTACAAAGTTTGTCAGTTTATTTCCAGTTGAACCTGAACTCAGAATGCTTATGTAACAGGCTTCTTGCTTTGTTTATCACAGAAGACCTGTTAAAGAGCTCTATGAACCACAGCACTGGGTCTGCATTTTGCCTTGCAGAGACTGACCTTCTCCATCAGGATAGCAACAGGCAACAGCGATAAGCTCTGAACACCAGCATGGAAAGGTGTTTTCTTCCACTTTTCACTGTGTGCTCCCTTCCTCACAGAGAAAGCCACAGCTGATTTTGTACAGTGCTTTATTCTGCAAACAAAGCCACTGACATACAAAACAGGGCATTCTCTTCTGAAAGAATGAGCAGCGACTCGGTGATGACATTCAGCCACATAGCTTCTACAATGAATTTTATTCAGTCTCTGCACTACAGCAGCACCTAGAAGCCCTGACTGATGACAAAGCACTCACTACGTCAAGACAAGTAATTACTTCCCAACGTTTTCAAGCTATATAGGCACAACAAAGGAGAGAAAAATGCAGTTCTTGCCTTTCAAAGATGAAGATCAGATGCAGATATGAAACACCAGATCAGGATCAGGAACAAACTGATGTACTCCCTTCTTTCCTCACCTTATCACCCCAGATCATTCTTTGTGTTCCAAAAAGTGTGTTCGTGTTACAGGCGTGAAAAAATAGAAAAACGTTTCAACTATCCAATTTGCATTTATTTGTTACATAACTTGTTGGACTCCTCTGCAATGAACTACAGCAACAGCACACACAGTCAAAACATGTCCAGTCCAGTAAACCTCATGTAAGGCACATACTGGCTGTGATTAATCAAGGAACAGACTTATTTAGAGATGATTACTGAAACAGGAGAACGTTTATTTGGTACACAGATTTTGCAGAAATCAAAAGCAGAAACCTCAGACAGGACTGTCAAAGAAAGCATGTTCAGTTCATATAATAGAGAAGCTTTGGTATCCAGAAAGTGGCATTGAGAACAGTCAATAAATGCCAACTTAGATAATTAAAAGTGCAAGAGGTCACAGCCTGGAACAGTATATTGCCATGGATTAAAAAAAACCCACTTTACAATAGAAATCTAGTTTCCACACTTTTTGCAGAGGTCCCATTTGATTATTCTTTTGGTACCTGTAATAGTTAAAAATCAGCTTCATAGTCTGCTCAAGTTGATAATCCATTGAATAGAAAAATAAAACACTTCTGAAAATGAAGCCAAGAACTATAACTGCTGTAAAACCAAGGGTGAAAAAACCCCTGCAGCCCATATTATCACCTTAATTCCTTCCCCTTCATGTGTAAGCTGATACATCCTTAGAAAGTCTTCCTGTCCTATTTCCTAAGATCCTTCCTATGAGCATTTTTTAATTCTGTAAGGCCTCTTCCCTGGCAAGCCTGCTTTAAAAACTAAACCCATGTTTAGCAACAGTAGGTCTCATTAGAAGGTGCATTTACCACTCAGTAGAATTCTCTATATTTAGAACTTGAAATACGTTGAGTACCACAGCAAATGTAAGTATTGTGGGTGGTAAACATCCAGTTTAACAGCATCCACTGTACTTGTGTGGAAAAAAACAGTTTTATAAATAGCTTCCAAAATTTTGCTCAACATAGGAAGCTAATAATATCCAAAGACATCTCATTTTACACTTTTTCCTTTCTCCTACCAAAACTAGTGATAGGCCTACGTTCTCTGTCAAGCCCCCCCGGAACAAGTACTCTGGGCATGCTGTGAACAGCAACTCCGTTGGGCTGCAAAACACAAGTGAGAA
Organism: Dicrurus megarhynchus; assembly: GCA_013399195.1. Classification (NCBI taxonomy): domain Eukaryota; kingdom Metazoa; phylum Chordata; class Aves; order Passeriformes; family Dicruridae; genus Dicrurus; species Dicrurus megarhynchus. The sequence continues at coordinate 1,772,177 of VXAD01005374.1, forward strand.
CTAACCTGAAATTATCAGGAGCATTCTGGTCTGCCTTTTAGGCTGGAGAACTTGTAAAATCTTTCTGGTTAGATTTTGATGTCTTCCTATTCCAAGGCAGCTGGAAACACAGGAGCTGCATTGGATCAAGCTGTCCTCAACACCTACAACTGACTTATGCCCTTTGATAAAAACTTTTTGATTGCTTCTGAGAGCTCTTACAAGCTTTCCTTCTCTAAAAAGTAGCTTCAGAAACTTCAGGTTTGCTTTGCAAGTTAATGATAATTCATGCAGATCTTCATCCCTGTAAATCTATTATAAACTGATGTCTGGCACAGAACATAATCCATGAAAATCCATAGAAGCTGGCAGGTGCAACATATCATGATGTAAAGATACCATAACAAAAGACCTTCTCAGACCACTTCTTCACACTGAACTTACACACCATTAAGCCATTAATCAGTCGGTTTCTTCCTCAAAGACTTCTCAGAAGAACAAGAAAATGTAAATCTGTCTTCAGCTGTATTGCATCAAGGCAGAATGTCTGTAATTCTATCTGTGGGTAAGAAAGTCGATTCCTGTGGCGAGAACCCAGGAAACAGTTTTTAAGATATTACAGCTTTTTATGCATAGTCTTTCCTTTTGGATTTAGGAGAAACATCTGCACTTTCCAACTACCGTGTTAATCATGGGCAGTTCTCTTGCAGTGCTTCTGAGCTACACAATCCAAAGATGTCCACCCACATCCATGATGTTATGATTGCAGGTGTGCTGGGCCTACTGTGGAGTTGGACAGAGAGCCATGGAGTGTCCTGCCCCACATCCAACTAAGATCTGCTTTGCACAGCCAAGAGCTTTGACTGGCTTTGGGACATGAACGTTTGCTTCTGTGCCATCACCACACATCCCGTGTTCGTTCCATCCCCAAGAGAAGCACTGGCCACCTGAAAGAGAGGACAGAAAATACAGAATAAAGACCACAAAAACACAACAGCTTCAGTTAGTTTTAAGGAGCAGATTTGTCAAGTCATCTCCTATTTAGGCTCTAAGAAATTCTGCTGAGGTGGGAAAAATGTTCTGGTTCTCTTGGAAAAGTAAATAAACTCAAATGAATGATTCTCCATCCTGTTCCATACTGTTCGCAACAGAAGAGATCAAAACAACAAAGACATTTGAAAATCACTCAGTAAATACATAGTTCAGTATTTATGCAGAGCCCACAGAAATCTCTGTGCATTTTAAAAGCCCTCCCTGAAATGATGTGGAATCCCTGTCTTTCAAGTTTCCCCTAGTAAGCAGAAGTGTGATAAATCAAGAGCAGTGACTTTAATCGTTCACAGCATGATCTGCAGGGTTGGGGAACATAGAGTCACAGTTCAGCCAAATTGCATTTCATTCCTAGCTTCAAGTTCACATGTCACCTTTTTCCTTTAAATCCTTTAAGTGCTCAACAGCCTGCCTTATTCTTAATCATCCTACCTCTTCTGCTTGCTTTGACATCATTTCACTGCTTTTATTATTCTTATTTTCCCTCATTATTATTTATTTTTGTAAGATCTACTCTTTTATATCCCAAATAACAATTCATGTATTATTATTACCCCATAGTACTCTTTTTTGAAGCACAATATGCAAATTTTGTTCTATAAGTGGCTGGCATAATAAAAAATCCACCAAAACCTCCTTATTCTGAACTACAAGTGCTATTTCTTCCATATTTTCTCTTCTTTATTTGGCTGCCAGAGACTGTGTCTGTGACTTACTGTACTAAAAAAGAAAGCCATCCTGCCATATTATCATGTTTGTGATGCCATTGTTATTTTTGAAAAGCAGCAGGTATTAAGAGCATGAAGTGGCATTCTGGATTCCAAATAATGAGAAGAAAAGTGCCAAAATTCACAAAATATAATCCCAGTCACGATTTTAGTTTTCAAAATTCAGAAACAAATTATTGCAAAGGTAGCAGGACCATCTTCCCTGCAACATTTCACTGTCCTTTGCTCTCTTACATTATTAGCACATTGAAGTTCCCCTCTTCTGCAATGCAGTATAAACATTACAGAGGCCAGATGTAACTAAACAATGGTATTTCATTTTCCTGACAATCTTTAAGGCAATGGAACACAACAGAGCACCACCAGAACATCGCAGCAGCCAAGGCACACCTCACCTGAAACAGCACTTCTGTTACTCTTACCTCAGGAGGCACCAGATGTTCTCTGACTGTGCATGTGCAATACTGACAGCCCAACCTACATCCCAAATGCACGCACATGTGCTGCCAAAAAGTGCCAAAAGCTGAATGTGCAACATAGCCCATTTAAATATCAACAGACTGCCCTACCAGTTAAAGGGATTCTTCTCTTTGGTAAGGTTCCAGGTAAAAATGTTTATGTAAATATTAAAAAGCAGAAAAAAGACACTGTAGGATTTTTCTGCTGTTTGTCATTGTTTGTCCGTGGTTCTGCCCAGGACAGAGACGGAGACGAGAGATCTCTGAAGTCAGGTCTTAGAGCATGAGGTTTATTGTGAAAGAGTGGGGTTGCAGGGGACCTGCTAGGAGCTGCCAGACACAGCTTGGAGCAGGTCAGAGAACAGAGAAGAAGAATACAGAATCAGAATACAGAATACAGAATGCCTTTTTTCCCGTTTACATCGCAATAAATCATCTCCTGTGCTGAATATTCTAACTTACATTAACCAATCTAGAACAAGCTACAAATCCTATAGCATTTACATACAGCCTATAAGAATCATTGCATTACCATACGACGTTATATTTTAAACTCTAAAAACTGCTTTTTGGACCCTCTGCCAAGTTGGCAGGGTCTGCTCTGACCCTTGGACCTGTCTGCAAGCAGAGGGTATTGTTTCATCAAAGGGGATTACCTTCAGTCAGCTATACCATTGTTTTTCAGTAATTCAGTAACTGGGGTTTGGTATCTCAAAGCTTGTTTTCATTTCAGTCTTGCCTAGAGTTTCCATACTCTCAGCATCTTTTGCCAGGTACTCATATTTATACGGCTTTCTTATTTCATTGACCCCAACAAGACACCCCAAGCCCATACCAGAGACACATCACAAAGTCAAGGAAGCTGCACCCAAGAAAAGACTTTTTTTTGCACAGTTAATATGTGAACCCTGCAGAATGAGCCAAGCTTACAAGCTTAATGAAAAGGGAATATAACATGCCCTAACATAAGGTATGTTATATAATAAGATGACTGTGGTAAACTTTTTGTTACAAGACACCAGCAACTGCTACAACAACTTACATGCTTCTGTGAAGACTCACTGCATCTGTTTAAAGGGTTTCTTATTTCTGTTTTCATCCTGTCCCATCAGGACAAGACAGAGGAAACCAGAAATTTTCTGGTCACTTTGTATTACAAGCTGCTGAGTGCAACACTAATGGTATAATAAATAGTCAAAGAAACAGTGCATTAGGATATTAACCTCTCAAATTGATACATATATCTAGTGAAACATCTTTTGAAAATACATAATACAAAAATGTACAACCTAGGAATCTCCCAGATAAGAACACCTTCCCTAAAATAAGGATTGTGGAATCTTTTCCAGCCTTTAGTTCTCCAAGTATATAGAAAGGCCACCAAAATAGATTTTTCTACATGATTCCAGTGATCTCTAAGGTTACTGAAATGGGACAAGAGTGAAAACTGGCAAAAGAAAAATAGAAAGTAAGTATGATTTATGAATGGTCAAATACAAAAAAACCTTGCACATCCATGGAGAGCTGGCAGAAATCCGAAGAGATGAAAGGGCAGCTGACAGATATGGAATGACAGGCCACAAAAATGTTTCTCATCAAAACTGTTTCTGACCATCAAGTCAGAATCAGGAAAGCTAAAAGGCAGAGAACTTTTGCTGTGAAAATGAAAGGTGTACAGTACCACATCTGCCTGTATAAGATTCAGTGAAAGGTTTGTATATAGAAATAGCCAAATGCTTGACTTGTGTCAGAGAAAGCAGAATTTGCAGAAAACACGCCAAGTCCATTTTTTTGGCAGTAATATATTAACAAAACTTGGAGGAGGGCTGGGCAAAATGAGTGTGGTGAAAGTGGCCAGGAGGGAACAAGCAGCTATGTGAATCACTGGCACAGAAGTCAAAGTCAGTGAAGATCGAAGGTAATGAAGCATCTATTTTAAAAATGACACAAATTACATCTGCAGAGTTAAAGGCAGACCCCACAAAGAAGTAATGGCTAGTCTCTAGACAAAGGGCACCATTTTATGTTTTTTTCCTTCTCCCACATTCCCCTCCCTTTTTTTTTTCTCTTTTCTTTCTGATTGCTTCTATTCCTAGTTTATTGCTGATAAAAACACAGAACGAGCAGCCCTACATGCCTTCACAAGAAAATTCAGTTCCTATGTCTGTGCCAGACCTTCCCAGGATGAAAGAGCATTAGAATGATGTCTATTGCTTCTAACAAAATTTAGAACAAGCACTGTTGCATGTTCTCAAACCCAGTGGTTTGTGTTTGGTGAGGTGAGGGAAGGTTGCTCTGTGTTACTGGTTAAGTGAAACCACGTAAGATGTTGCATTTACCTTTTCCCTTCTAAAACGTAAGTACTCAAAGTACAAATCACACCCACAGAACTCACATGGTAACACAGCATAATCCCAAGGGAATTTCAGTTGCATTCAGTCACACTGATCAAAGTTTAGAGTAATGCCATGAAGGATTTCTCCCGAAACATTAAATATGTAAGACATAGGGACAACAAAATCCTTAGCAAATCTGTTTTGGTCAAACAACACAAGAAGGGGCTTCTGCCCTCCTTCTGTCTGCAATAATTATCCAGGCTTTTTTCAAGGTAACTGAAGTGAGGACAGCAATCTACAGGTTCATTAAACTGGAGAAAAGTATTTCTAGGTAAAATAAAGCTGCATCATATTGGACAGGATTCTGGAGAAAGAAGAGAATTTAGAGTCGCTCCTTATTGCTGAGTGGAATCTTCAGATGGAAGAATCGATGGTAGCAAATAAGATGCTCTGGGTGAGATTCACTGCACTTAACTTCAGCCACCTAAAAATTCAAGCAATTTAGCCACAGATCATTATCCTCTGTATTCCTCAAGAGCCAATGGAGACATCTGCATCACTACAGCAGAGATTCATCTTATCCAAACACTGGTGTGAAAATCAAGTCTGTCTCACTTTGGTGACAATAAAGGGAGACTAAGTGATTGCCCTAGCCTTGGCACGTCAGTTTTATGCAGCTGAAGACAGGTTATATTAAACCACATCTTTACAACTGGTCTGAAGGCAAAGCAAGGAAAACTGTAAACAAGGAAGCTGCAAATATCACTGCAGCCTAGCTTCAGGCTACCAACAGTCTGCTTCTAAACCAGCCTGTGCCCTGGAGGCTTATCACTGAAATCTTTAAAAGCTCCTCTTTTCTGTTTCTCCTCTCCCATTCTTTCAACCAGCAAACAAACAGAAGTTGGCCTTAAAGACAAGTCAAGTATCTTGAAGCCAAGCTATTCAAGAGACAGCTTCACATTTTAGGGAAATGTTAAAATGTTTTAGTACAGCTCTATTATATTGCCTCTGTGCTCTTAGCAATACTCCACCAACTTCAAATTATTACTTCTTTTTTACCTTAAATTGGTGCTACTCTACTCTTTTGTTATAGACAAAGTTACAGTAGGCAGGAGATAGCTCAGAACAAGTCACAAGTCTTTCAACAGCATCAGGGCTGGACCACAAACAAAATTCAGGTGTCTCAGCCACCTTCCCTTGATTGTATGAAAGCCTTCAAAACCTCAAAAGGAACAATGTAACATTACACAGAAGGAGATTTAGTCTATACTTCTCCCAGGGAGCTACAAAACACAAATGATTAAGTTTTCCTGTTTTCTCAGGCCATCTGGTGGTTCAGGGTATCACATAAAATAAAAGGCAATAGGCATCCCTCTAAACTTTTGTATTTTTCATAGTTCTGCCACTAGTGCAAAAGATCTGCAATTTTAAACTGTAAGAAACAGGATTGATATCAACTGTTTTCTGCAGAAAAACATGGAAATGTATTAGTAACTAAAAGGGAAGTCTAGGCATTGTGCAAAATTTCATTAAAGGCAAAGCTTGGAACGTATGACGACACCATCTCAAGACACTGTGGTACCTCCAAAACTAGGAAAGAGCTATGAGATCCACGTTCAGTTTTTCTTACGGAGTTACATTTTCAAGGAGCAAGCTGTCATGTGCTCCAGGCAGCCCATCCAATCGCTGTTCAACCCTCAGAAATTCGTGCCTGGCTTTCAAGTGAGTAAGCTGGATAAAAATCAGACACATTGCAGAGCTAACACAATATACAGGTAAGAAACACCACACATTTTTGATATTAAGTACAAAGCCGTGGTGCTAAAGGCATGCTGATTTCAAAGTTAGCCTCCAGTCAACAACCTGCCCTTGCTCCATCATTAGTAGCTCTCCTCAGGCTGTGGACCTAAACCACTCAGTCCCCTCCTCAGCAGTGGTTTTACACAAGTGAAAAGTCAGCTGACTTCAGGTCATGCCTCTGTGGTTCATCCTGGCACCTGGAAAGAACAACTTTCAATGTCCTCAAACAATTCATCGTAACAAATGCACAAAGCCTACACTATGAGGATATCTCTTGGTGCTCCAAACTAGTATCTTATGTGAACTATTATTTTTCCCAGCAGAAGCACTGCTTTGTTAATAGGACCTTCTCTCTGGCTAGGTTTGTATCTTGTGTAATACGGCAGGGACTTCAAACTGGGTAAGGGCTTCAAGGCCAACTGTCAGAATATCCAATTATAATCCATAACCTATTGAAGAGAGTCAGAAAATAAAATTGAGAATACAATATGCCTAGTATGGGTTTAGGCATGTGCGCTACTGCAAAATGCAGCAATAAGGCTACACATCTCCTTTGCAATTAATTTCAGTTGGGAAAGTCTAATTTCTAGTTCGTGCTTCGATATTAGTGTCTATCCCACAAACTGCAAACACAAGAGCAGTACAGAGCACATCTAATCTTTTCTGTTCTCGTTTCCACAGCATATAAGCAGCCAAGAGTTACAAAATGGGAAGGGGAAGGAATCATGTTTATGATAAGATAATTTCCAAGGGCAGTGTAGCACATCTGCCAGAGCCTGAAAACTGTATCTGGAGAAGGAGCCCCACACACAGCAATGCAGAGAAGTGGGGAAAGACACAGTAAGATGTCACTTCGCAAAAAAAGCCATAGCAGATCCACGCAAACGTGCTGTGCTTTTTCCTGTGCACTGTTTTCAGCACCAGGCAAATAACTGAGCCCACCCCTAGAGGAAGTGCAATCTTGCCAAATTGCAATGACAATAGAAATTTCGTTCTGTTCTCACAGGGCACTTCAAAGCAGGAGCTGAATGGCTCACTGCACAAATTAGTATGTATCTATTTGAAAGAATCACTCCACATTACATCAAATAAACAGTTTAGGTTACCACTCAGGCTAGTTTATGATAGAATTTATTTTTTCCTTCTCAGTTATGCATTGTCATTTTGAACCCCCCCCCCCCAAAAAAAAGAAGGAAGAAATTCACAAAACAATATCCTAGGATTTAAAAACAACAGACTTGCAACTCCAGATTTCTTGTGCTGCTGCACCCTTGTAGTTTTTGTGGTGGAACTGAAGCCCTGTAAGATGGAGATAGTTGCTTTGCTGTGTGTAGTTAGCAAGGACAGAAATCTACTGCAAGGATTATCTGTTCACATTTCTGTTTCCATGGGGAAACATGAATGGTACTAACCATGTCTAAAGCTCACAGGTGCTGCACAAGGTTTTTCTTTTGGTTTTACTCAAAACTGTCAATTCCTTCCCAACAGGAAAGCATCTCCAACTCAACACAGAACAAAACCTGGGCTCACGACTTTGTGCAAGACTGAACGTAACTGGTCCACTGACAATACATGAGGATTATATCATACATGAAGCAGCTGCAGTGCAGAGAGGATTAAGCATTAAAGATGCTTTTTTTTACACCTGTAGAAGACAAGAAAATCTTTGAATTTTGCTTGCTTAAGTACAGGACAAAAACACCTGACAGAAATTAATTAATGGAGAGATTTGTCTTGAGGCTCTGACCGTGGCACTAATGTCTGTTCCATCAGGATATCTGACATGGCAGAGAGTGACATTCATTCAGAACTTACATCCCTGCCTCTCACAGTGACAGGCATTCAACGTGTCACAGTGCTTTAACTCTGTATGACCAGAACTAGACAATCACAATCTCATCACAGAGCCAGAGACTGCAGTCTCATGACCCTCTGTACTGTGTGAAACAGAACATGCAGAAAATACCTTATACCTCTATGCTTAGTAAGAGGTCATCCACTCAAGGCAGAATGTCAGAGCTCATCTAGAAGAGTGCGAGTCATTCAAGTGTCCCACGGGACCATATGGTGCCGTGGCCATTTGTGCCCATGAATTCCGGGCAGTAAAGCATTACCATTTCAAATTTGCACACACTTCAAACTGACGTAAGTGATGACACAAAGAAAAGGAGGGGACAGCTGTGATTCATCTGACCTACAACGTTACCTCCAAGACCTAGAACTGAAGGGCATCTTCAGCACAGGCCTAGGAAAAGTCATAGATGAAAGCAGAAGCAAGAATCTGAGAGCCCCCTCAAGCTGCATTCCAGTCCTACATGCAGCTTTCACAGCACTAAGCAAATCAGAGAGCAGGAGAAAGGACAGTCAGAAAGATGAGCAGGTGCATGCAGGTGAAATGGTGCTTCCTCCTACTTTGCTGGCTGAAGTCAGAAACAAGAGACCCCACTGGGCTCTCAGGAACTCTCATCAAGGAAGACCAGCTGGGTTGGAAAAGGATATTTTGGAAATGCTTTGGTGCTTAACATATTTCACAAGGCAACCCTTTGTAGAACACTGGTCTATTTACAAGCATGAGCTTTAAGGTGATCACACAGACCAGGCTATAGATGACTGTCAGTCCTTGGCATCTTATAAAAAATACTTACGATATAGCAAAAGCTGAAGAGATAGCCCATATGGTCACATTTACCTACAATTTCTTCTCTTCTGACTGCTGTTCTCTTCCTCTGAAGGGCTGTTTGCACTGAACAAAAGTGAGAGTTCTGAGATTTATCTCTGAAGGTGTCCTTTTCTGCAGAATACAATTCTCCAACTCAGAACCAAGAATTGAAATGTGTAAACCTTCCACATGGACATCTTGTGTAAAATAGCTTTGTGTTTAAATGGGCTTTAGTTTTAACTTTTCCCCTTTCATTTTCCTTTAGCAATTGCAAGGCTGCATTTTGGTCAAGTTTCAAGACACACGATATGAATGTGCATTACTGTTGAGTGAAGTCTAAAAAAACTGCTTGTTGGTATTAAACAAGTGAGGGCTTTTTTTCCCCCATGCTTAACAAGTAATCCGAGATCAATTCCAGCAGTCATAAGCTAAAGTGTTAGAAATGCAAAGAGAAAAATCAAGGAAACAAATGGTGACTGAGTTGCTCAGTTTCCATCTCACTGATTGAACTGGTAGATTTTCTCACAGCTACGCAAACATCGCCACAGAACAAAAGTAGTTGCAGCTCAGCAGCGATGATATTAGGATGCCTTATTTCGCAAAGTTTCAAGTTGTAATCTTGGTGTATCACAATGGCTCAGATGACAGCACCCCTGCAAGTGTCGCAGTGCAGCCGTAACAGCGACAGCACTGTAGTACATGTGCGCTGCAAGAGCTTTAAAATACCTAGCCTGATGCAAGCTATAGCATAGCTGTAGTCGGAGAGAGTTCAGGGTGAACTAACCCTCCTTTCTGGGCAGGATTTGTGGATTACAAGTTTCCTCTGTGCTGCAACTGTTGTACTTGAGTTAATCCACTTGTACCCGGTTCAAGTGTGCCTATACCACACTGTACTGTAGTGCAAGCGCACATCCAATAAAACTCCTGTGGGTCATGTGCCTCGTCTTGTCTGTCTGTCTCAGTCTGTGCCTGTTGTTACAGGGACTCTTATACTCACCACTGTGTGGGGTCCTAAATGGGGTGACTCTAGATCTACTCAGACAAAACAAGGGCTGGGTCATTTGAGCACCTAGAAAAAGAGCAAAAAGTGAACGCCTTGGTAACAGCCCCATGTTAACACTGACGCCACTCACAGCCACCATTCCCCTCTGTCTCACACAATATAGTTCTGTGAAATAACAGGACCCCTTTCAAAGAAGGAAACAGACAGCTGGCAGAGCTGTGACAAAAGATGAAAGGAAGCAATAAAAAAAAGAGAAAAAAAAAATCCCATGATTCAGACTTCAAACACAAACCATAGAGAGGTTTACATCAAGTGTGTGCACCAAAGGCAAGTCACGTTTTCTCAGAAGGGCTGATGAAACACAGTGCTCTTAACCCAAGGTTGGCTGTGCAGGGCTGGGCTGGTGTTAACTTTCAATTGCAAGTGAAACTGTTGAATACTGAAGAAAAATTATTCAAAAAAACCCACAACAAAACCCCAAACGAACTGCAAAGTATTAACACCACAGACTGCACCCTCAGTCCCATCTACATGGCTAAACCATGAATCTGATTTCTGCAAAGCAGGACCCAGGTGGTCTAGCTCTTCCCAAGTGGTCCAACTCTTCCCATTTCTGAAGGGCTAGGAAAAGATCAGAAATTTCAGCCACATCACCCTGTCAAGAAACTTACGCAAAGTAATGGGCCAAATAACGCGTACCAGATGGGACACACGAATTTTCTTCACAGGTAACCAATAGCTAAGAAAACCAGGACAGTAGGAATAACAACTCTATTCTTTTAACTGTACTTTCAGAGCAAGAGTTCACTAAGTGTCATATTTCACTAAGTGTTCTGGAAAAAGTAAGCAAATGGTCAATATTGGCTACAAAAGAAAGAGTGGGAGAACAGGCTTTGCCAGCTATAATTAAAACCAAGTATTATACCATAAGAATTAAAAATGGGCAGGAAGAGAATCAAAGCAGACAGCCTCAAAAGAAAAGTGCCTATAAGGCAGGATTGGATCTGCTTCTCCAATCATCCTTTCAAAATCATACATGACTGTTGAGTGAAGTCTGGGGGAATTGCTTGTTGATATTAAGCAAAGGAAGAGTTCTGCCATCAATATGTGTTAAAAGCAAAGATGAGTTTGCTTAGATAGAAACAGTTTTTGACATCACTTCTGGTGGAGAACTGAGATTCCGGGCAAGACGTAAAGCACGGCTTGCTAAATTTTACCTTTTATTATCTGTATGGGCAAATTTTACTCTATGCTCCTTTACTTTCATTCACTGAACTATTTCAGTACAAAATCCGTAATTCTTGCTGGAAAAAACAAAGCTGTTAAATTTCAGTACCAAGCTGGAAAAATAAGAGCACTTCAAGCAACACACAGGGCTAAAGAGACCCCAGCCCTGAGTGGCACGGAGTAGATTAGGGGTGTGCAAACACACCTTTTACACACTCAGGCCAGTTAGTCAGGAAATAACCCTGCTGCAGCACAGCTTCTCCACATTTCTACCTTCACCCTCCTCTGTGGGTCAGATACCCAAAAATTTACTCTTCACATCCTTCTTACCGAATCTTCCCTAGAAGTGCACAAGGCTAGGAAAGAAACATTGGCAGAATCTGGGATGCCACTGAGTGCAAAGTGACACCATTTTAGTTGTTCTGACTGGGAAAGGCAAACAACATCACTGACACATAATGCTCAAGGTACATTTTGGGGACACCTCACCACTCTGCCTCCATCAGTATAAGACCTAAATTCTGAGTTGGGGGTAGGAGAGGGAATATATCAAGTCAGTCCTTGGAAGAAGGCAAGCGAGAAACAGTGTCCTGAGATGAAAAATTCCTACAATCGATGCTGTGAGATGTTTTCTCCAAGTTTCTACTCTGCTACATTTTTTGGGTGCTGGCAAATTAGCTACAGTGAAAACAGCATTCACGCATCAGTTGCAGGGATCTGAGGTTGGAAAGTAAAATCTCTCTTTGGCACAGCAACAGGGAGAACAGCTGATGGGCAGAGGGATTCAGAGGCGCCATGCCAGCTCCAGAAGGTCAGAGACCAGAATGGACAATGCAAGCTGGGTCCCGCCGTTCAGCACTATCCCATCTGATCCTCTGCATAACCTCAGGGAGAAGAAGAAACTAGCTGGACTGAAGACAGGAATATCAGACACCATTTTGGAAGGACTGCATCTGCCAGAGACTTGGAATAACAAAGTATTCTTCAAAATAAAAAAAAACCAAACAAAACAAACACTTTTATCTCTGAAATAATATTTGACCAAATTAAGAATTCAAGAGCTTTTTTCTCCTCACTTTGGAGGAAACAGAACCATGGAAATATGGGGTCTACATTAATTGGCCTCACTGTTCTTTCCTGTGTTGATGCAGAAAGCCAGTTTCTTCCATTTTATATTTGGCACTAGACTAATTACACAGCAGGAGCAGCTATAGGAAGCAACCTAGAAAGAAAGATAGACAGAAGAGAATTAGGTAGAATTTACAGCAAGATTTGGCCCTATGACAAATATTTATCATTACTTGCAAAGAAAAAGCAATAGCATGAAAAGCTTTTAAGTTATGGATGATAATAATACTGAGAAAATAGTGTAAAAGACAAAAACCCAATCAGCCCAACCTTCTGGTAAAAAAGCAAGCTTCAGTCTGCAGCAAGGAAAGCAATGGATGACATGGATGTGTGTCCACAGGACTGTGTATATAACATACAAGCAAATGAACACCATACAAAGTGGTTCTCACCAACCTGCAACAGGAATATGAGAGAAGCTGAATTTATTCTTTACACTGCTGGAAAACAGAACAACCGAATATGAAGACGACAAAGTCAGACAACGTTGAGATGTTTTCTTAAATAACTTTGAAACTTTTTTTTCTCTGGTTTTGTAATAACTTAAAGCCTGCTGAACACCAATCATGAAAATATTCCTTGTATAGTACAGCTAAGAGATCTTTACCCTTCAGGCTCACTTACTAACAGAACCGTAGTTCTGTTCATGGGTGAACCAAAATGCCATTCTCTTGATGCTGGAAAAGGAACTCCATCTCAGCCAGACCCGGAATGGAGGCTTTTTAAATCTATTCAGGAATAGATGAAGCAAGAATAAGAATTTTAAGCATCAAATCAACCTAGCAGAAGCGATTCATGTTCCAAATTAATCTAAAGATTTAAAAACACTTGCATGCCCTAAATAAAAACCTTTTCATTTTTCTTTATATTTTCTTTTTTTTTTTCCTTGGGGGCCAGGGTGGGGAGGAGGCGCTTATCAGCATTTTAAAGCTCTCGGTAATAATTATTGACAGAGAAAGGTTAAAAATAAAGACCATTATCTTTACTTTAAAATACTACAAAGGATACAAGAACCATCCAGGTCAAAGTATTTCAAGATGACCACAGCTACCCATGTGCCTTTTTTTTTTGTCCAAAAAACCAGAGATTAAAAAGGATTACAACACAAGTGGCAATACTACACTTAACATTTGTGTTTGCAAAATATTTCTATGTACATATACAGACATGTATTCTACATATAACTACGAATGGTTGCTTAACAGATTTCATGCTTTCAGACCCTGCATTTGTAGCACAACACTATTTCTATCTCTGCACACATCCCTGTGCAGATGTTCACTGTTGTTTTGGAGTACCTGACGTTCTGGAAGTGGGATTCAATTTGCCTAAGCCCAAAACATCCATGGTGTATGCACCCATGCATGCACGTAGCCATCCTTCACTGAGGAACCTAAATCATCTCGCACTCAAGTGACAAACAGGCAGTTTCAGAGTGGGGTTCATCTCACCCAAGGCAAATACCTGAAGTCAAAAGAATCCTTCTTCCACCCTTTTACCCATCTCTTCCTCTCCACTACCTACAGGTACCTGACTAGCTCAGGCATAGTTTAAAGTCAAAGAAGACACCCCTTGCTCCAGCTGTCCAGCCCAACCTGCTTTACGAACTTGCTGTCAGGAGACATCGAGCTTTCTGAAAAACAAGATGCTTCCCAGGCAAAATCAGAAACCCACTGAGATTTCAACTGTCCCCCAAATCTTTATAAACAATTTTGAACATACTTATGCAACCTGATCTTCCAAAATATCATCTATGCACAAAAAGCTCAGAATGTTGTGCACCTAACAAAACCTTCTATAGTAAGATGATGAGCTCTGCATTGGAAGCCCCTTCGGTAAGCACCACGCTGTGTCTTCCTAGTTTTACTGCATTTTTAGTACCTAGTTCATTCAAACATACACCAAAGGGACTTCCTAAGCTTTTTCAGCTACCTGATGGATTGTTACCAATTTCTGCATGAGAATGCCTATTATCATGGAGGAAAAACATCACAATGGAGTAACTTCTTAGGAAATGGGAATTATTCTTATGTTTAAGTAGCAGCTATTGTTTAGAACACTTTAAATCACTGTGTCAAAATATGGTTTGAATAATTTCGGTTGCTCTGATTTTCAACACCTTCTCTCCTAGCCAGCATGTCTTGCTCATGGAACTATTTACTTTCCAGCATGAAAGGTTATCTTTTTCAGAAATTTCTTAGGAAATCCTTCTAATTAATTAGTCTACAGTTCCCACAGCACTCTATTTAATTTTTTTTTTAATTAGGTGTTGTGGGTTTTTTGGCTTGGTTGGGGTTTTTTATTTGTTTTAGAAAGCTCCCAAAGCTCTCTCAGGCAGAAATATTTCTTGCTCTCTCTGCAAGAGATGCTTTTGCTACTGAGAAATTTTTTTGGCTCTCCAGGGGACAATTAAACAATGACAACATTGTATTCAGCCCAAAGCATAATTCTATTTCAGAAGGTTTCATTTGACTAACATGATACTGACCACAACTTCCCCTCCGCAAGGCAATGTAAGTCAAGTTCAGCCTCATGTCAGCGTGCACTGGCTCGACCCAAGTCCCAGGAGGTGCAAAAACTACTTAGCTGGCAATGTGATTAGGTAACCAGTTCTCCTTCAGGCTGACTACATGGATGGATTCAAAGCTTCTTCTCCAACTGGTAATCAGCAAAGGTCTTAACAGGATTTAAGAAGCAAAGGCAAGCCTTGATGGGAAAGGCAAAAGGGACCAATAGCTTATCCTTGAAATGAGAAAAGAAGCCACGAGGAAAAGGTTTGAGTGCAACTGAAAGCAAAACCCTGAGTCATGACTAATTCCTTCATTTCCAGCTATCTGTTTCCACTCCCGACGTTTTCCTCCTTTTAGCCATGTGACTCTAAACTTTCTCATTACAGAGGGAGAATTACCCTGCACAAAGCAAAAATATAATCCTCCTTCCTGAGCTCTGAGGGGATCTGGTCAGAGCTTCCCTCTGACAAATGGCAGAAACCATCACAAGAAGCAGCAGACAGCAGGGGGCTAAACCCCGGAGTGCTGCATGACTGGCTAAAGGCTACTCACTGACTGTGCTCTTTCTACACTTTCCCACCTCATTTTAACTACTTTTGCTATTTTAGATTGTTATCTCTTTAGCCCAAGGGTCTACTACAGGGTCTGACCTCACCTTGAGCCCATGGAGGTTGTGTAATGAAAATAAATAATGAAAAACCTCTAAAAATCTCTGTTGTATTTAATCATCCATGGGGTTAGATTGACAGTGCTCTGTAAATCTGGAACTTGAGAAAAGAAGTGAATAAAAACCCTGAAGTGAAAGTGTTATTTGGTTCATCTGTGTATTTAGAATACATTTGAAAAAATGAACAGTCACATTTAACAAGAGACATCATGTGCTTAATTAACCTTTCTCACGTGGTGACTGATATGAAATAAACCCATATTACTTTATTCAGTTATGGAAAGAACTTAAGGAAAGAATCATTAAGGCAAAGGTGACTTTTATAGACCTGCTTTAAAGAGTGATTTCCTGGGAAAATGCTCCTCAGTGCTTTTTTTTCCATCTACGTCCAGGGACATTTGACTATCCCAGGGAACATTTTAAAAGTTCACAGTTTACAGCAGTAATTCACACAACATCCTTTAATTAACGGCCATTCAGGACGGAGAAAAGAAAATACAGAGTGAAAGCAGAACTCAGTTAAGTAAGTTCAGTGCAGAGAAGCCATGCTAAAAGCCATCTGAGGGCTCCTGAATGCATATGGGATCTGTTGAGACAAAAAGCTATTCCTAGTTGTCAGCGTTGATTTCCACATTTGTGCTGTACAGGCCCTGAGGATTAAGTTAAGCACTGAATTCCGGAGTCAGGAGAACAGCAGCATCCTGTGAGCGTGACATTTCTGCCTCTGTGGAGGGCTACGACTCACAGGGCTGTGAGAGGCAACTTTGTCCTTTTTTATGGAGCAAGTATCATCTATGAACTGAGATTATTTTGAATTCATTTTGGCATTTATTTTTTATCTTCCATTTTCTGTGCCCAGCGCCTCTTTTCCCCCAAGAAGACGTCTTTTGTCCCCTCTCCCTGCTGTCCTCATCCACGCAGCATTTCTGCAGACCTCTGCGTGAAGACAGAATTAGCTGCAAGGATATCAGTGCAACAGAGAATCTGCTCTATACCTGCTCATCAGCAGTGTCTCTTTCAATCTTTCTCTGCCAATAAAGGATTTTGGGGGATTGCAGGAGGTTTACTTTCTGTGCAGGAGGCTAAGTGCTGCACCATGTAACTATAGCGACAACTACTGTGAAAGCTCTCGATTTTTATTGACACACCTCGCAACACCCCGTGGAAAAATTTATACAATTAGAGAAACAGAAAATTAAGTATCCTAAAGGCCAAAGGAAATTATTGTGGTGATCTGCATCTTTATGCATTGCTTAAATACTTCCTCATGGTAATTTGCTTCTTTTACTGTATAGTGGTAACATTAAAATAGCATTTTAAAATTCGCAGTTTGAACAGTGATTTAAGCCTCCACAATGCCAAAACAGAAGATACACTTGCAATCGGCTCAGAAAACACTGTAGCACATTGCTGTATTTGACAAAGATTCATCACTGGGAAACTGACACTACATAAACCTAGAGAAGAATAAGGTGCACACATTTTTTCATACAGAGTAACAAACATTTGTATAGGGATATATTGAATTATTCATCTCTTACAGACAAGACAAAAGACGCATCTTTCTAAAAGGTATTTCTTTATCCAAAGGATATGCATTTAAAAGGATTTTCCTGTGCTCACAGCAGCTGAGAATTGTGTGAAAATGATGAGATGCTTTGTCCCAGTCTTAAGAGTTCTGACTTGATAGACAAGTTTGACATTCCAAATCCAATAGAACAGTTTCAAGCTCGCAGCAAAATATGAATATGCTGCAGTCTGAAATTGCCTCAAATATCCTGGAAAGTTACCAAATCCCTTACGCTGAGCTTGAAAATGCCACCTCTAAATGTGCTTCCAAGGCCATGATCCACAGTGCTGGAAAATTGATCCCTGCTAATGGCCACCATTTATAGCCTTAACCTTTACTACATTGCTTCAGTTCTCTCCAACAGCTTAAACAATATTAATCAAAAACACTTCCAAAGATTTTAACAATTACCACCAGACCGAGAACTAGAGTTGCAAAAACCTCGACCTTACTGACAAAGGGGATTTGCATGGCCACAGGAATTGCCAGTTTTGCAGTCAAGGAAGGGGACCAAAACACTTTATCCCATTTGCCAGTTCTCATTTCCTACTCTGTTGTCATGATTTATTTCTCTAAAAAAGCACAATAATTGCAACTACTTTTATTTTAATCATCATCCAAAACAAAAATATTTAATAGCAAGGTTTAGGGAAAAGACTGAGCTGTTAGTATAGCTCTTCTCAATCGAATACTCTTGCAGTACACAATGCAATCCAGGCAGCCTGGAAAGGATGAAAATGATGTGTTGCTATGGAAACAGGAAGGCACATGTTTAGGTTGCTCATCCCTGAAGAGCTGCCCCACCAATATCTTTAAAGTCGGATAATAAAATTTTAATCAATGATTAGAATAATGTGAATTTCACCTCCTGTTGGACACCAGAATCTTGGTTTACATACTGTCAAGCTCTTTAAATGTTCCCTGCATCCAACTATGCCCTACAACATTAAGAATTAATTTATGCACAAACAGAATGTCAACAAGCACTTTTCTAGTTCAGCTACATAAAATTATTATTTCACACACAATAGATACCAGCTTCCCAATTTAAAACCTTGTGTATGTAGAAAGGTGTTTTTTAATTTATTAATTGATATGCCATACCTCCTCCTTGAAAAAAAACCAAACCATACCAACTCAACAAATCAGGTCTTTGGTTATTACTGGCTTAAGACCATCAACCAGGGATATGCCCATCCAGAATGTGACAACTAGCCCAGTGCCAGTGTTGTCACTCACCAGACACCCTAAACATCTGCTATTTCCTAGAAATTATAGCTTCCATCTTACCATGACATACCTGCAGACAGATCTTTCAAAACACTGGGGCTGACAAAGTAAAAATGCATTTCCAGACAGCCAAACAGAAAACAGGCCAAGTTATTTGCTGGCAAAACTCCACTTATTTCACTATTATCATAGCAGAGCATCTGGCTCCAAACATGCAGCCATTAATTATCTGCACAGTTAACTATGTCAGTGCACTTATTTGTTATTATACTGGGAAATCAATAAGGCAGACTTGGTTAATGCTATTACTAATCTATTAAATCATGCTTTATAAATAACTAAGCACAATGTTAAGACTACCAGTACGGTAATAAACAGTTAACAAGCTCTGTATTCTGGGTCACAAAACAGCAAAGCAAAGGTGAAAAGACAAGAAATCCATACTGTGAACAAACAGGTGCATTTTTTTTTTAATGTAGTGGTAGTTTAACTCAGCAGGCAGCAAAACACCACACAGCCATTCCCTCACTGCCCCCCAGTGGGATGGGAAAGCGCACTGGAAAAAGGTAAAACTTGTGGGTTGAGATAAAGACACCTTGATAGGACAAAAAAAGGAGGAAATAATAATAATAATAATAATAATAATGATGATGATGATGATGATGATGATGATGATAGAAGAATACACAAAAACAAGTGATGCACAATGTAACTGCCCACCACCCCCCAGCTGATGCCCAGCCAGTCCCCAAGCAGCAGCAGCTCCCCTCCCAGGTTTTTGCTCAGAATGATGCCATATGGTATGGAATATCCTTGTGGTCAGTTTGGGTTGGCTGTCCCAGCCATGTTCCCTCCCAGCTCCTTGTGCCCCCTCTCCCAGCCTACTCACAACAACCAAACCATCAGTGTGTTATCAACATTTTTCTCATCTGAAATCCAAAACACAGCACTTCACCAGCTACTAGAAGAAAATTCACTATCCCAGCTGAAACCAGGACAAGAGTTATACATTATAAATTATTATCTTAAATTTTTAATTAATTTCCATTCATATACAATATTCCTTTGTTTCAGTATTCCTGGTAGGACAACTCCAGTGGTCCATTCAGACAAGTCATTCAGGAAGAAAACCAACTCTCAGACCTACCAACCATAAATCTTTACTACACTGAGATCTTGAATCAGAATATTAGAAGTGCCAATGTCAGAAGAGATATGAGTGACAGCAGGAACAATATGTCCTTTAAAGAGGCCAGACTTATCTGGTTTCAGCTTCAGAGATATTGAGTAGGGGTGATTTTCCACACTCTTCTCCCTGAACACACCAGCACTTTCAAGAATATGGCAGTCTCTCTATCCACTGTTATATTTAGGATTGAAGTTTTCTAAAAAAACCCTGACACTAATCTCCTTATCAACTGTACAAGATTTTTAAGGTGTTGGTTATTTTTAAGTTAAACTTGAAATACACTGATTTCCTCCAACAACACTCCCATTTCCTTTTCCTGGCTTTGTAATTAACATGAAGACATAATAACTGCAGGCACAGCCCTCCCCCAAACCAGGATCCCACTGTGTAAGCATTACGCAGTAGCTATATTTTTTCCTCCCCTAAGGTATCCACTGTGATATTTTAAAAGATTTATTTGCTTACAGCTAAACAGATGATATTTACTCACATTACAAAACTCCTGTCATACAACTCCAGCATTATTTAACCACCTTCTCTTAGGAGACATACTGAGGACAGCAGGTCAGGACAATCACACGCTGTCTGGAAAGGCTCGCACAAAGGACACGCACATTGTCCCTTCTCCAACCACGCAAAAATAACCTGAACAAAATCATTATCCAGTTTCCTCAGCAGTATAATGTACAACCAAATTTCTGAGTATTTTGCTAAATAAGTACATTCATTTACCCCTTCAGCAATAAAAACCAGGATCTCAGCAACACAGCAGTCCCCCTTGGCTCAGAAGGTCAATATGACAGTGCTTCGTTCCTGTTACTTTTTAAGGGCTTGGCTGCTGCCTGGGCATCTGCACTGGCTACCAAACTATTTCCAAATGCCCTTCCATCCAGGCATCTGTCTCTCCAAAATTTTGCAGACAAACAGCTTACGGGAAAGCGAGAATGACATAGTGACATTTGGAGTACAGTGCCCCCAGCCTCCCTTCCTCATGAAGGTTCCTTTTAGTCATGACACTTTAGCTAATTCATATAACTTTTATTGCCTAAAAGCCAGTGTGGCCTCACTACTCTCCTTTTTTCCATGTCTGTATTTTAAACCCAACTTATTGTTCAGAACTTTTCATGCATCCCAGGCAAGGACAGCTTTAGGACATGGAATAATTTAGTCTGGGCTTTCAGAGATCGTCTGCTTAACATCTCTGCATGAGTGCCTACTACTACAGCTACTCCCATGCCTTGAAATTTCTACACTATCTTACACTCTGCACCAGGCACAGTATCCAGAGAGACTGCTGGATGCAGCTGGGTACTTTGAGGCAGTTTTAGGTTTGCTCATCTCAACCAAATTTTCCATTTTTCCAAACTTGTAGGATCTTGCTTTTCCTCCACTCGCACTTCTCTCCAGACAATAATCCTCATTCTTTTCTGAGAAACTCAATGTCACTCTACAAAAAATCCTATGTAGTAGCCAGCTCCAAAACTGCGTAATTTCG
Organism: Dicrurus megarhynchus; assembly: GCA_013399195.1. Classification (NCBI taxonomy): domain Eukaryota; kingdom Metazoa; phylum Chordata; class Aves; order Passeriformes; family Dicruridae; genus Dicrurus; species Dicrurus megarhynchus. Next base: position 1,793,206 of record VXAD01005374.1, read on the forward strand.
AAAAGGGGTTGGGTTTTCAGGTCTTTTTTTCTTTACTTTAAAAAGCACACATAAAGCTAATTTCTGCAGATGGAGTAAAATGTACCACGTGAATGAGGCAGATTGGCTTTCTCATTGGACACTGAGGAGTTGCTATGATTCAGACATTATGCTTTAATATTTAAATTTCCACAAGCTGCAGATATGCTGATATAAGAACAAACGTCAGAAGGCTGATCTATTCCGAGATCCATCTTAGAAAAAGGTCGACAACACACTCTGAAATCAGGTTCTGTTTCTGTCTATTGGAATTTGACAGATTTCAGTCACTTGAGTAAGAAAAGGTTGCCAAAGAGGAATCCAACACTATGGTGCAGCTTTCAAACACTTGTGAGGAGACACTATACTGTCATTTCCTTTGCCCTTAGTGGAAGATGCAAGAAATAGTAAATTGCTTTATTTATATACACGGGGCCCCTTGGTCCTCATTTTTATTTCCAAAGTCCTCTTTTTACACAGATACACATTTATTTATTGCTTGAATTTTGCAATTGTACTGCGCCACTTGACCCCACATAGGAAATTTACTCTGCAGTGTTATTTTTGCATTCTCTAAAGTCTGTCAGACCTGTCAAGCTGGGAGATTTCACAAGCTCCCTTATAGCTCAGGGCAACAGAACCACGAGGCCTCAATGGCCTGTTTGGGTTGGTTTTGGGGGTGGTTATTTTTCCTTTCTTTCTTGATGACAGAAACCTTTATGCTGATTCCAGCCTTAAATACTGCATCCTGAGCAGCACGACAACTGGGGAAAACAAGATCTACAGTGTCAGCCACTTACATGTGTTCTCACGTAGTCACCATCTGTTTGGTAGTCCCAGAAGTCAGCAGCTCGTATCACAAAAGGCACTGTCATATTAAACACCCTGCTGACACAGAGACCACGGAGGGAGGGACTGAGCTTGCTGGCTGCTGAGCCATCAGGTTACGGCCTCAAAATGTAGCGCCACAGAACCATTAAATGATAGCCCTTCAAGGTCTCGTCCTCCTTTTCCTTCTCCCAACTGATGATGAAACTGCTGCAGCTCACATTGTGTAAGTTTGCTAAATAATTGTAATTTTACAAACTTGCAAGTCCGCAAATGTCTCTCATTGCATGTGTTTGCAAGATATGTTAAGAGGATGAAAAAAACCACCGAAACAAAGGTTACAAAGGTTACAGTCCTTGTCAAAATAAGCCACTTGTCCTTCATTCAGTAAAGTGCCTAATGGTTAAGTGAGTTAAACAGGGCTGGGGAATAATTTTGAAAGGCTGAAAGGATAGTCTCCAGGGCTCCAAGGGAGGAACAATCCAAAACTCTGCTGTATGGTAGGATGCAGTTTGCCTTCCACAGCTTAACTGGCCTAAGCACAGGTGAGTGGGAAGCTCTGGCCTTGGTATCTCATCCATTTCCAAGGGCTTAAACTATACACTGAGCCCTCATGACCACATTGCTTAAGCTCTGATATTGAAAGAAAACAAATATTCATGTCCAGCCTACCACTACGTGATCATAACGTGTGGTCCCAGTGAAGGACTTGGGACTGTGACCTGCAAAACACAATAAGAAAAATTTCTGTCATCTCCAACAGGAAAAGGAACAAGCTCAAAAGGGATGACCTGCTCACTCCTACATATAAACACACATATAAAAAACATGTAAGCATAGGTTTAAATCAAAGTATGGACATATCAAACCATTACTCCTTGGTATAACATCTTATTTGCCTTAAAAGAAACTAGAAATTCTTCACATCTATGTTATTTTGTGAGATTTTAGGCTTAATCTTATTGTGTCAATTTGTTTCCCAGGAACAAGAGATCCTGACAACCTCCAGCTTCATGCTTGGGTTGATCTTGCCAGCAGAGATGATGATGATGTAGCATTTGCATTCCATAATTCCCTTCAGCAGATAAGTAGATTTCTGTTCTTACAGAAATACAGCAATTATTTTTATGCCATGTATACATATGCATTTTTTCTAAGGCTGGTTCTGAAACACTTAAATCTGCTCATAAATGTAGAATGACATTTTTTCTAGGCACACAGTTCCTTTTCTAGCAACTACTATTTGAAAGCTGAATTTGGAGTCTCCTTCTTCCCTTCTCCCTTTCCAGCCTCATAAAGAGAGCGTGGTAGAGGACTCTGCTCATGGAGGTATCACTGAATGTAATTGTTTCAGTAACAAGAAGCTTGTTTCCCAAAAAAAGTAGCCCAGCAACAGAAGTGTCGGCATGGAGACACAAGCAGAGAACCCTGGAAAAGCCTCCAAGATTGTTCTGCCAAGTTACACACTCTGATCACTGAGCTCTCAGCTCCCTAGATGACCATGACAGCAAACACTTCATGCAGTCCCAATCTATCGTGACCTAAAGGTCACATCAGAACAGTGCTAAGAGTATTTCTCTTTTGGTAGTACCAGAAGGGCCCCTGATGGGACCACCAGACACTGGCCTGCCCTGTTTCCAACACCCTGTTATTCAATACATTGAATAACAATGGCAAAGCTGATAATTAGTAATTGAGAATCCACTTCCTTGTTAATACCGCAAGAAAGCCACTGCACCTCACACTGACACAAGGGCTGGGCTGCCAAGGGGCTCAGGCCAGGTGGAGCCCACCAGAGGAACTGGGTCATGTTTCTCCAGAAGGCAGCCCTTTGACACAAGATCTGGCACTGCCTCGGGCACTGGCCTGCCCTCCACACACTGCTGCATTCCCCTAAGGAAAAGCCAGCCTTGTTCTTGGAACTGCTTCCTGGGCTACACAAAGAAACACCATCGGAGACTGCCAAACCCAAAGGAGATGAGGCCACCCACGGACAGGCAAGACAACCATGGTCACTGCAGGATTAGGGGCAGAGAAGCGACACACTTAGACCTCCCTGGCTGGAGAGAGACACTCACAGGACTGACTGTGAGCAAGAAGCAGTTTAACAGGGTTATATCAGCTCAGAGCAGCAGCAGGAGATGAGCAGCCTTCCTTCACACCACAGGGGATCAGAGATAATTCAGAAAACAGAGACAAATTCAATTTAATACAGCAAATTAAAGGCAAACCAAGGGAAAAAATTGGGTCAATCCGGTATGCACATGGAATTCTCATTGACAAAACAAGTAGACAACAAGATTTTTACATTTCAGAGGTCTCCAGAAATGAGCAGCACCCAGAAGCTCAGCAGATGGCCTTGAAAAAATGGCCTGTTCACTTCAGAGTCCCAGTGGGAGCTGAGCCCTTTCTAAATAACTGGAACAGTCTCTAGCTATCAAGCAACCACCAGCAAAGGAGGTGAATTTGCTTTCACAGCATTTCCTCTGGTTCATTCCAAGTTTTCCCTGCTCATTTGTGTATTTCCAATTAAAATACCATTCTTATTTTCCTAACTGGTCCCCCAGTTAGCAGCAGGGGAGGAAAAGAGTAGAAACAAAAGCTCTCAGTAAAATACAGCCTCAGAAACGCATCCGAACGCGCAGCTCCAGGGCTGTGACACAGCAGCACGGAACAAGCTGCTGCTTCCCCTGATGTTCCAAGGACAGGGGGGTACGTCGGGCTGTGCATTTGTATTCCCTGCCACCGCCTCGGCCTGGCCTTTCTCCTCGCTCCCCCAAGCACAGACATCATCTCATCATTGGAGAGATGACCTGTGAGCAAACTGCATTGCAGCCTGCACTGCCTGGGCACGGAGCCCAAGGTGAGGGAAACAACACGGAGCAAAGCTACACGGACACCAGACACGTTCAGCTCTTGACATGCCTGGCTGTCAAGACACACACTCTGCTGCTCTAAGGAGTCACCAGCAGATGATAATGCTGCAGCCTCCAGAGACACCCTTTGTCTCTGCTGTGTATGTAGAGCCAGAGCAAAAGCTCGTTCTTACTTTCAAAAAAAAAAAAAGAAGGAAGAGAAACAGATGTATTCGTAGCAAAATATTTTCCTGTGCCCACTGCAAATCCAGTATCTCCCACTGACCACAAATACAGAAAAGAAAGTATCTGGGAGAGAGAAAATAAGTCTTTGCTCACAGTCTAATTTTCATTTGGAAGTGAAGGGAGCCCTCGTTTAGAAAAAAGGCTGAGGAGATAAAAATCAGAGGTGGTGAAAGCGCATTCATAAAGGGCACGAGGAAAAGGGGGGAGGAAATCAATCACAGGAACAGACAAGATCAAACGGCAGCATACCAGTAGCAGCCGTATTTCCTTGGGAAAAAAAGCTGCAGGATGAAGAGGCAGCACAGCACCATGCTGTGAGGAGTGCTGCTCTCCTCACCCACTGCATAGAGAGAGTTGTTCTTTCTCCATAGCAACAAGATACTTAAAAGCCAATCTGGAGACTGAAGACCGGCTCAAAAACAAAACACAACATGTATCGATTTATTATCTCTATTTTAAGCCTCAGCTGGGAAGTACACAGGATAGCATTTGTTTAGCCCGAGGAAGCATCTTCATGGAAAGCTCTCTCCTCCCTTTATACCTCCCTGCCTCAGAAGCGACCCTTGGTGTGAAGCAAACTGTGGCACTTCACAGGTCCCCTGCTCTTAGCTAATGCCAAAGCCATCAGGCACAAACGCAGCCCGAGGTGCTCGTAGCTGAAGCCTATCCACTGCTGCCTTTAGCAGGGACTGCAGGGAGGCATCCATACCCCCAAACTCTTCTCACAGGACTCTAGAAGTGGGGGGAAAGGAGGAGGAGTTGCAGCCTTTTGCTGCAAAAAAACGAACAAAAAAAAACCCCCAATAAACACAATAATAAACAAACAAAACTCCCAAACTTGCTGTTTAGTCGTTACCAGCTCAAGTCACTGGTTGCAAGGACTCAGGATATGCTCGTATCTTGTCCTTGAAGTCTGCCTATGCCTTGGCTTGGAAACAGCTCTGCTCAGGCACCTGAATGACTTCAATAAAGCCATTATGCTGACTGCACTGGCAGGGCTCTGGTACCATTACAGACCTCACCTCCTCCTCAAAGGCACCAATGGAGCCTGCACAGCACATTCTAGAATGCACCTAAGATTATCTAAGAAGCCCATCAAGTTTTGGGTGAGTGGAGCGTGCCGAAAAAGCTGCAGAGCATCTGCGGTTTCAGTCCTGGCCTTGCTTCAGCTTAGCTGCTGGGATGAGCTTCCCCTACTCCCTTCCTGCAAAGAAGGAGCACGCAGCAGCATCTGAGCTCTCCAGAATGAGCACAGCTGAACACCACACAGAGCAGCACCGTCTGTGCTCAGCCACAAGTGCTTCACAACCAGCGGGGCACACAGGGGTAGTGCCAACAAGGCCACTCTGGAGCAGCCACTGTCCCTCGGGGCATTACGGCACTGCAGGCTGCCGAGGACAGGGCAGCGCAGAGAGCTCAAGTGTTTACACAGCACCTAAGCAGGGAGGCTTTTGCCCGGTGGAAAAACAAGAACATGCTGAGGGTTTGGAAATGCAAGCTAGGAGTCTTAAATGGCACTGAATACTGGAGAACTGGTGGGAATTGGGCATGAGGTGGCAAACAGAGAAAATGCAGAAAGCTGTTGGTTGTGTACAAGCATGCCAAAAATATGGTCCAGTGTGCCAATTTTGTTTGTTCTAAAGTCTCCTGCAAAATGTTACTGTTTGAAGGACCACAGAACATTCAGGATGAAGGAAAAGCCTGGTTTAAGATTATCCAAAGATGCATTTCCAGTGTCTGCCATGAAAGCCATCATTTGAATTTCACATTAGTATTAAACATAGTTCTAGTTTAGATCCACTCATGAGTCATAAGTTTAAAAAAAAAAAGCACTGTACTCAGCAACTTTGCCTTGGCTCAGCACTATTATCTTACAGACTTCATCTGTACATCTGCTAAATCAAGAACTCCAGAAAAAAATCCAATCCACATACACTAAACATCCATCTGTCTAACTATTTCTCCTACAGCTAATGTATATTTTAGATCTAAAATACAGAAACTTTCAATCAGCCAATCCTTAGCCACTATATGTATTATGGGTCTTGATTTTTCATTTCCTCATGCAACATTGTATTCAAAAATAAAATACTAATTTTCAAGCCACTGAGTCAATTTACTGTTACTTTTTAAAAAAAAATTATCTTACTACAAAATATTTCTAAAAGAGCTGCATGGAAAGGATAAGAGTAATATTCATCTGCATAGATTATGAAGTAGAAGGAAAAGCATGAATCAGCTTGTCCTCATAAAAACACATGTGCTAACCAAAGTCTCTTTCCTACACAATTAGTTACAAGTGCAGAAATTTTAATAAGTGGTTTCGAAGGTTGCCAGGAGCAAATCTCTGTGGAATGCATACAAAGTTGTTCTGGATTTTCCTGCGTAGGTTACCTTACTGAACTCAAAATGGAGGTATCCAAAGAGCTTTTTAGGAGCTTAGGGAGCAACACAGCTAAAATATATTAAATATATGGCATTTTTTTCCTTTTTTTTTTTTTCCCCCTCTCACAACCAGAATGGACTATAACAATATTTATGAGTCTTTAGCTCAGAGCTTACAGCAGCTCCAGAAAAGCACTGCTTCCTATGCAGCCAAGTTTTACCCCAGCTTTGGCTTCAGCCTCAGCCAGCCCCACGTCTCTCCCACCAGTGAGCCAGGTTGGGGGCGGCACTGTGACCAGACATGGCATTTTGCAGTGTCCCCTCTCAAAGCTGATGTCACTCCCACATGAATTTCCAGCACAGAACAAAAAAATCACAAGGCACAGGCTGTAAATCACAAGGGCTTACTTGTTCCGTCTTAGGAAGTTAATTATCCTGATGATGTTATCTTAATTAAATGGTAGCTAATCTAAGTTTATATTTAAGCATGAAATGTGAATATATTTTAAAAACTCTTGATGATAGCAAATCTGAAGAGACAGAGGAAGGAAAGGAAAAATACCAGAGAAAGCAGGGTTGGTTGAACTGCACAAGCAACCATATTTCTAAATACAGGCAATTATAGCTCAGGTTTCCTCCTTTAGGGTTGTCTAGGTGAATCAGATTTCTAAGGGGAAAATGTGAAGGTCTCCAAGCAAAAGCTGAAAGCAGATACACAAAATATAAATGATAAAATTGGCAGTCTGAGAGAAAACCACCAACATCTGAAGTCAGAGGTTAGCAGAGACTCTTTGAAGAGTCCTGCTGTGTGAATAGTTATTTACACTTTTCTAGCTCACTGAAAACAGTGGTGGTCTTGTAAAAAAATTTACAGCAATCTAGCAAGGTGCCATGCATACAAGCCAGCAGCCACTTGAGAGAGTTTATGGGCAATGATAACCTTTCCAAAGAAGGAAGTAAAAAAAATGGCTAGACATTTAAGAAATTGCTCCTTTTTCTTCAAGGACAAGGGAAATTTAACATGGCCAGTAGAGAAAAAGCAAAAACCAGGAATTATAGCTGTAATTGAACAGAGAGAACTCTACTAAAGGCTGATACCAACATCTCAGCATCTGAACAGTGAGAGACACTAGATGTCCTAATCCTTCTGTCCATACTCCTCCATCACCAATCCCATTTGTTTCCTACCCAAATCCCCTCAAATTGAGGGATCTTTTGTCCTTTATATCTGAAGGATTTGGCTAAAGCAATTACCCCCAAATATTACCATAAGGAAAGGTAAAACACTACCATTCTTTCCCTTTCCCAGGCTGATTTCTACCTGAACACCTAATTTTGCAACCAACAGGTTCAACTTTGGCTCCCCCCTGACAGGCAGATTGGCTGTTCACAGCCTCCTTTCCTTCTGAGCAGAGCTGAAGACCCCATACCCTCACATGCCTATCAGTAATCTGCACTGTGTTTTACAAGGTCACATCCTGCATCACTCTAAATTGAATTCCAGCCTTCCAATCAGGGAAGCAAATGCACATATAACCTTTGCAAGCAATTAAGTGTACTGCCCTTGCTAACTTTGGCAATTTCTCCCATACTTGAATCTCAAGAATTTAGTAATTACTTCTGCTGGCCTTTGTTCTGCCATGAGGTTGAGACAGCGAATTTCACTTTCAATGTGTGTCAGAATTGGTTATCAAAAAAGAAGTCCCTTTTAAAGAGAAATTCAATCAAAACAATCATGCTCCTGCTTTTCCCTTTCGGCAGTGCTGGAAAACCTTTACAAAAGTAAGATCTGGCTTCTGTGACCTCCACACTCGTTGATCCTTTTGTCAATCTTGTTTGCTGGCTTCCTTATTCCTGTTTTAGACAGGTCTGAGTTTGCCTTTGGATATTAAGGAATTTAAGGAAAGTATTTCTTTACATACAAGGACGATGTCCAAGTGGAAAATTTGATCTTTGAATCTGGACAAAAATAACTCTATAATACTCTGGAACACCTTATCAACACACACCACCATAATGAGGCCCACAGACAGGGGACAAGATAACAGGGGACATATTTTTGCCTCGGTACAAACTGTTTTAAATCTGAGCTAGAAGAAGTTAGACTTTACACTGAAGTACCTAAAGAAGTGCACTTAACCCTTATACAAATACTCCAACTAAAGTCAGCAATTAAGGGTTTGCAAAAACAAGTATCATTCCAAAATGAAAACCAGAAAAGGGAGATTCAAAATCATGTCCTCTCTTTATGGGCCATGTAAGATATTACCTTACTGCTAAATTACATTAGTCCATGAAGCTAACTGGAACAGTAAAGAAGAAAAGCTGTAGTCCTCCAGGTGTATCACACTAGTAAGCAAGCCACACTGGGAGTGCTCTTTATCTTCACTAGCCTCTTTGAAAACAGAAATGCCATAACTAAACACAGGAAAGAGAACTAGAATACAGGATGCTACAAATGCTTAACAAATAAGTCCACCTCTCTGAGGAAGTGTGATGGAGAGATATGAAAGGCAGTACACAAAGAAATGCCTGATTCGAGTTCAGGATCAGGCGCAGCCAGAGTCAAATGAGCATTTAAAAGACTAATACGTTATTCCTGGTGAGACTCCATAAAGGATTACAGCTTTAGGACAGGCCCCTCCTGCCCTCTGAAATCAGGTATCTTCATTGCCCATTATTAACTCTTAAAACCCAAAACTGAGGGATTCCTAGAGCTGTTAGTCACTTCTGGGAAAAACAACCTGATGAAAAGATAAAGCAAGCCAAATGCAGCTTGTAAATAGGGAGCTATTTGCGATGTTAGTGTTATCACATTTTGTTTTTCTTGTTATTCTCATCCAGTCAAAGACATCATCTCCAATTAAGGAGGCGTATTTGGTTTTGGGGATACAGCAACATGCAGTCATCTTAGATAAGTATTTGAGATCTGTAAAAACCTTGGAGCTTCCTCTAGAAGCTTGCACTGGGTTCTTGGACCATTAGCTTGCTGGATGAACACAACTGAAGCTGTACAAGAAGGTGCAGCACAAGAGAGAAAAGGCCAGTCCCAACCAAATGGTGATGATCAGTATGCTGTGGCTGCTAACTTCCCAGGAGAAAGATGTGTAGAAGAGCAGAAAATGCTACTAAGTCTCAGATACAGCTAACATATTTAGGTTCACATAAAGAAAATCAGTGGCAAGACTGAGTGCAATTACAGAGCAGACACTCATCGTTAATGCCCTGCAAGCATTAACTTGGAATATTTCATTTTTACCACTGTGTGCTGTCCCTCAGACGCTGAGCTTTTGTCAGTTCAAGGACATGTTGCTTATTCCAGCTGACTTGAAGGCAATTCTCATCTCTCCCTCCTTTCCCCTCCAAACACTTGCAGGACAGAGTGAAAGGCAACACTGAGTTAAATCTTCATCATTTTTGTTGACTGGGTTCTTCATGAAAATTGCATGGAGCCCATAACATAGGCATTTGAAAGTGTGCTGCAGCCCCGGTTTAAAAACTAAAGGCATGGGAGAGAACAAAGGTGTAACTGTTACACATTGAAACACAATAATGAATAGCTAAAGTCCAAAATGAGCATAGAGTCAGTGGGCTCCCACACCAGGGACACACCATTGTCTGGCCTACTCGAAAGTTCGCAAATGAATTTCTTACAGATTTCAAACCTGTCTGTAGAGATGCAGAGATGCCCACAAGTGGTCACCACATGGAGACAGTTTAATAGTGTAGTCCCATTTTCCATGGTATATTTTGTTCCTGCCTACAATTTTAACAACTAAAAAATCTAAGGTCATTTTAGGTAACACTAAAATGACCTTAGAGCTCCTCCTTGGTCTTCCTCCCTTTGGTTCTCTTATCACTCTACCTAAGTTCCCATGATGAAGCAAGCTCTGCCTTGAGCTTTGAGAACACAAGATCAGAGCTGTCACCATTCTGGACTCACCACTGAGCACCACTGGCTGCAATCCAGTCCTCCTGGAGCAGTCAGCATGTGGCTTGTGTGTTCCTACCTGCCTAAGAAGAGAGACATCCCTGTGCCCACAGTTTTCCTGGAAAGAAATCCAATAACAGCAGCACTAAACTATCAAAACATGTAGCTTTGCCCAGGAACTTCAACAAAGGAAAAGAAAAGGGAGCAGAAATAGGAGTTCTTTCTAAAACATGTCATTCAGAGCATGGAGAAGGGTGTTTTGGAGTTTTTTTCTTTAGTTTTAAAATAAAGGTTAACAACTTATTTTGGAGCGTTAAGAAGGCAGATCGTAGCAGAAATGCCAATTAAAAAAACCCAACAAACAAAACATGATAAATCTGACTTACCTCCCACAAACACAAAGCAAACTGTCATTAAGTTATCCCTCTATGCACAGGAATTGAAGTCAAGCCCAGTCTCTCTCCTTTTTTCACACAGGATTAGGTGATAAGTTATCCAGAAACAATCCAAAAGAGCTCCAAAACTACTCCTTACATGGCAGATAGTTTTGAAGGCTCCATTCTGTCACTGATTTTGGCAGTTGTGAAGATAATCTGTCCCATTTTTCCATATCATTTTTCCTTACAGTACTCTGACTTTGAGGGGGTGCAGCTCTCCTAACATCATAACAAACCTTGGAAGTTAAAGCATTATGCCAAGGCCTACATCTTTACCATTTCTACAGACTCCCCAGGATGATGATATTAAGAAAAAAAAGCCTCATAAGCAGCTTCCAACTGAATAAATATTAAAAAAAGAACTGACATCAGAAGTTACTCAACAGGAGGGAGCTGTATCTAGTGACATGATGCAGTTGCAGTGAAGAGGAGGAAGTAACTAAACTTCTGCTATCCTTGGTGCTGACTCACCACATTCTGGCTGCAGGATATGACATCCTGAAAGCCTGAAAGATGCTCGAGTTTCTAGAGATGTCCCTAATGCAGTCAAGTGTCTCACTGCGCAAATACATTGCGTAGAACTGAGACAAAAATCTGAGTTCTCAAGTCCTTAAGATTGTGGCTGATATCCTGCAGGGTGTCAAGACTGCTATTTGGAGAAGAGTGGAAAATAACAGACATGAAACAGGGCTTTCTGTTGTTAAGGACCAATTCTAGTTGTATCAAGACTGAGCTACAGAATATGAATTTGTCCAACTTCCTCATCTTCTGTCTTCCCTGGACTGAAAGCCACGTTCTCTTGCTAACATCCTTCTCCTTCACCCCAAACCAGCCATAAAACACTTCTCAGCAAACAAACAGCCAGAGGCCTGGGTAACAGAGGCAGCAGCTAGGAACATGAGGGACACGTGCCCCTTGCTGCTATGTTCCAGCATTGCTCCAAGCCAGAGGCATCAAGGGGTGACAGGGACCTGGTGTTGCAAGGAAGATCTCAGCTCAGGCTTTACAGAGAAAAGACAGACAGGAACAGAAGAGTATTCATTTATAATGAAGCCAAATGAATGCTTAAAAACAAAACAAAACAAAACCCCCAAAACCACATATCCTAGATCTCACAAATTTGAGCCACCTCTATATGTATGTACCTACGTATCTGTGTTTGTAAGTTGTATGCACACACAGAGATATATATTCATAAACAGGCTAAATATATTCCCCAAAAGAAGATTTGACATTTCCAGCCTTAACCTATCACCCAGAACAGACCAATTTGCACGATCTTCAAGGCCAACTGCTCGGTTCATCTGCTGAAACTAACTTCACATGATATGTTTATTTGCTGGGAGGACAATACTGTTTTGACTCAAACTTACCCTGATTAGCCCTATGCCAGTGAGAGTCATTGCTGTGTTTGTTCAAATTAGTATGCCTCCTAAATTATGGAGAGAAGGTCACTCTACAGACCCTGGAGCAGGAAGAAGCTCTGGACAAAAATAGGATGGCACTGTCACGGTATTTATCAGCCAGGTTCAGATCAGTTTCATCCTTAATGTCTCTGCTATATTTTGCTATCTAAGTACATGATTACCAAGGTAAAGCTTATTTAATCCACCTGAAAAAAAAATTATAAATACTATGAATCATCAGATGACTTTAGAAACAAAGCAATATACAAATCTCACCCTTTCCACTACAGAGTTTATTCTTATGCATAATAAACTATCCGCAGACATCATATACACATAAATAATCATATTTCACTAGAGAGCTCTCTATACAGTCAGCATCCACAGAGTGATTGACAGAGAAGCATGGGCTATTATTCCCATTTTGGATAGCAAATGTAAATTAGAGTTTGACATTAGATACACATCAGTATTGTAAAAGTAGAGAAAAAATAAACCATGTAAGAGATCAATAATTACAACAAGCCAGACAGCAGGAAAAATGCTTCCTACCAAGGCTCCTGCTCATCACATCTGTATGTTTATAGGAGGGTAAGAGTTACCTCCTTCACCTTCTTTCCTCACAAGACCTTTTTTTTGTATTACATAGTCAGAGATTATTCGCACAGAAAACACACGAAGTAATATTGGGAGTGTCAGAGCCCACAGGCAAGAACAGATTTGTCAAAACATCACAGCAGCCTTTTCTGCCTCAAAGCCGACTTGGGGATTCACCCACCCCATCTGCTACACAATTACAGGATGAGGGGTCAGCGTGGAGCCAAAACTGAGGGGGAGAGAAGGGATGACATAGTCCTCACTCTGTAGTCTTTAACAGCTCTGCCTTCTTGAAGACACAAAACCTGAAGGTGGGGGCTAAGAAAGAAAAGGAAGAACATGAGGATTTCCCTACACACTCTTTTTTTCTCACCTTAAGGAGAATGCTTGAGAATGAAATGAATTCCTAACAGCTGCATCCAACACCACGGCTCTTACGGACCCAGGGCCCATCCAGAGACTGCTGCCCGCTGGCTGGAAGGGCCAGCAAGGCCACTGAGGTTCTGCTGAGCTGCCTTCCAGGGGATGCACCATTCCCTGCAACAGTATCCTGACAGACAGTGCAGACAGTGGTGGGATTATATGCTTCCTGAAATGCTGCTTCTCCATGCAGCTAAAAGCATTAAGATCCTTGAAGAGAGGAGTGTTTGCAGACCATACTGTTAGCAAGCTGTCCAGGAAATGAGTCTTTCCTACAAAAAAAACAGTGTTCAAACTAAAAGCCAAGATGTTCAGGATATCTCTCTAAGTCATCTGATTTCTTACAAATGTTACCTATCCTTACCTCCCACTGACCTCTCTCTCTACAAATGTAGTTACAATGGTGTTTGAATGCTGAGTGCTTTATACACATCTAAAGTGTTTCAGAAACAAGTGCCTGTCTCATTCTTCACCCTCTAATTAAAAAAGAGGGTTTCTAGTTCCATACCACTGTTTTGAAAATCGTAACATGGAACATGGCATATATTGCAGTAAGCAGAAATCTTTTGGTGTTCAAGTAATGAGCACAAAACCTAAGCTATTGCAGCCTAAGTGAATTTTTCTGCAGTTTGTAAAACCATAGTATGAAAAATACCGATATCAAAAGGGAGGGCTGAGCCTCCCTAACATTTTCATGTATTTAATTTTGGATGATAAGAACATCCCTAGGAAAAGCTCATTCAGTAATGAAATCTGAAATGAAAAATGACCACCCAGAAGTAAAAGTAGTCATACACAATTAATGAATTCATTCAGCCAGCCAATAAATCAAACAGCACACCAGACTCTCTTAATCATGCAGAGAAACATTTTTCAGTGCTTCTTTTACTGTACTTTGCTCAAGGCCTACATTATCAATTGGTTGTTTCTTTAATTCTTAACCATTTACAATATAATGTTATTTTAAATTTAAGTGTCATCCAAGAATACTGTGTAACAACATATTATTCTTTCCAGGTTTCTAATCCTCAAAGAAATTAATATCAGAAAATTTACTTTATGGGTTGAAAAATCCTGTGAGTATTCAGCAAGTTATTAGTGCATAGATAGCTATAACTTCCCAGAAAGGGTCCTAGCTCTTCCCTTTTTGGGTAAAACTTCATACAAACAGATATCAGACATGAAGAACGTTATCACTGCCTGAAGCTTTCGCACTCTCTTTCCATCAGGGACTCAAGGGGTTTACCCTTGGGATACAGACAAGAGTAACTTCTTAAAGTTTTGTCAGAGACATTTTGAAAATTTTCACTTACTATTCAATTTTTCTGTGCAACAATAGACTAAATTAAACAGTAACTCCGTAAAAGCTCAAAGCAAGACACTATTGAGAAAAGAAAGAGCAGCTTCACTGAAGCCTGAAAAGACCACATCAAACTTCTTTGCCTTTCAGTTGCACGTGTCTTTTTTCCCCAAAGCTCATCTACTAACTCCCAATAGTTCTCTCATCTCCCTCCAAATTTCCCAAAAAATTTAGGAACAACCACATCCTGCTTCTGTTGAACTTTGCAAATGCATGCTTCAATGCAGGAGCTACATGTGCTCTTCACAGAAACCCATCATCAAATTTATGCAAAAGAGGCAGAAGCCAAGACTCTGCTCCTACTAAGACTGGATTCTCTGCAAGCTCCAAACAATGGTCACACTCAAAACTTTTGAAATCTAGAGGGGCCACTGAAGGACAAAGCTGCCTGACAGTCCCTGACACTCACTTCTACCACACTCTTTCATGCTGAAATCACGTTTATTGGTTTGCTTTTTTCCCTTTGGATATGACTTCCACACACCTGTGACCTAAACTAGCACCAACTGAGCACAAAGGACTGTGCTGATTCTCCAGGCTCTTTCCAACAGCAGGGTCTAGACTGTGCCAACTTCTACTGACAGCTTGGTACTGACAGGTCACACAAATTCCTCTCTTCCAGATTTCCACTTTCTCAAGGAGGGCAGTGAAGACAGCCCCAACAAGGTGACTCATCAGCAAAACCCTGCCTCCAATTACAATTATTGCAGCTATGATTCCTGAGTGAGCCTATTAATCGAAGTCTCCGCATAGTAGAGACCTTTAATTTTACAGAAATCCTTTCAAGTCACCTCCAAACCTGGCAATAAAACCAATTTTCCTCCTCCCAAATAGTTCTAGCATTAGCCAAGACCTGCCCTGTGTGCAACAAAATGTGCATGTACTCTCAGTTGTAACTGATACACCATTTCTCAGCCAAATTTTCACAAGGTGGTTTCCACCTGCACACATAAGACTGCTGTGATCAGCTCTTTAGCCCACGCTCACCCAGCACGCATCAGAACTCCATGACAGCACCTACAAACCCAAGTAGGAACATGGGCCCTAATTCAAACTTCTCCTGGGAGGAGGGTGAACAGCAGCTTGGAGCGTTGTGCCTGGTGGCTGCTGCTAGCTCTGCTTGGCCCTGCAGATCTGCAGAGCAGTAGGCAGGAGAGTAGGAAGAGCCCACTAAAGGACACAGTACTACTTTTGCACAAAAAAAAAAAAAAAAAAAAAAAAAAAAAAAAAAAAAAAAAAAAAAAATCAAAAAACCAAAAAGCAAAGACCTAATATCCTCAATCCACCTGGCCCTGCACCAGAACAGTAGGAATTAAACTGATGAAACATGATGAAATAGAGCCTGGGGCGGGGAGAATGGGGGGTGCAAGGAGAGAAACCTCCAACAATGATAATTTTATTAAACACTTTATGTTAAGCAAGTCAGAAAGCCTGCTGCACCATTAGAGCCTGCCCTGTATATTTTGAATTTCTTAGCTTAGACACAGCAAAAAACCAAGTTCTGAGGGTCCTCTCAGGACACTTGACTTTGCTGGCAGGACACAGTCTGCTCCCCTTTGCAGCTCACCAGTTTCTTACACAGGCTGCCTCCTTCAGGCAATACACCAAGGAGTGATAGGCAACACCAGAAACACTTCTTTGCAGGCATTGCTTTGCCCTGAGAAGAGCCAGAGCCTAAAGGAAGAACAGAGATACATTTTGTACCTTCCAGCTAGAATATTAATTTTGCAGGTCCTGTCACACTACTAACAATGCTCAGAGTCCACTGCTTATGCCACCCAGTGGGACTGTGCTTCCTCTCTCTTCTGACAATCCATCCCCTGTGACCACACCACAGTGGGAAGGGATAGGTCATGGGCAACCCAGCACACACAGACAGCCCCTACACAAAAGAGCTGAAAAAGCAGCAAGTATGGGAGAGACACAGGGACAAAAATTATCTGTGACTTGACATCAAACTCAGTCCTGGCATTCCTGCTGAACTGCTAGTGGGTAACACAGGCAGATGTGCGTGCCTCGGTTTTCTTCATTGCTCAAATGTGTATGCATGAATATAATGCAAGAGGGGAAAAAAGGCTGTTGAAATATGAACTGGCTTTGGACATAACCAGTGTGAAAATCCTCTGTGTTCCACCTCTGGATTACAAACACATTCTTCAAGTCAACTTTGGAGCTACTTGTTTTGGGAAGTCCTTCAGCTGAAAGAGGCCTGGGATTTTCAGAGTGATGACAATTGTCTTTTTTCACTCCTAGGTTTTTGGCTGGAACTATATCTAGAATACAGAAAGCCAGGATTTTCCTTTTGATCAGCACACAGTCAGACCAAACCACATGACTCCTCTTGCACTTCTCTAGGCCAAGGCCAATCCAGAAATTACCCACAAAACCCTTACTTTGGAAAGATTAGATTAAAAGCTTAGAGATGATGAATATATATCCCTTCCCCTGAAGTCCTGATAGAAATCATGCATCATCATCTTTATTTTTCAAACATAAAAGGGGAGGAACACATGATGGAGGACATTTACCTCATGTCAGCTAAAACAGCAGTGACAGCAGTAGGAGCAGGATCTACTTCTCCCATATCTGAGCCTACTGGTTATCCAAGTGTTGATTAGATAATCTGAATAGACACATAGCATTGTCACAGAATCACTGGTGACTTTCCTAGAGACCTTCCACTGTCATACTGTCAGATGCTGCAGCTCATGTCTCCCCTCCAGGCTCATGCCCCCACAACAAGCACAAAATAAACGCTGGAGCAAGGCACTGTAAAATGTTGCACAGTGTTCTACAGACCCGTGATACCTACACCAAACATGATTTCACAGGAGAGAAAGAGAGCCGTCTTCCCAGCTCAGTGTTTTGGCACAAAGTGGTTTTTCCTTCAGTCATGCTGAGAAAACACAAGGAAATACAGAGAAGCAAGAGTTTTCAAAAATAAATTAAAATAAATTAGCTCATAATGGAGAGAAAAAAGTCTCCCTCTAAATATGAAACCATCATTAAATGCTAGTAGCAGAAGAATGGTCCCAGTTACCTTTTGAGTGCAAGTTATCCACTTGATGGTATTTAAGGAATAGAGCATAGCACACCAGATATCGGACAGGCCAGTAACCCAAAATAGGGTGGGTGAAGACAGACAGGCTGAACTGCAGTGTTCCAAACTCCGAAGAAGGAAAACTGTGAGTATTTGTGGATTTCTCTCCTTGCATGCCTAATAAATGAGCTCCTGGCCTGGTGTGCTCTGCTCACCTGAGCTGACCCACAAGTGTGCAGTGAACAGGCTGTGAACTGTCATGAAATTCCAGCTCCCACCACGAGCAGGGTGGACAGAAACACCAAACAATGTCACGCTGTCTTTTGCAAAAATAGGTTAACAAGAAAAAAACAACGCAAAACCACTGGCCTTTTCTTCAGAAAGCAAAGTGCAAGGGCACTGTATTCATACTAAAGGATGTCCCTTCGAAGCACATTGAACTGCACTGATGATGGAACATGAACAAAAGCCCCCTCAAGTTTCTTAGAGTGTTGCTGAAAATAACTCCACTGTATTGATCCCATTGGAAGTCTTTTTGTGTTTTTCCCATGGCTCTTTCTTGGTTATCTGAGGTGTGCAGTGCTTATTTGTAATACAGAAACAGACCTTCTGTGTAGAAAAATACAGAAGTTAGAAATTCAAATTACTTACCAGTTTATTAACTTTTTTTTTTTATTAGAGGATGATTCATAACTAAATTGCAATCTTAAAAAAATAAAAAGGAGCCAAGGACAGTCTGATTTTACAATTTTTATTCCAGTGATCAATGTTTAGCTTACTTTCTTTTTAAACATGATATCAAAGTGATATTATGCAAGGACTTTTAAGCACTTTAAAAACTCTGCTAGATGATATTTCATCATGGCCTTAAGTAGACCATGAAAATTAAACACATTTTGCTAGAAGGGATATAAAATAAGAGAAAGTTTAAGGGCATCTCTCCCCCATGTCCTACACCCATATCTGTGCTTCACTGTGCACTGCAGGGCAGGAATGGGCAAATGAGCACCAGCACAGGCATGTAATTCACACAACATTAAGCAGCCCCAGGGGGAGATATCCACTTAGTTCCAAAGCAGGAGAACTGGGCATCCCAGTGCATCTCACCAGGGCTCATTAGGGCTCATTAACTCCTGGATAGAGCTCCAGCAACAGCCTGGGTGTCCTGCAACTGTACTTCTCACATGGTGTGACACACTGATACCCATGCAGCTACAGCCAGGAGTGGAGATCACTTGCTTCCTGCTAAGCATTCTTTTTCCAGGGTAAAAAAAAGCCTTAGGGCCAAAGTTGCTGTTTTTCTGCTGATTATATGGCATGAAGACACACTGCTCCATGACTAGAGCTTATGGGGACTTTGCCACACTGGTAATTAACAGCAGGGTAGTTTATACAAGCACAAACTGGCAAGAGGCATTTTCCAAGTTTGCTCTGACATAGAATTTCAAGGAGACCAAAGGAGTGCGGAAATGCAGAAGTCAAGTAGCATAATACTAAAAAGAGACTTGGACTGCTCTGTGTCATCAGAACTGGCTGAACAGATCCTTTGCAAGCTTCCTGCAAAAGCCCAGAGACTCAAAGGAACAGGATAAAGCCGTGTTTCATCTTTGCCATCCTGAGAGGAAGAAGCTAACACTCATCTGCATAAATCACTGAGAAAGCAAACTGGAAACAGAAGCAAACTAAAAAAGAACATAAGAACAGCCAGTAGAGTGGAAGGGAAAAACACAGCAAGAACAACTTGTCACATGGACAACACTGCAAAATAAAATCTCCAGCAGTGCTAAGACCAGCTTTGAGCAATGGCTTCAAAACACCCTGCTCCCTAGTTGGCTTTGCCTTCCATGAATCCCTAAGCAAAGTAGTTACTTATATTCTTTCTTCGCTAAAATATAACTTAGCACTTTCCTATGATTGCTTCACAATAAAAAAAACCTCTTAACACTAATCATGTGACAGCACTGACTCCATCACAGAGTTTCAACACTGGAGAACAAAAACATGCCCCACAAGTGGAAGGGAAGGCTGTTCATTTATCAGTCTGCACTACCACATCCCCTGACCTATTTTATTACTAAAAATAGTCCCTCTTAGGTCACTGCTGCAAATTGAATTCTGCTGCTTCATTGCCCACTGCAATCTCACAGAACTGCATGCTGCCTACACACAAAACACTAAGTAGGTTAACTTATTCACTGCCAGGGATGCAGCCAGTCTTCTCACATGGATAAAAAGACACAGACAATTTTCCCTAAAATGAGTGAAATGTTTCTTGCATTGCAGTTAAAAGTCCAAGCCCAATTATTTATATTGCATCATGAATACAAATGCCTGGCTTCCAATTTGCCCGCACTTACAATATGTTTTTCAATATCGTTCTTGCAAGATATGTTTTCAAAGGATTTAATGTTACAAGTGATACAACAGCGGCCCTAATGACCTCTATTGACAAAACAACCAAGCTTTTCTTGTTTAGCCCCCTCACTCCGATAAGTCTGGGAAAGCAGGAGACAAGAGGGAATCAGTCAAAATGTTCCAAGTTAAAAAGACACCACCTTCTTTCAAAAGATCCTGTATTTGTAATTCCCAATCCAAAGCATCTCGTGATTATCATACCATGAAGAGAGCTGGCAAATTTAGACCTAACAGACACAGACTATTTAAAAAAGAGAGGAAGAGGAAGGCATGAACTTTACAGAACAAGAACTTATTAAAGGATCCTAAGCAGGAGACTGAAATAGGCATTGTTGACCAATTCATGCTTAATAGTGAACAAACACACAGAATATGCTGTGTCCTTGCTGTTTTATTTGAGCTAGATGGAAAAAGACTAGCATGTTTCCCTGGGCAATTACTGCATCTTCATTTCATCACTTCAATAGTTTCCCAATCTTAAACAAACACACCCCAAAACCAAGCAAAGATCAAAGACAAAGCTGACTTCATGTCAGCTTTCTGCTAAAATGACTGCAAATTCTGGTGGGAATTTCTTAGTATGCAGCAGATGCACACAGAGCTGAACCATTCAAATGATTCACAGGCCCATTAACCTAACTTTATTGTTATTTAGTTATGAAACCAAGTTTCTCACTTCCTGCTATTCTAAGAATAATATCTGCCAAATCTGGTCTTTCTTGACAGAGCGAAAATCCAGTGTCTTCAGGGGACAAAACTCTGCCTGAGTTTCAGCTGATGTCATTTACTGAGATGCTGTAGGCACCATAGGTCACAGGTTGTGTGGTAAGCCCATGGCCTTCCCAGCTGAGAAAGATGAGCTCAAATACATCACCGCAAGGGGAACCACACAGTCTCTTATCAAGGATATTTGAAATGTGCTGACAGAAGGAAGAGGAAACTGGCCTTGCTAGCCAAGGTGCAGTTTCCCATTCATTGAAAAGGCATGAAATACACACTGCAAAGCAGCCTGGGTCTGTACTCCTGACCATCCTGAGCTCCAGATTTGCCACATGTTGCTAGGGATTGACTATAGATTTAAAACAAACAAACAAAAAAAGAGATTAAAGAAAAAAGAAATAAAAAACCAACTAGATACCATTTTCTTATTTCTAGCCAGTAGGTCAAGGTAAAGTTAGTATGTCGATATATATTTTTAATGTATATATTCGAAAGGTATAGCAACTATGTATTTCAAAGGTGTATCATCCACTTCAGTATCATCAAGTCACAGGGCACAAGTGATGCACTGGAGATGCCTGGCGTATGTGGAGAGTTGTTCTTAAATGAACACGTTATTTTCTGAAAGGCCTGTTAGTCACCTGAATGCAAGAGAGATGGGTATTAAGTTCCTTACAGAATGAAGACATGGAGCCCTCTTTACTTTTTACAAAATTAAGCATATTCCACAGTTTCAGACTGCATAACTAATGAGTCCTCTCACCAGGTTGTCCTTTTAGACCTTAGTTTCTCCAAGATGTTATAGCATTAACCGCCTTTTTATTTCTTAGGAGATCAAAAAAGTGCTCTGTTGGAACACTTTAATGCAGTCACTGCACTTCAAAGACACAGTACTTCATTCCCTTTTTGAACTCTCCCAGCAATGCTTCTGCTTAATAAAACCTCCCCCTATTAGAAACTCTATTTATATGTGCATGTCTGTATCTATTATCAGAGAGAGATGATCAAAATACTCCAAGGTCATAAGACAGACTGTTCAACAGGCCAGGTAACATTCAATAGGAATATCAGCTAAGTTAGCATTAGCAAGATAATTCACAACAGCACTCAAGCAGTGATGCTCAACACAAGTGAAAATAAGCTACTTGCACCAGTTTTCCACGATCATCTCACATGAAACCAAGAGATCACCAAGAGATCATTTGCATAAGTATTTAACTACCTAATTAACATGATGGTCAAAAGTGGAAGTATCTGAACTCTTATTTTTTTTTTCTAAAATTTAGTCCAAGTTTGCAAACCAACAAAACAAAAAAAACAGAATTATATTTATGAAGCCCTAAAGTCATCCAAGACCCAGATAAACTGTTTTTTATGGATCACTAAGAAAATCTATGAAGCTTTCAAAGTGCCTGGATCCACTAACATGAATTTAAAAGTTCAGTGAAAACACACACGCACAACTGCTACTGAATTTTTGGTGAAAGAGTAGGGAACATGTAATGCATTTTGGGCCAAATGTCAAAGACAAAATGAAACTAAACAATTTCAAAATATATTTCAGTCCCCAAACATAGACTTTACCATTTAAAACTTCAATCAGTTCATCATTTAGGCACGGTTCTTCAGATCACTATCTTCTGACTGTGGGGAGCTGCAAAATCAAGTCTTTTGTGATTCAGCATCTAAGAAAATTTAGGACTGTCACCAACCATCTATTAAGTTCACACCGCTCAGAGGTACCAACTAAATGCACTGCCATATCTTAAGTTCTATCACAGTAAACAATAAATTACACAAATATTGGCACAAAGACAAAGGAGGCACTTTGAGGCCTGAAAGCCTAGGTGAAGTGACATGCCAATAAATAATGTTTGCACTCGCACAACTGTGCTTTCCATGCCTGGCCACTTTTGCAAGTGGTGGGCACCAAAGTTCATGTGGGCCTGAATGCCCACGTCGAGCCAGGTACAGCTCACTGCAGCCCTCGTGTGTTCTGCAGTTGGATCTTCCACTCGGAGTTGTGGTGCCACTTTTGAAACAGGGGTCGAGGCTGGGAAGAACACAAGTTGCTGCTCATGGCCAAAAAGTCACACTACCAGGAAAGAAAAATCCTTGAAACTGAGGACCCGCTGGAACTTGCACTGCTCAGAATACACGGGAGAGGCTGTCAGCTCATATTCACACTTGGTGAAAAAAATAATCAGCTGCCACCTCACACTCCATTCCGAACATCTGCAAACAAATGCTACATCAGCAGGATACCTCCCTTCTGCTGCCAGTGTTTTGCCTCATGCTCTCTCTGTCTCTTTTTCCAGAAGCGCTACTTCAGTGAAGAGACCCCTTGGAAACCCCCACGTTTCCTGACACCTCTGAGAGCACTTGTAAAGTGGCCGTGAGATACAGGGGCCAAGTCTTCAGCTGCAAATCTGCCTCATCTGCCTCAGCCCCCAGCAGCTGCAAGATTAAAAATAGCTGCCATAGGCAAACCACGGCTGAAGATGAGAACGTTTGTTCCTTTATTTCAGGCTGATAATGGTGTCACTGTTGACATGTTTGGGCTCTGAAAGGAGCACTAATGAGGAAATGGACAAAATTATAAAGGCAGAATAAGGAACATTCTAAAATAGAAATGGGAAAATTATCCTCCTTTTAAATTCACATGGAAAATTTGACTAGCCACGACAAAATTATATGCTTATTTGGCTCTTTAGGATGAATTTCTTGCTAACTACAAGCAGAGCAATCATTTAAAGCAGCACTCTCAGCTCTTAAAATTGATTCTCACCCTGACCAAATGAGACAATTTTATCAGGTATCAAAATTATATGCGCCATCATTGCCTCCTCATGACATGAGAAGAACATGGTCAACAAGGAATGGAACTTTATTATTGTAGAATTTACCCTCCAGTTTTTGGCCACTTCCTGGCAAACCCCAACATGTACAGGATATTTTAAGTTCACAGGAAAGGAGCCTTCTGCAAGAATGAGAAATTACATTTCACCTAGTGTAGCAGGAGTATTACCTGTGTGTGTACATTACCTATACCGTGTGTATTACCAATACCGCTTGTATTGTCTACAAAACCACTAAAATGTAATTCTAATTTTGTGAGCCAAATGAGGGATGGGGAGTGTGCACACAGACTGCCGTGGAATCCACTTGTTTCGTTCACAAAAACAGCAGTAGTTGCTACATAACTAAATGCTGCAAGGGAGCTATTTGGGAAGGAGAAGGTGTTATTTTCATTAGGTGAATCCCTGTGCATTAGTCACATATTTGTCAGATATCCTCTATCACTAATTAGCCATGTAGCCAAACCTTGAGTAACCCAAGGTCAGTCCTGCCTCTCAGTGCTGCCAGACAGGTTTCTTAAAAACTCAGCATGGTAAAGAGCCATCAGCACCACTGAAGTCTCCAAACCATTTCTGAGCTACAGCTTCCACCACTGTGCCACAGGGAACAGCTACCTCTGAAAGGGCTAGGTTCACTGAAAGGCTACCTGACATCCAGGAGCAGGAAAACTGCCAGCTTTCAATTATCTGCATCCAACCATGAAAGGCATCTCTGGAGGCCTTTGGATAAACATCTAAAATATGCAAAATCAGATGTTGCTAAACAGAAAAGCATCAGGCACAGTATGAGTTGATCTACACACTCACAGCTACATTTAATGATGTAACGAGGCATTGCAGCATGGCAGTGGCCATTGACAATGTGCCCCTTCAAATGGGATCCCTGTCTGGTCTGCAAGGAGCCCAAACACAGATTCAGCTATGGACTGTGGAGGGGAAATTCTCCCACTAGCCAGTGATGGCAGCCCTCAGGAACAGCCTCTGTGCACGGAGCAAAGCCAGTGTGAGGTCTGCACCCAGGTTCAAATTTAAACTGAAACCATAAATACAAACCCTAAATATGAAACTACCTTCTTCTTCTGGACATTGCTACATCCCAGGATAACCCCAGAACTGGCACTTGGACCACAGCAGAACAGAGATGATTAAATAAAAACTTGCCACCGAATCCTTTTTTCAGTCAGTTCTGAGAGGATGTTCTTCTTAGTTTCATCATTGTATGCCTAAATTGCATTTGAAGAGCAGATATCTTTCTAAAACAGGTCAGAAATAAGCAAAATCATCACGAAGACACAGTTACTCTGCGTTCAGAGTTTACAGAGAGCCTGGGTTTAAGATGAGAAGTCCTCTAAGATACTAGACTTCTGGTCTAGTCTAGTCACTCCTTTGTTAATTATATTTGGGTACAACTGCCCCAGAAGCAAGAAGCTATGTAAGAATGAATTCTAAGAGTTTTATGGAGAATAGTCAAGATTTGCATACACTGCCTACCTAAGTCCTCATGTGAATGTTCCTCCTTCTCAGGATTATAAA
Organism: Dicrurus megarhynchus; assembly: GCA_013399195.1. Taxonomy (NCBI): domain Eukaryota; kingdom Metazoa; phylum Chordata; class Aves; order Passeriformes; family Dicruridae; genus Dicrurus; species Dicrurus megarhynchus. The sequence continues at coordinate 1,818,255 of VXAD01005374.1, forward strand.
ATGCACACTGGCAACCTGGCTATTTGTAAAAGTATCTGACTCTTGGAAATTACATGTCCCACTTCTCTACCCAGAATAAAGTGTTCTCAACTGTCACATTTACACAAAGGTTTTACATGTTTAGACACATGTTTTTTTACATGTTAATACATTTCCATCTTCTTGGTCATCCTTTATAATGTCTGTTTCAACCTCCTGTGATAAAGACAGAAGGCAGAGCAAATCTGGCAGGAGCATTCTCAGAGGAGCATTCTCAAACGTCTTGCTTGTTTCTGAGGAAAGTGAAGCACTTCCTTTGCTTTTTACAAACCTGTTTGCCCCTTCTCCATTGTTGCAGCTGTTGTGAACCAAGCCACTGAGGAAGACAGAGGCTCTGCGCATGCTGGAGTCTGTTACTTATTTACAGACCACTGCTCCTTCTGTGCAATGCAGCTTGCGCTGCTCTGAGGCAACATCCACTGCTCTGAATTATTACAGACTCCGTCCCCTTTCTGTTGAGCACTGACATGCACAAGGCAGAGCTGTTCCTGTTTGATTACCATGAAGAACAGCAGCACCAATGCATGAAGGAAAGCTGAGAGTACCCTTAGGATGACTTTGTTTTACCAAAACAACAACACGGCAAAGTGCCAGTCTATGATGGAAGAGAAAGCACAAATCCCGAAGAGCAAGAGATGCTGAGCTTTAAGAAGGCATCCAGTCAATATTAATATAAAACTAAAGCAGGTTTGGGAGAACACAAATAAGGACACTGAGAAGAAGACACCAAATTCAAAAGGGTCAGACTAGATGAGTTATAAAGGAATGCCTGATTACTACTACCCTCACAAAAATATTAGAGATTCTAACTGCTTAACATTTCAGATCAAGGGCTCAGCTGTACGTTGACTGAAATTATTAATTGGGCCATCTTACACCCTCTGAAAAGGCATTTATCAGAATCTCAGATTGTTCCTTGTGCCCTGCAGAGAAATCTGTTCCCCCTCTATTCAGGAGTGATCCATCTTACTGCAACTCATCTGTCACCGAATGGTTCCATGCAAACAGCTGTATCAACTTCCCTGTCACTTCTCTGCCACTCTGCCTGTCCAAAATACACAGAATAACGCACCTGAACTTTTTAACCATGAATCACACTGACAAAACTTGGAAGATCATCAAATTTGGCTACACTCAAGACTTTTCAGTGAGCAGGACAGATAAGTAGCACGGATATCACAGAGAACAGGAAGGCTGAAGTTATTTAGCAGTTCCCTTGGAACCCCACATTAAAAATGGCCTTGAGAATCTCTCTTACTCTGAACATCCCTCAGATTCTTCAGAAAAAAGCAAAAGGGAGTGAGACAACTAAAAACTATTTTACCCCCTCCTTGAAATGGCTACAAATTGGGGGAATCTCAAAACCAGACCCAGAAATACTTAAAAATACTTTCTATTATCTATTATATTCTAGGCTAGCAGCCTAGCCTTCTACTGAAAGGGGATTTAATGTTATTGTAATTTAAAAGTTAATATTTGAAGTTATTGTCATATGCAGAGGAAAAAAAAGCTTACTTCTTGCACTGTAGTCCTGGAATGTGAATGAAAAAGAGACAAATAACTTCCAGATGTCATTCCTGTACATCTGTTTTCACATCTTTGAGACGTCTCAATGTGTATGTAAATGGTCCACAAATATGGGTCAATACATCATATGTATGTACAAACTTATCCAGTTGCTTCCTCTAAGAGTTACAGTATTGCATGCCTGTGTCTGCCTGGTTCTGACATGAGAATTTACAACTCTGGAAGGAAGGGGCTGCAATCTGGATGGAAAGTAGGAAGCAATTGAAGAGTACTACCATATCATCATCCTGCAGCACCAGAATATGAAAACAGTATGAAAGAGGAATACTCAAAGACAGTGACCATTCCGATACACCACAGTGAGCCTGTTTATCATCCACCGTGATGAAATTCAGCCTGCCTTAAGCAGCTGGGTGCCCAAAGACATGTATGTACAAAAAATGACTCATCTTAAAATAACTCTAAAAATCTTGGCTGAAGTCACTCAAATTCCACACAAGTGTCACATATCTCATTTACCAGGGAAGTGTACACCAGAAACATTCCAGAGCAGTAAGATGACACAGGTTCATTAGCTCTGAAAGACATCAGTATTAACATTTATAAATTGATGGCAGCTGACTAGACGAGAAGTAAGTGAAGTTAATTTCCAGGCAAACTTACTCATCACAGTTCCATGGGGGCTTTTTGGATATTCTGCTTGCTAGGGACAGCCTAACAGCTGAACTCCAGTTCTTCCAAGCCATGGAACAGCTTTAAATAAAAAAATGCTTAAAAAATTTTTTAAAATGCCAAGGCAAATGGGTCATTGCACCATGCAATACAAACTTAACTTTCCCACTGTACATTATTGTATTACATGGTTTACCATTTCCTTCAGCATAGTTCCTCTATACTTAGGGATAGAGAATGTACCTAGTAGAGCAGCCTCAAGCTGAGTGGGAAAAATGTAATTAGATGGAAGCAACTTCTGCTTCACATTTCTTTGCTTAAATTAAGGGAACAAAACTAATTTTTTTAACTTCTGTGTCTCAAAATGCCTTTCATTTTTGCACACCACATACAGAATACCAAACAGAGGTGTGTTATACTAAAGAAGGCCTTTATTCACCAAGTTACAGCTTTGCAGTACTGCAGCATCAACATTTTACCATCTTGGCCAGGTGTTTAACAACTTAAAACATGATTCAAGCCTGACTTCAAGTTTAATTCTTCTAGCCAACAATAATGCAGCTTAGTAGACTATTTTACAGTGCTGTATAACAGACTGGAAATCAGCTCTTCACAGGATAAAATACTTGCTTTGTGCCTTGCAATTCTTTGTGGAGCCAGGACAGTCATTCCCCTGGATAAAGCAGAGAAGCTGGACTTCAGACAAGTTCTATCTACACATTTCCCACCTATATAATCTCTTTCTTACCTGTCCTACACTTTTGCAAGGAGATCACAAAATTCTGACTTAGAATTTTTGCTTAGGTTTTAGGGCTGAGGAGAGAAGCCCATATCCTAAGACTTTACGCTGAACAGTAAAGCATGCTTGCAGGCAGCCAAGGAATGAGGATTTAGAAAACCCTGTTAACAGAGGAAATGAAAACCATCTAACTCGTGGCCACATGAACCCCAATGAATGTGTGAGGAGGATGATCTGGAGAGCCCAAAGCAGCAGGGAATGAGGCATGGTGACTCAAGCAGGACCTCATGGTTTTAGTTCCCCTGGATATTCAGCACTCTGAGCCGTGGAGCCTGAAGGCTCAGCAGACAAAGTCCTGTTGATTTCTGCCGCCCTTGCCCCAAACACCCAACCAAACTCCAGCTATAAAGCAAGCATAAGCACATTAACTACTCTTATTTTGTAGGTGACTGCACATCAAGCCAAACTATCAAAAACAGTCCTGGAGTTCTCTAATCCTTAACTCTCCCAGGCAGAAATCACCAGCTGCAGACATAAGGGTGAAACTCGGCACATTCGTTTCCAGCCAAGACAATTACCAAGTTTGAGCTCCAGCCCTGGGGACTTGAATGAATGCACAAAGTCCCTGTAATAATACAAGTTGATCATTCTTAAGGCTTTAACTGCTCACACTGAATTTGCAAGTCAGCATCAGGCAGAAGCAACCACAAGACCTTTGCAGAGGGAAACAATCCTCAAAGTTAGTAGGCAATAGCTTCACAAAGCATGAGAAAACTAGTAACTGGGAAATACAGAAATGCACAGTCTCTGAAGCAGGATATTTCAAAATGAGGTATATTTTGTACTTCAGAAGACTCAGAAAGCATCCATTGCAATTATGATACCTCACTGGTAGCTACCGTAATTACCTCGAGAGGAAAAAAACCACCAACCCCACTCTCGTTCGATTTCTGGCATTTAATTCACTTGCTGGGGAATCTCTTTGCTTAATAGGTATTTATGCTATTTTCCTTGCAAAGCACACGTTGCCATGGAGCACTGATCACAGGCAGAAGTAAGTGATTCTGCCTTTTTAAACTGCACAGCCCTCACCTGAGGGACTCTATCTTACTACCTGTCAGCCTTAACCTTTTGCTAACTACACAGGGCAAAACTAGAGTGAGCTGCAGTTATATTTGTTTTGATTTTAGTGAATGGTCTCATCCAAAAGCTACTCTTAAAAGTCTTCCCCATTTTTCACTGGCACTTTGCTTTGACAGAATGGAGTTTCCTTTCCTCAGAGTGAGAAGGTGGCAGATGGGAGAAGGAGGAGGATCCAAGCAGACAGAGAAGTATTGCACAAGACACATGCTGAACTTGTCAACAGAACAAGATTTCTTTACTACAGCGCTTAAAAAAATTAAAGTGCCTGCTTCTTTACTCAACAAATTTACAGAGCCATACAATAGCATTCAGGCTTTTTTATTTTAGGGTATCCAGAATTTACCTAGGATGAATCTTGCCTTGCAGTTAACTTCATCAACAGTGTAGTAGCGAGAGTGAAGGAATCTGAGTGACATCTGAGTGACAGCAAACCATCATACTACTCCTGCTATAAATGGCAGGCAACACAAGGTTTGGATGTAAGCAGAATACATTTGGATTCCTGCCTCCTTTCATTGGCGGGTGGCAAGATGAGTCTTGGGGCCAGAAAAAAACCCCTAAAAAATAGGGTGCGTGGTCTCAGAACAGCAAGGATATCAAATCCTGATACCTTTAACATTTTTTCTCTTTTGGGCCTACAGAAAAATATTGATGTGAGCTCTAAGGTTATGGCTGGCCAGATGCACCAAAAAAAGCAGCATAGACTAACCTGATCCTGTCTCCAATCTGGCACAGGAAAACTCACAGCTGGCTGCTTCCTGCTTGGCATTTCTCTGTGGGAGAGGAACAGAACTGCACTAAAGGAAGACTCCAGGTTAAATAAACATATCTAAAAGCTGCCTCCAGTATGAAACCTTTCAATACTCAACCAAGAAGTCCCATAATTAAGGAGACTAAAGTAATGTTCAGTGACCACAAATCAGATGGTGAGTCCAACAACTCCCAGTAGAGCACAGACACTGGTGACAATTTCCCCCTCCTCTATACAGAAATAACAAATTTATTTACAAATAAAGTAAATACTTTTCTTGCCTAAGCAAACATCTGCTTCTGAGAAAGGGCCAGAATCATCCATGCACTGGGTCTGCATCATAGAGAACCAGTGAGTGCTAGAAATTTGTCATACATCACACACTGTCCTGCATGCTCAGTGTGAAGCACACAGTAACATGATGAACTCACACGCTACTGGTATTTCTGAAATAATCCCTTTTGGAGGTCTCAGTAATAGATCTTCCCTTGAAGTAAAGGTCACAGATTTGATCTACTATCAGCAGGGAACAGTAACAAATTATGAATTATTCCTATCAAAACTAGGGAACAATTTATTTTACAGGAGTTGCAAGCAAGCATTTATTAAATCAGTACCACAAAAAATATACATCTTGAAAAATGTAACAGCTACCAAGATTCTGTTAATAGAAAAAAATTCAGCAGGCTACACTGGAAAAAAGTTCTTACCCCTTGAGCATACGTATATCTTTCACCACTACCACATCACACACCAAGTGTCCCATGTGCTCATTTAGAAGTACAAGGGGTTGCAGGGCTTTAAGAGATACACCTTTCATCTCATTCAATTTTAAAAGACCTTGAAATGTTAATAACTCAAAAAAACCAAAAAAAAGTCCAAGAAAAAGTGCATGGGAGGAAACAGTTCAGGGGGAAAAAATAGGATGTTTCAAAGCCAAAGCAAACTATCTTTTAAGGCAAGTGAGCTTCCTACTCAGAATTATCTGATTTGTGTTGCTTGTCATCCTGCCCATTTTGTGAGATGTCTCAACTCAGCAAGATAGCAGCTGGTGTCACTGAAAACCAAAGGCATAAGGGAAGCCAACCTCCAGTTTAATATCTTAGACATTTGCAGCAAAGCAGCTGCTGACTTGTTCAAACTCTTGGCAACTCCGATTTGTCACCAAGGTCATGCCAGATTAATTATTTTTAAAAATTAATATTAAAATGCCTAAAGAAAGGGAGATGATTAATGATGTATCCTGATAAAATAATTTTCCCATGTTTGACTGAATTGTTGTTCTGAGCATCATCCACAAGGAAAAAAAAGAAAACTCATCAAGTTCAGAATCCTTTCTATTCAAAATTCTTAATTGACAGAAATTCTTTCCTACTGAGAAAATTGGAAACTAAAATCTTCTAGCCATGTACATACTTCACTCATCAGAAAAGGATTGTGTCTGGCATTACAGAACATGCCATGGGCAGTGGCACTCTGGGGGATTCAGAACAGCCTGATTCTCTTTTACAAGGTGAACAACAGGAGATCTGTGAACAGCTTATAGGGTTTTGAATCCCTAACGCTGCAGGTCACATAACATCCAAACTGAGAATGTGCTACACCTTTGCAAAATTCCCCAGAGGAACAGGGGTCTGGAAAAGCCACAGGTGGGCCATAAAGGACACTGGAGGTCATTCTCACAGCTGGGATAAGCACTGGAAATTTCATTGTGGGACAGAATCTCCTGAGCTGCCTGAAGGTATTTCAAAAAAAGGTGTACAAAAGAGCAAATATTTGCTCTTTCGCCAGGCTCCCTAGGTGTAACCTCACACCCACTGAACAACTCACATATAAAACAAATAACAAGTGAATATGAGTCGTGAATAAGAGCAGAGTTAAAACTGGATTTCGTGTTCATTACGGGCTCATTTGGAAGTTCCACCTCTTCCACCTACTGCCTTGGGCTGGTGCTCCCCTCCACGATCATTTCACAGTAATCTAGTCATTTGTTCCAATACAAGGCTACAGAGCAGGGATATAATAAGATGCTAAATCTGAACAAAGAAAGGTAGACCCTACAACCTGAATTCCTGGCATCATGTGAAGGTCCTCCTAGGCAACGTTTAAATTAGCAAATCAGTGCTAGAATAAATGCAAACAAAGTTTATACCAGGATCAATACATCATACATTATCTTCTCAAAGTAATTATTCCATTAGATTTGTAGAGGGGAGGAGGATATAGGCCAGAACTAAGCTAGGGAAAATATCACTATCTCATCTGAAAAATCTACCAGGAAGGACTCAGCATGGTGGTTTTTAAAATCATTACAGTTTGTGTGTGTGTTGTTGCTGGTGGTGGTGGTTGGGTTTCTCTGGTTTTGAGAAAACTGACAGATGTGCTGCTGGCTTTAGCAAGTTCAGAGCTATCAAATACTCAGGTAATAGAGGCATTTTGCTCCTTAAAGACTGACCAAGACCTGTATATGTGGCAACAGTCTCTCACTTCATTCAGCTTCCTGCTAACCACAGTTACGTTTGCAGCCTTGCCATTAACAAGTATAACATGAGTCCTGCGTGATTTACTTCATCACCAGGAATATATCAACCCTCCTCACCGCTCCATGAGAAATGTTAATGTTCTATGCTAAATATCTCTTAAAATCCTGTTCACAGAGCTTTCAGTCCTTCATACTTTCTCACAGTTCAAATAAGCCCAACAATCTAAAAATAAAATTATGTGAAGACATTTCTCAGAAATAATAGAAGTCCCACTTTAGCCTGGTTGCTCCTAAGAGACTCTGAAAAAAAGCACAGGAAAAAGCACAATAGTGAAATGAGTCTCAAAAGCATTTTTAATTTTAATTACTTTGTTACCTCCCTTCTATAAAGAAGCATTTGAGTGAAACAAGTTCAAAAAGCAAGGACAAGTAAAGGGTAATTTTTATAAATATGCCAACTTTTAATCTCTTTTCATTTGACTTTTTTCCCCAATATTTTTCTTAAATACTTATCTCTCTAAAGCCAATGATTTTTAGCAAAATTCTTTATTTTTACCCTGAAAGCTTGCTGTAGGCTTGCAAGGTTGAACAGCTTCTTCTTTGTTATTAGTAGGTAAAATAATCTTGCCTGCCAGCTAACACCTCAAGATTTTCTCCACTGCAATTTCCACTACCTTCAAATTGCAAGTCCTAACTCCTGAAGTGGGAAAGGAGGATCTGCTCTTATGGAAAGGTATAGAAACAATTCCCCACCCCACCTTGGTTTACAAAAGCTTCAGGAAGCCTGCTTTGATGTGTGCATTCAGTCCTGTGCAGTTACAGCCAAACAGAGCCGTGTTGGCCCAGAAGTGCCCCTGTTTCACCAGCAGCCTGGCAGTATTTCCCACACATCCTTACTACATCATCTCTCAGACTTATGTCACTGTCAGCATCCCTGACTTCAGCTTTGGTTCTTGAAAGATTTTTCTGACCTTCATAACCAAAAGAGAACTGTAGACCAATGAGAACATATGAACAAAATACACTGTAAAATCCAAAAACTGGGCAGCAAAGATGACTTCAAAATGCGCATTTGTGAAAAAACCAACCCACGGTCAAGCCAATCTCCGAAAATCCCTACTTCAGATCTTTTTATTATGCAGAAAGCTACCAAGAGCATTTAAGATGGTGTTAGAAAAACACACACACATTAAAAAAATATCAAAAGGAAAAAGCTTCAGAGATTATTCACTTAGAGCATGTAACAAACTAAGCCGGTCACAAATATCCACTCGTGTGCTGACAGAAAAATTTCATAGTGCTCCATAAAGGATCTGGATAGTGACTACACACAAACACGGGGGTGTCAACCCAAGGTTCTGCAGCAAGATATTCCCTCCTGGAGAGCCACAAATCTCACAGCATGGTCAGGGCACTCCTCACACCAGCTTTCTAAATATAAACCTCCTTGCCCCCCTGCCAGCCAACCATTTAGCTGCAAAATTTCCACTCAGTGATACACTTAGAAGGTAAAGTGTGGAGGTTGCTGCATGTACAGAACCCAGAATTACCAGCACAGCTCACTGCAGAGCTGCTCAGCAGAAGGGCACTGAAGCCTTAATTTGTTGCCCTTCCAAGTGCTTTGAGCTGCTTTGCTGGCCTTGTGCTTTTACTTGGGTGAGCATCTCTCCTACATGCTCTAGATGACTCCCTGAAGCCAGACATTTGTCCTTCCTTTTATTTCATTTTATAGCCACCAAACCCTTAATCTCTCTTTGGTAAGCAACGATGCCTATTTTTGTGACTCCTGTTTGCTTCCTTGAAAATTCAGATAAATACGCCTTAGATATATTGGATGTATTTTTCTTCTACTTCACAGCAATTGCTCCGCTTAGAGCCTGCAAGTAAACAAATATGATAAAATCTGATTTGTTTTCTAAGTACTCAGTATCCATCCAGTGAACCCTCTGACAGAGGACTCCATGCACCTCTACTGCAGCTCCCACTCTTAAGAGCGTTCTTATCCTCTGTGATTTTCTAAAACCAGGTGGAAGGACATTTCCTTTCCACAAACACCTACGAGGAAGGGCTCCCTACTCATTCCCGCTTCAAGAAAAATTCTTGCTTGGTAGCGTTTGCTGGTTGTTTGCTGTCTTCCCATGACAACTATCTCCTCTAGCTGCCACTCGCAGTTCCAGCTGGATGGGTTTAGCTGTCACCAGAGGTTAATATTGCTCGCTTGCCTCTTCCCCATCTTTGGGAGGGCTCTTGACGCAGCAGACTTATCCCTGTGGATGTGATGCGGCATCTCGCAGGAAACAGACTGACAGCACACAGGAGCTCAACTCCAGGCAAACTCTAAGCTGACACCACAGTGATATGTAAAGTTCAGTGAAAAATTTTACAGGAGCAGTGAGCTTTTTATACAGGAGAAAAATAACAGCTTTATCTTCAGGGCCTAAGCAGCTCTGCATCTGGTAACAGCGGGAAACTACACTGTAAACAATATGACAAGCACTGCATTATTACCTGTTTATATGCTAAATGATATAAATTAAGATAGAGACACACACACACACCCCAAGACTAATTATATTTTAAAATTGCATCTCTGAAGGGAAGGGAAATGATTGCAACCATTATTAGTTGCAATGCAATGCTAAAAAAAAAAAAAAAAAAAAATCAGGTCCCATTATTCTATGCAGTTCTAAAATACACTAAGAGGCAGTTTTTATTCCAAAAATTTCACAACCTAAATTGACAAGCTGCATAGAGAAAAGAGGAAGCTGAACACAGCATTCCAGAGAGTTAAGTCACCCAAAATATGCATCAATACAGTGACAAAGCTTGAAAAAGAAGGTAGCTGTAAAATCTGGACTTCATTTCAGTTACAGAAGCTGCAGTTCAGTCAGATCTTATCCTAAACTCCAGAGTTTCTTTTTAGGGAGTCAATGCAATCCCATTTTCTCTTGTGAATCTAATTAGCTTTTCACAGCAAAATATCCACCCTTTCCCATAGCCAGCAGCCACTGACTTCAGACAATTCAGTTGATACAAAGCTATTTTTAGCCCCATCAGAAGGCTTTTCCAAATGCTCAAATTAGCATTTCCTCATTTCTCTCCTCATCACCTTACACCCACAAATTCATGAGATAGCTGGCAACTTGGTTTTCCATTAGCCCTTGGAAAAGAAACACTAAGAGATCAGAGGATCAGATATTGTGAGTATAACTTGATGAAAATAACAAAAAAAAGTCAGGTTTTTGAAATTTGAAATTCAATCTCAGCTTCCATCTTACCAGAGGAACAATTAGTTTGCCTGAAGCACCAACAGTATATGGAAAAGAAACACAAAGTGAGAAGATATTTGAACAACTCACTGTATCTAACCATGACAGGAAAACTGTGATGTCAAATCCATATCCAGCTATGTCCAAAGCACTCAGACAGGTGCTCAGGTAATGATATGAATGAGGCTGCTTTTTCCCAACAAATATAACCAAAGCAGCTTATATTTTGAAGAGCTATTTTAACAGTCGAAGCCACATTAAGAGCTAAATGACATACCAAATGGCTCTGCCAGAGAATAAATTTAGAAGGTCGACATATAACCCGCATGAAAATGACAACAGTGATGGTTACTCGAAGTCCTGCCAGGTGCCCTTTAATAAGCAGAGAATGTGATTAGTGCTGCAATGCAAAGAGACAGCGTGCTGCAACATGACTCCATGCTGGTCTGCCAGGAAACCTTTACAATACAGTCCCTGGCTGCACTGGGATTTTTCATGCATAATAAATAAAGCAACAGACTAGCAGACTCAGGCTCCTTGCTGAACACCAGTGCCCTCCACCGTGTACGCTGAAGATTCCTCCCAACACTACAGCAACAGAGAGAATTTATGATTTTTCTCCTCATGACAGACCGCTGGGTCCCCCGGGACCGAACGTCAGACACATGACTCTATCTGCTGCTTCGCGGGGCGGCCACGAACATCTAAATAATACTGTCAGCATAACGCAGGGATCTGTCCATCAGCCTGCACAGGCTCCTCTCCCCATTGGTGCTCACTCTGCCAGAGAAATAGATCTTTCATAATCTCTTACAGCCCTTCCTCGACTGATGCTTTATACAATAATTCAGTTGGAATCATGGAACTTTACTAAAAGTACGAAACCTTGCTAATTACAAGGTAGTGGCTCGCATGTAGGAACCCTTCAGCTCCCTTATTAAAAAACATGGAACCAAAGTGTTTGGAATGGCATTAGCACCATTTTAGGATGTGTATCACCACCTCCCTAAGCTTTGATCGTTTCGATCACATTTGTTTTCCAGCTCATAATTGCTATGTTCTTCCAGGACAGGAATATAAAAAGGAAATCTTAACAGAGCATGGAATAACAGCTCTTTTACTGCCCCTCTAACACAATTGCATACTTTAATTCAGACTATTTGAGGCATGAGCTGCCATTTGAGTGGAAGGATGTTTTATCCTAATTTCCTCTACAAAGACTATTCTTCCATTAAATTTAGTATTGCTGTTTACTCCCCAACTGCAGCTTCAGAAGGATGTGAATGCCCATGCTGTGATATTTACAGCTCTGATTGCACAGGAACCACTGAACACAGAATCTTGAAGCTTGTTCTAAATCACACAAAACAAAAAAGGCAACGGGAGACAAAACTAACCCTCTTCTGGAAGGGCCTGCGCTTTAGCAGAAAGCTGAGAAGTGATTTTAAAAATGTTTCATGATAATGCTGTTGCACTGAACACACTGGCACTCAGTGTGACCAGCCAGGGCCTTGTCTCCTCATATGTCACTTGGGCTTCCACGTGCAAAACACACTTATGGTTGGGTGGCCAGCTTGGGCCTTTGGGGTTCGTTTTTATTGGTTTAACATTAATTATATGGTACCCTCTCCACTGCCATTAATCATGTGGGCAAAGCAGTGCTGAGTAAGTAACCTGAATAGGAAAAAAGCCAAAGGAGACAGAGACAAGTATCAAATGAGTAACTGCGCAATGACATTAATCACAAAGCCTAATTTCTCCTGGTGAACACCACTGCAGCACCACCACCTTCACTGGCACTGCCTCTGTGGTGTGGGTCACTACACAGCAGTGTCCAAGTCAGGATCTGGGGACTATCTCACTGAAGGATGCTTTAAATCCTCCATGCAAGAAAACGAGCAGAAGTCACAATTCACTGTGCTGACTATGAAAGTGCAAGAAAAAGCTTTTTGCACTGTCTGAAGTAGCCACATGTCCCAACACCTATCCCCTTCAAAACACCACACCAGAAAATGTTAACTTGAAAGATCCACGTCTTTCTCTTCCAAACAAACAAATTCCCCTTTGAAGGCTGCTTTAAAGTTGGACTTCAACAGAAATTAATTAGCTTTTAAAACAAGCACTTCTCCTTACATATCCTCCAGTATCTCTTGTTTAAAAGATTTTCATTAGTTTATACAGGTTGAGAAAATTACTAAAAGCAAGACCAAAAAGGGATATTATGCATTACCAAGGCTTTGGGGAGACAGACTATAGAACTGCCATCCTTGTAATGATTTCTGGGGGTTTTTTTTAACTACCTCCAAGAGGCTTGAATAAAATTTCAGGGTTTAATTTTTAGTAAAATAAGACATTTGCATTTGGAGGTTCTTCATGGCATTCTATCCTGTGCCCTGTGATTGCAGCACAGTCAAGGCACTGCCGCATGTTACAGCATCTCTACTTCTGCACAGTTAATATTGCTTAATTATTTAAGTTGCAGCATTGCATGAGCTATATGTTCTCTAAAAAATACCTATTTCCTTTTTCAAAAAAGGAGGATCAAAATCTTACTGGGGAGTGGGTAGGAAAATGCTAAGAGCCTTCTCCATAAATACTGTTTCTAAACACAGGCTTTTTAGGGTAAGAATCAAACCTCCTTACCTTTTCAGTGTTGAAAACACTATAGACTCCTAAACCTGGAAAAAGCTCAGCTTTGTCACAGTGATTTAGTTCCATTATGTATTTCAGTCATTCAAAGACTCTGTCTCAGTATCACTAAGTTCAGCACTAACACTGCAGCTATCACATTCAGGTAGAAAAGCCACCTTTGTGGTGCTCAGTAAGTACACACACAGTTTTCAGTGTAGCAAGTTGTTTTTCAGATATGTTATAGAACATTTACTAAATAACTACCCATTTCTTTCAGTACAAAAATAGGCTGGCTCCTAAGATGATTAATCCTTGATTGAGGTAAAAAGTGCAAGGTCTTTTCTTGCTAGGCAGGGATTTTTGTTCCCAAGTGAAAAGTCATACAAACATAAAAAATATTACAACACTTACAAGTTTTAGAATTAGCATAAATGAAAATAAAAATGTGTTTTCACCAAGGGCTAGGAATGAAGATGTTCACACTTTCTCATGTACTAATAACAACTTTTAACTCATTAAGTTAAGAAAAGCAGGCGCATTTCAAGACAACCCACATCTCATTCGCCTTTATATGAAATATTTACCTCATCATCAAATGAAAACTGAAATACTACCAATACAGCCACAAAAAAAGGAGTAAATGCCATCACAGTGAAGAGAACAGACAGATTTTGCACTGATTTCAGAGAAGAAAGTAAGAAAAGATAATTCAAATAACTGAACCGTACAAATGGATGCAGACTATATAAAGTAACATGAAAAAACCTAACTGCTTGCTAGCCTTACAAATCAAACAGCTTGTATCACCAGCAAGATGATTGGAACACTACTTCAGCATTTGTGGAATGAATCATAAATCCAGCCTCTCCGTCCTAAAAATGTTTCTATTTAAAAGATGATGCAACAAAAAAAGCACAAGCACATTTGTATATACAACCAGAAATAGTGACTTGAATATTATACTGTTAAAGACTTTTCAGTTTACCTGTCATACTGAACTTGAATTATTTCAGTTTAAAAGTCAATCACTCAAGCATTTACTAATTAAGAAAGACATGGCTGATAAAGTTGTTCTAAATGAACTCTGCTTGAATTATAAGTTATTTGAAAATTGTACAATCAAGAAGACATATTCATGGAAATCTGTGTGATATCTGTTGAGGACTATAACAGTTGACAGCTTTGAATCAAGAGTGACCAGTGATCAGAGAAATCCTACCACAGAATATTCTAAAAATTCAACCTCTTAAAAGCATATGTGAAAATTCGATTCAGGAAAAATTGTATCCTAGTTCTTTAGTTCAAAAAAATTTGCAACATCACATTTCTGTTGTCCTTAAAATAAAATTGACTGGCTTCCAGCACTGATAATTTCCCCATTGAATTCAATGACTGTAGCACACAGCTTAGATAGGCACATGATGTTCTTTACATATGCAAAGTTCTTCATTTATTGTAACTTTCTTCTAGAATTTCTTTCCCCTACCCATTTTTTCCCAGAGATTTCTGCCTAGAAGGCAGAAAGCTTAAAAGGACATAAGCAGAGAGAAGGTTGTTCAAACTCAATGCTTTGCTTTCATGCACACTGGAGGAATCTGCCAGCAGTACACTTTTACTTCATCAATTCAGCAAGAAACAAGATTGCTCTTCAGTCGACATTCAGAAGCACCAGCCTGACAATTAATACAGGCATGTGACACTGAACAAGTAGGGAGAAGGCAAAGGGAAAAATCTTTTCTTAAATCCAGCCATAAATTTAATAGAAGTTAACAAATTCACTACAAGGTTTAACTGGAGAAGGATAATTAGAAAATATACTACAGCAGATATGGAAGTACAGAAAATGCCACCTTTGTGACCACTTAACAAAACCTAAAAAATTAGAGCATGGAAAGCAGGTTGAATACCAAATAGCTGCTTTTCTCTACCTCTGTCAAACCACACTTTAGAAAATTAAGGAAATTCTTTACCTGACATCTCAACACATCAGTCACAGCCATCAAAAACATCCATGTGGATGGAGTAGTGTTTTATTTCCAGCTCTCATTAGCATAGAATTCCTTTCTTCATCTGTCTTGCCCTGTCTATTAATGGGAATAATTATGCTGACCTCCTTTATAAAGCACTTGAAAATCTACAGTTAAAAATGTTCCTAAACAAGTAATTATATAATAATAGCAATCATATATCAAACTTCAGTTATCAACTCATCACATGAAAGCAGGAATCTGATTGTTCCTGGAATTAGTACACAAAATTCAATTTCTCCACCGACATTAGCTTCCTAGTACTTCCATCATTGTTACAACAGCTGCATTATGCTAAAATGCACTAAAGAACCTGTCTACCACTGACTGACATTTTGAAGAATTTCCAAGCTTCGAACAACAAAAGACCCAGGACTTTTTTTCACCGATAACTTCCATGCTAGTAATTTCCATATTGTTAAACAAAGATACTTTTGACCAGCGTCAAGCTCAGATGCTATTCTCAATCTGCAGCCTGAGTTGTTGCAATGGCTCCAATCTAAAACAGGCTGTAGCACTTTGCAAATGTATTTTCCTGTTACATCCATCAACCCCTCTCTCCTTACAGGGACTGGTCTACAAGGACACATTTTCATCATCACCACTTATTGTCACCAGTTTCTCTTTCCTCTACACCTATATGTCACTTTCCTCCTTTCAGCTGCATACAATGCCTGTAATCATGCAGTATGTTTGATGTGCATGTTTTTCTTTCATCTTGTGCTACTAAAAATGAAAAAAAGGTGAGAGGATTTGTTATAAAATTAAGCTACTTACCAACTATTGCCAGATTATGCTCTGAACCACACACGATCTGAAAAAGAAATATGAATGACTAAATCAGAACCTGCTTGCCAGTAGGAAGACAGTCACAATTATGACAGGAATTTAAAAATTAACCTGAAACAAACTACATTTTGTAGGATGCAAAATCAAGGTTGAAGTGCTCTCACTCTTAAATGGAATTTCATTTGTAGCCTCACTTAGGGGCTTAGTGGCAGGGGTGCATGTTCATTTGGTTTTTTTAATAAAGAGGTATTTTCTTTTCAAAATGCAGTCACCAATGACATTTCAGTCCTTTCAAGCAAGACTGGCCACCATTCTGCAAAAACATCACACCCTTGACAACACCCACTGGATCCAACAAGAGGCACAGAGCAAACACAGATTAAGCCATACAGAGACAGCTGGGAATCAAAAGGGTGATGAAGATCTCCCTATCTCTTATCTCTACTGTTTTTCTAGATGACTCCTGAAGAACTGCTCAAAGTAGACAGGCTCAGTGTGCTAAACCTGATGTGATTATGATCCCCACGGTCATTTGCCTAGAACTGAGAAAAACTACCCTAGGACTCAACCCTTCCTTTAGCTCATTAATGATGGAAATCAGTTACAAATTTCTTTTCAAAGCACACTTATAGTCAACGTATTTTTCATCCTTCTTTGCAGCTGCTGTGAACATGTCTGATGTTTAAGTTGCTTTAGTGTATTGAGTTTTTGTACGTTCTCCACCAACAATGGTAATATAGGCACCAAGAGCAGGTCCCTGTCCTACTGCAAGGGTTTGTCTTTCCCACAGAATTCTTTTTGCAAGGTCAACACTGGCATAATTGGCTGATGTAACAGACTTCACTTCATACAAGGTTACTCTGCTGAGCGTCCTCAAGTTTTTAATTTAAATAAAAGCCACCCCTTCAAAACCCTGTATCCGGTTCACTGTCTTGCAACTACTTGCTCATTATACCTACTACTGAGCTGGAGAAAATTAACAAGCACATTCTTCTTAAAGTATATTTGCAATGGCAAAATATAATAGAGGAGTATATGCTCAATTACAGTAAAAAATAGAAGTCCATACCATCAAAAGTTTATATGGTTCTGTGCATGCATAGCTTTATAGCTTTTACAGCCAGAGAAACAGCTATAATCATCTCCATGTCTGCAGAACATAAACCCATAGAAGTTAATAAAACAGACCTCGTGCTCAGCTCACTGTGCTTGAGTATTTACTGGTGAAGAGACACCCAAGACTGACACACTGAGTAGCTTGAGCTATTTACTGGTGAAGAGACACCCAAGACTGACACACTGAGTAGCTTGAGCACTCATCTTACAAATGAACACCAGAATCACTACTGCTCACAATCCACCCGTGTCACAACCGCTATGTGAAAACATTTGGGCAAAGCCATCCCAACACAACAATGGCAAGGAAGAAAAGAAAGACTCCTTAGGACAGGGGTGCTTAGACAACACATTAAAGCATTTGGAAAAACAGAGCAAGAAAAATAATTCACAGTCCAGCATGGGCTCATCTTCAGAAAAACCAAGACAAAGCAGCAGGAAAAGCAATGCCTTTGCAGCAGCAGGACTGCATCAAGTCTTTTATTCCACAATACTGCAGACAGAAAAAGCTACAAGTCCCGACCATTAAAATACATCAATCACTGCCATACCCCACATCACTATTCTCACCACAAGAACGAGCCCTACACAGGAGCAGGGCTGGCTCCTAATGCCTATTTACTGGCTAATGCTCCACCTGTGCTTCTCAAGCTGATAAGCTGATGCCATGGAAACAAGATCCACACATGGAAACACATGCAAAGGCTTTCTAGCAAAAAAGCAAAATTCTCTTCTTCACCAAGTGCTGAAAATTGGATGCACTGAAGTTGCTGCTAATAGAATAAATAAATTTTATCTGAGGTGTGAATAATCTTGGCTAATTCCCTAGGAAATACACTGACACAGGCAGAGATTCAAAAGCATCGGCACAAAAGAACTGCTCAGACTGGTGGCTGACACTGCCAGGACCCGCTCCAGAAACACTACATTAAAAAAAGGGGGAAAAAAAAAGCCCCACACAAACAAGGTGTTATTTAGACTGTAAAAAACCTCCCCTGACAAAGCAGCATTTTTTTTTCCTACATCCAATAGCAGCAGGTACAGAGCCTGCAAACCAGATAAAAGAACGCTGGCAATCTCAAACAGCTTTGCACATGTAGCTGTTACTCTGGCCACTGTTCAGAGCCTCCCCCTAGCCAGCTATCAGGTTGTGAGGGAGTCAGTCAAACCAGGCCAGGAACGGCTGTGTTACACAGACTGGCCAGTGCTGGGGAGCTGCCCCCATGGCAGCCACTCATGGCCAAAGCCTTGCAGCTCTGGGCCTGATGATATATATAGAAGAAAGCACACAAACACCTCCTCTGAGGGGGTAAAAGCCACCTCAGTGAAGTGCCAGCTTTGCTAACAACAACGGAAACCAAGCAAAATCACAAGCTGCAGTGCCCTGGATTCACCCTCGACAGCCCAGAGCAAGGACAGCACATGCTGTGTACCAGCAGCAGTTCTGTGCTCCTAAGTAGAATTTGCTCGATTTAGAGCACAAGGTTCACCACACCTCTGCCTTATCACAGGGTGTCACCACCTGACAACACAGATTGACTTTGTAGGAACCCCCAAATAAAAAAAAAACACTCTTAGAGGACTCTAAATTTAGCTTCCTGGAACACCTTGTTCATCATCCATGCTCCTTGCTACAGGCTATACCATCCACCCACAGGATTCCTGCTGGCCTGCACACCTATACCTCTGGAGCTCAGGAGGGACCACATCACAGAGGTGAAGCAAGGTTGCCACTGCTTAATGTACATTGAAGCCTTGCAGGTATTTCACAACATCTTTCTTACAATGAACTTTGAAATGCGGCATCCCCTTTTCTCTGTGACTCCCCACAAGAGGCAACAATCAGCCAAGAATGATTGATTTGCTGGTACAAATACAGACCAGCCAGAGAACAGCACTGCTGAACAGATGTTTTATGCTTACATTAGATGTAATAAGCTCTGCAGTAAGTGCAGGTCACTGGGAGAAGCCTGGTATTTACTGCAGCAACTATAATTTTCTGGCTACTTCTCTTCTGTCCCCACCCCCAACGTGCTGCAAAGAAATTAAATTCCAACAGATATCTGCATGCTTCCAGTGGGTAAGTACATTCAGGGATGCTTATAAACACACAATGCTTTCTAATTGGGCAATAATTTTACATTATGTTTTAATGCAAAAAAAAATCACTAATCACAAAGCAGAGAGTTACTGAGCAAAGCATCCTCTGAGCTTAAGAAATACGACCCCCTACACAGAACACAATTCACACTAAAGTTCTCAATTTGGAGGGAAATTTGAGAAGAGTTGTGAAGGATACTGTGATCTCTATATAAATGATCTCAAAGCACTTGACAAATGTCTGTAAGGCAGGCAAAGAATGCTTCGGGACCATTTCACCCAGAACTTATTTACCTTATTATCTGTGCTCTTTCAACCATACATAAATTGTTTGTCTCCTCCCTTAAATTGTGTGCTAGCAAGCTGTTTTCTACCTAGCAGTGGCTGTGGTTCAGATCCATCCATCCATCCAGATTTAACATGTGTGGTGTAAGCAGCCAAGGGACCAGCATTTTATTAATCATAAATAGTATGATAAATAGCATAATCACAGACATAAACTGCAAGGATGGTGAGGAAAGACCTTAGCACAGCAACCACGAACTCTGGGCAAAACACCAACATCTTTCTGCAGCCTACCTATATGCTTACAGCCCAGTCCTAACAAAAATTAATTGAATGAATGTAAAATCAGTGGGTTATGCAAAACAGAGAAAATATTTCACTCAAGATTAAAACACTTTTCTATCTTAAAAGCACTAAATGAAGAAGTAAAATAATGTTTCGTACGTGTTACATAAACATTCCCACATATATGTGTGTGTGTGTATATATATATAGAAGACTATATATATAGATATATGCATATTAGGTAGAGAAGGTTACCTACTAAAGAAGATGTTTATCAGGGAAGAAAGTTCAGACAGCACCACCTTTTCTATCTGGGATAGAGATCTCACCTTTGCAGACAGCAAACAAACATATACAGGACAAGACTCCTGTGGATACTTAGATACACAGTCTCCCTTGGATTTCAAAAGGTAATTAAGAGACAAGAATACCTTTTGTCAACCATCCCCTAAGGGACTTCTGATCACTGTAATAAAACAAGTCTGACAAAGTGTATAAAAATCTCAGTTTCAGGCTAGTACCATGACCACAAGGCTGTTCTTTCTTTTCGTTCAGTAACCCCAGGGCTTTGACTGAGGATCTGTTGTGCAACCCACCAGGAAACAGATGGAATGAGAACTGCAGGCAAAGTCAACCTCCCACTGCAGCAGAGGGGAAGGGACAGTACAGGAGAGGGTGCAAGGAAGAGGCACAGGGAACTGGACTCACGAGAGGGATTGCAGAGTGAAAAATCACAAGCATCCCAACATCAGGGTGTTTAGCTAGAACAACAAAAATACCTCAATGTCATTTATTTTTGTTTCACCGCCCTATAAATGCATGTTAATTCCCTTCAGTCCAATTATTTCCCAAAACATGAAAGGCTGTGGAGGTTTCCATCACTTCTTAGAGATGAGAGCATGATGTACAAAGAAGATTTTTAAGGATGAATGAAGATATGATGTTTAAGTTGCATGCAGATTCTAGTTTGTCTGTCTAATTGCACCAAAGCCTTTTCAGGGTGAGAGAGGGCAGGGAACAAGGGAAGAAAACCTTTGAAAGGGTGGGCACATAAGCACTTTTATCCAGGACTTTAGCCATGGTGTTTCATGTCTTTTGACAAATTTCGCTGTAAGGAAATTGCCAGGGCCAGAAGATGGCAAATTTTATTCCTCCTGAGATCAGAAGTCCTCATGGAAGGAGATGAGGTGACCGAGAGACTGCAGATCAGAGCTTACATAAGATGGGAATCTTCTCTCCTGGAGCTGTTCTTCCATGTCCTTGATTAATGTATCTTAACTACAATTTGTACTGTTTGACACAGTGCAACTACATTTGTATGCAGAATTCTATTGATGTGTAAAAATAAAGTAAAAGGAAGCTAATTAGCAAAGCTGTCCCGCTTCCAATGATCCTTTCCTAGGAGCTCTGGGTTCCTCGTCTGGATCATTTGACTCCTGATTGATAAGAAAGCAGCTTTCTAACCTAGTCACATTCCTTGGCGAGCACAAGACTAAGTTCAGTTTAATGCAGAACAAGTTCCTAGCTGCTGGCTGCAGCAGGTGAAAAGTAAGAGGCCCAGTGTCCTGTAGTTCACAAAACATTTTCCATTTTTCATCAATCTAATAATCTTCTTTTCTACTAAGGTAGATTTTTTTTGTAGTTGTGTGATCGGCTTTTTAGTTTCTATGCAGTTTCACTGTCCACTACAACAAAAAAGTTCACAGAGGAATTTAAACTCAACCCATGTACTAAGGTCTGGAAGAAAACATTCCTTCAAAACACACCTGACCAAAAGCTAACGTGCCATGTAAGTGGACCTTTGCAACCATGGAGGAAGAGAGGAAGCATTAAGACATTGCTAGGATGCAGCAAGCTTTCAAAGAAAGATTTTATAGCTCTCTGCAGCTTCCAGAGTTATGATCCATGCCCTCCATGCTTGCAAGTAATTCCAAGCCCTCATCACTTGTAGCACAAGACAAAAAAATGCTTTTCCCCCATGCAGTATTTCCCTTGCTTCTTCACCCACCGTTTTCAGAGTCCCATCTTCCATCATTCAATATCCTGCCCTGCCAACTGCCTTACAGTCACCAAAAAGCCAGCTGGCCAACACCAAGAGCTTGCCTTTACACGCTCCATGCCACGTGTGACATGCGTATATATGTCTGCACACATTCCCTCTCTGCGACACTAACCGCATGAGGAATTGCTCTGCTCTCCACTGACTGAGCACCACGCCTCCAGGAATGCCTTCTTGTGGCTAACAGGGTGCAGCTGCACTTCTGTGATTCAGTTGGTGCACCTCAGGTCTCAACTGCTTGCACGAGATGGAAACCTTTGTTTAGTACAAAGCGAAAAAAAAAAACAAACCCACAAAGAGCAACAACATAAAAACCCAACCACCAATAAGAAAAAAACCCTCACAAACCAAAAAAGCCCACCCACACATGCACAAAAACCCCCAAACAGCCAAAATAAAACCACACACCAAAAACCAACTAGTCTTTTAGTATCAGATAGGAAACACCACAACCTCAAAATGCTGTCATTAGTGATCAGGCACAGGAGATGAAAATAAAAGAAGGAAAGAAAAGCTAGTTGTCAAAGCAGTCAACATTTTCACGGAAGATTTACATCACAGCAACCCACGTGCACCTCCCAAGTCTACCTGAAGGCAAGTGAGGTCATACTGAAAAACTGGTCACACTGAAAAAATGAAATATGGACTGTTTGCCTTAAGTTGAGGATGGAAAGATTGAGGACGTCAACACAGAGTAAAATCTGTGTCCACCAATGAAAAAAACCTCATCTTTAGATGACTCCAGAGCAATACAAAAGCTGCTGAGGTCTCAGTAAGAACACTCAGTGGGATTAGGTTTTAGTAGAATGACAAGAATGTAGCCAAAACAAGTGCGATAAAAATCTTTACAAGTCCACAAGGTCAGCTGGCTCTTCTCTCTTGCCTGAAGATTTTCCAATTAGTTCTTGTATCCTTCTTCAGGCAGTTCTCTTCCCTCCTTGGGGTTCAGAAAGCATTAGCATCTTTCACTCCAGGAAAATCAAGATCTGCCACTTTCATCTCCCTCAGCCTCACAGGTCCATCAAAATTCTCCATTTTTGTAATCAAGACCTCAGCCACAAACCAATTTCTGTCTGTCCCTTCATCATTTTTAAAACGAACCAAGTCATGGTCATTCAATTTCAGTTTGTTTCCTGTAACAAGCTCTCCATTCAGTCTTCATTATATTGTGAAAATTAAGACTGAAGTATCCTTTCTGATTGATAAAGAAATCATTCATCACAGCAGCCCTGTTAATGTGTATGTACTCCTAAACCTATGACTGTGCAGAGCAAATGCCACAAGGCCAAAATCCTCACTAACATTACAGATATCCAGATATGAGCTAGAGGAATGGGGTCTTCAGCAAATGCACAGTTTTACCCAAGGGAACTTATTCACCATTTGTCTCAAAATTACTTTGATTTAGATTGTTTCATGCATAATTCCCAGCTTCTTGCAGTCTCAGTGCCACTCTCCTAAGCTGAATGGGAGGCACTAAGATGAATACCTTACAATCTATTTGGGTTTGCTTTGGGGACTACAACTGGTTTGCTCTTTATTTGAGGCCACAAACACCATTTTGACATAAGAAATTAAAGAAAGCAAGACCAGAGAAACACAGAGTTTCAAAACCTCCTTATACACAGATTTGTCTCTACCATCAACACACGCATCCTTATGATCAGATAATTCTGATGTTTTCAGGTCAAGAATTGTGGCTTGCAACATGCAAAAAACCCACTTGGTATCTGTCCTTTCTTCTGTGCTGTTGTACACAAAAACAGCAAAAAGACAAAAGTTCACTATAGCATATAAATGTCATCATTATCTATCTGAATGTGCTAATTCCTAGTACTCTGAAATTAATGAAATGGTTCTGTTAAACAATGATTACAGACAAGCATTCTGTCAAAATATATATCATTATCAATCATTTTATAGGCTTAGAATAAAAGTCATGACAGCAAGTTATTATCTGGCAACAAAACACCGAATTCCACTTAAACAACCACATCCTTTTGTGGATGTATAATTGCAGCTTTAACTTTTTCAACAGAATCTGGGTTTCCCATCTCTTTCCTTGTGGCAAAACAGTCCACCATTTCTAATGCATTTGGAATCTTTTCTGGAATACTCAGTGCAGCTGGGGAGAACCAGAGAGCAATCAAATGTACATATCATGGGCACTGAGCTCTCTCAGGAGCTCAGCTCTCCCCTAACTGTACTGTTACTGCAAGACGTGTCGCTACAATTCTTCTCCACAACAAACACACTGCAGTGAACTCGGGACACACAGCCTGCAGGATTACACAATAGCACAAAGCCTGGCA
The DNA here is from genome assembly GCA_013399195.1 of Dicrurus megarhynchus. Classification (NCBI taxonomy): domain Eukaryota; kingdom Metazoa; phylum Chordata; class Aves; order Passeriformes; family Dicruridae; genus Dicrurus; species Dicrurus megarhynchus. Next base: position 1,842,481 of record VXAD01005374.1, read on the forward strand.
TTTTTTCAGAACTCAAAAGAAAAATAGCACTTCTTATAAAGTTCATACCCTCAAACAACTGACTGTCGTCGGGGTGTTCTAATTGGATGCTGTGAAGAGGCAGTGTCCCTAAAACACCCCCTTAAAGGAGGGAAGTGCTGTAGCATGGCTGTGGCTGGGGCAGCCACTTCCTTAGGGCCAGAGGGAACTGGTCAGGAACAATGACTTTGCTCACCCTCCATAACCCTTCTTTTCTAACATGTGGGGTTTTTTGAATATCCTTACAGTATTTTCTTCTGTCACATGCTTTTCACCCGTGCTATCCTTCATAAATAACTGCATCCAAAACTCCTGGCAGTACTATCAAAATAATACCACTAATGATGTCATTATGGAATACTACCCTTATTTTATAGTGCAGAGGCTTTTTCGCTTCTTCCAGCAGTAAAACCAAATTTCTGACAGAATTTTAAACATCTCAACTTCCAGCCCTGGTATGTGGGAAGACTAATTCTCAGGGAAATTACTAAATGTTCATGGAAGCCCTCATGCAAAATTGGATTGAGCTTTCATTTCTGTGCTAGCCCTGCTGACCTTAGTGTGTACTGCTGCTTGTGTAAACTGGCAGTACACAAGTACAGTGTCGCTGAAGGAAATCAAAAAACCTACCTAATTTCCAAAACATTTTATGTTATTTGAAAGAAATGAGCAGGTTATTTAAAGTACAGAACTACTACTGTGTAATATCATTAGAAGCGTCCCTTATTGAACCCAATGCCTTTGGGAAATATTATTCAAGATGACTAGCAGCTGTTCAAGGCTGCAAATCTTTGCCTGATTTCCAGCATGACACTCACCGACCTCTCCCTCCCCCACAAACATGCACATAAAAATAAAAATGTTATCAACTTAACTCATAGCCAAAAAAACACCAGCACATTAAAAACTTCTCCTAAAATATGACAAAATAAATAACAGAGGAAAACAAAAACATTTTTCATACACCAACTACCTCAACTTGAGGACAGAATTTTCTTGGTTCATTTACTTTCCAGAAGAGCTGCAGGCATGCAGCTTCTGTATCCTTGTACAAAAATGCCAAGCCATGAATTTTGCTGACTGCTCACTCCCTTACCTCTCCAAATAAATGGTTCTTATGTCTTTAGGGTATCATGTAACTCTGCTCTTCAATGTTGGATTCTCTGTCTCTGTAAGCACTTACTAACAGCACAGCTCCCCAAAGCAAGCTTGCTGAAAATAAATAAAATGTAAGCTTGCTAAGAGTCCAATGCAAAAATTAATAGGAAAGCTCTTCTAAATAAATAAGAATACCATTTGAAAGGACTCAAATAGAGACTGAGCCCTAATGCTAGACACAAAGGAAGAATTAGGAAAAAAAAAACATGTCTGAAGTGACTCTACACAGCTGATAAAAAGACATTTTTATTAAAAAGCTGAATTATAGAATCATAGAATCATTTAGATTGAAAAAGAGGTTTGAGAACATCGGTAAAGATACTGAACAGGACTGGACCCAACACTGGGCCCTGGGGAACACCATTTGTGACCAGACACCAGCCAGATTTAAACTCCCAATTCCCACCACTCTCCGGGCCCAACCTTCCAGCCAGTTTTTTACCCACCAAAGAGTGCAGCTGTCCGTGCCATGGCCCGCCAATTTCTCCAGGAGAACACTGTGGGAAACGGCGTTAAAAGCTTTACTAAAGTCCTGGCAGACAACATCCACAGCCTCTTCCTCATCCACCAAGCAGGTCACCGGCTCAGAGGAGATCAGGTTGGTCGAGTAGGACCAGCCTTTCATGAACCCCTGTCTGATCCCCTGGTTGTCCTGTACGTGCCACATGATGGCACTCAGGACGATCAGCTCCATGAATCTCCTAGGTACCAAGGTCAGGCTGACAGGCCTGTAGTTCCCCATATCCCCTTCTGGCCACTCCTGTAGCTCAGTGTCACATTTGCCAACCTCCCCAGTGCGCTGGGACTGCTGATAAATGATGGAAAGTGGCTCAGTGAGCCCCTCTGGCCTGAAGACTTGTGTGTGTCTAAGTGCTCACTGACCATTTCCCCTTAGATTATGGGGGCTTCATTCTGCTCCCTGTCTTTCAGCTCAGGGGACTGGTACCTGGAGAACAACTGGTCTCAGTGTTAAAGACTGTGGCAGAGAAGGCATTACATAGCTCAGCCTTTTCCTCATCCTCTGTCACCATGTTTTCCCCAACATCCAGCAAAGGATGGAGATTCTCCTTAGCCCTCCTTTTGTTGCCAATGTATTTATAGAAAGATTTCTATTGTCTTTTATGGCAGTAGCCAGATTGAGTTCTAGTTGGCCTTTGGCCCTTCAGATTTTCTCCCTGCATGACATTCCTGTACTCCTCCTGAGCTGCTTGCCCCTTCCTCCAAAGGTGATAAAATCACCTTTTTTTTCCCCTCTGAGCTCCAGCCAAAGCTTCCTGTTCAGCCAGGCTGGTCTTCTTTCACCAGCTCATTCTTCAGCACATAAGGACAGCCTGCTCCTGTGCCTTTAGGCTTTCCTTATGAAAGAATGTCCAACCTTCCTGACTTCCTTGCCTTTCAGGATTGCCTCCCAAGGCACTCTGTCAACCAGGCTCCTAAACAGGCCACTGTCTGCCCTCTGGAAGTCCAAAGTAACAGTTCTGCTGACCCCCTTCCTTACTTCTCTCACTTAATTTCCTACAAAGGGAACAGGATGGATAGCGAAGTTCTGCAATGTGAATTCATTTTGAGTTCTTGAATCAAAACTCCAGAAGAAGTTCATAAAGCTTGAAAAATGGGCAAGACTGAGACAGACAAAATTTACTGTGGTCAGGTATCGCATAATAAATCTTTCTGGATACCAAAAAGAGTCATTTAGACTATTCACATATACAGAGAGATTCTAAACTAGTTGGAATCTCTCAGGGGAACTATTTAGTGTCACTGTGGACAATTCACCAGAAACATCCATTCAATGTGTAACTGCAACACAAAAAGAAAGAAATTAGATTAGTTTAGTCCTAAGCACACAAACAGTCCAGGTAATTTTTTAATACCAGTGACTCCACTAGAAACACATATTTGATAAAGACTTCAATTTACAGTGATATTTATAGGACCTCTTAGAGCCAATTCACAATTTTTTTTATGGCTTTTTCATTTTTTTGTTATTGCCATTGTGTATCTTTATAATTTCCTGATCAGAATGCCATACACTGTCCAGGCAACTGCCTGACAGAAATCCAAGTATATTACGTCTGCATTTGACATTGACGCATTTATCAGGCTTTTATCTCATAAAAAATAGGTATCACATTAGACTGACAAGATATATTTTCCATAGTCACATACTCACTGCAAGCAACTACACCATCATCCTTTAAACTTTTATTGATCAAAATTCATGTCAGCCACACCATTACTAAGCCAAGGCAAATACCAGGCTGACAGGCCTAAAATTATTTGAGTCATTTTGTTCAGTCCTTTAAAATGCTGGCAGGGCATTGTCTTCCAACCAGTCTTCTGAAACTTACCTGACGTTCCGGGAAAAAGTTATTAACATCAACAACCTACACAGCACTTGGGCCATCTCTCCTTAAATTCTGAAAGGGAAAAGGTTCAGCCTTGATTTTTAAAATTCTATCTCTAGAAGCTGAAAAAATGCTGGTATGGAGAAGAGAATCTCATCCCTTTATGATACTTCTGCTTTTTCCCCCAAATGCAAAATAGAAAACACTACTCACACAAAATTTGCCTTCCCAGGGTTTTGCCAACAGACGTATTTAAGATATTTTAGTATTGACAGAGTATAGTCTCTTGTATTTGTCTGAGAGCAAACTCACCCTCAATATCACAGCTCTTTTCCTATCCCTCTTAAATGGAGCTGGTCATTTTGTGCTGTAGTAGATCACAGGCCAGGCTGCAGCCAGTGCCTTTTGTTTCTTTTCAGGGGAGTGGAAAGGATTTCCCACCTGCTGGATACCCTTTATAACCTCTTATTTCCAACTTGTTAATGACTGAGAAACAGGTAATGAAGCTTTTAATATAAAATGCCCCTTTCACTCCTACGAACCTACTTGATTCTTCCTGAATAAATTGTAACCACAGACGTTCATATTGCAATCACCATCTTTTCCATAAGGTTTCATACTGAAATATTTTGTTGCATCATGGCTTAAAGGAGAGCATTTTGTTCTTTGATACAGACTAGAAGGGAGTTGGCTAACCTAACCAAGGTGAGGAGGGCAGAGATATTGTCAGTGACTTCCTGCATTAATTTATCTGTCTTCCTGCTGCTTAGAAAGATTACAACATTCCCACATGCACAGAAGTCAGGCTCCTATCCTCCTACTGTTAAATCACATTTTTCCTGTTGCTCTCACAGGGTGGCTCTGTAACAGCGCACAGGAATCATCAAGACAGACAAGACGATTTTTCAAATAACATTTCATGAGCAGTACTATATTCTCATTGCAAAAAGGAATCGAAGTTTTAAAATAACTCCTGAAGACAGGAACACATTCCTTAATACTACTAGAGAGTCATTGTGAAATATACTGATTAGAAATCCCTTCGCAATACCTGTTTTCCTTTCAATTTATAAAACATTAGTTACATAATTTGTGGTTTTAAAATTCCAGCTTCATCTGATACAACAGTCTATGCCACTTGACAGAATACAAAATACAGAAACTCTCAAGAAAGGAGTTTTAATATCTTTTATTAAAGTAGCTGCATTTTTGCAACAGATGAAAAGTACTGCAGCTTGTATTAAAGTCAACAGACCACCAGACTTCACCACTAATTACAAAACACACCCACCTCTTGTGCATTTGTAATTCCAAGTGGCATCACTGTTTAGCTGGAAATCAAGAGGCAGCAATTCTTCCTATTTCAGAATCTTCCAGACATTTGGTGAACTCATTTAACCTAAAGCAAAATATGCAGCCCCCCTAAGAATAACAACAACAGGAAACCCCCTCCTGGATATTCTTGAACCTGATTAGACTGAAGCAGCACTGCATAACACAAAAACCCACCCTCACCTGCCTTGAGTTCTCAGTCAATCAGCTTCAGAAGTGATTTACTCTCACAAGGAAGGTCATCATGTGCAAAAAGGTTAAGAACTACTGCTCAGGTGTGCTGTGCAGGAGGTGAACTGTGTGTTCTCCTGCCCACACGTGATGTTTACACACTGGCAAATATCAGCAGTGTTGGAGTCTGTCAGTAGCCAAAGTTTTTGCCATTCTGACTTGAGCACTCTCTGGCCAACACACCATTCCTGGACACAGAACACTTGAGAGCTGGAGGTCCCATTGTCCTCCTAGTCCATTATTGCACATGGGGTTAAACATTTACTGCCTTGCCCAGACTCTCCAATATCCACGCTAAATAAAAGCTACATCCTCTTAATGGAGGCAGTCTCTGCACAGCACAGCTGCCTTGCTATTACCATTTCAAATAACAATGGCAATTGAAGTCCATCACTTCCAATTACTCAAAACACATTTAACCACTGCAGACAGGAAAAAAAAAAAAAAAAAAAGACCAATATCTTATTTTCCAACTATTTCAATATATTGGATTATCATCTTCTGTAGCAGATTTCACCTCAAAAATATCTGAGGTGTTCCAAAGTACAAAGCAGCACTTCATTCCCAACTACTTGGCCAAAAAAAAAACCCTGGAATGGCAGTTTTAAGCAGCTTGCCTTTCCAACCTAGTGCTGAAACACTGTGGTACTTACTGGATAGGGGTGAGTTTGGTTAGCCGTAATACCTTTAGAATCATACAACCTGAAAAATATTTGGATTAATTAGCTCACTTTTAATTCAAATGTTGTATTATCCAAGAAAAGACTTTTTACCTGTGAGGGAATTTCTGTTACATTTCATGTCTTTTTGAATCTTTACACCTTTGTCATATTTGCACATAGCATGCAACCATCTTTATTACTAAATGCCTGAAAAACTCCTTTTTTTTTTTTTTTAAGAGCTTGCACCTCTCCAGTTAGTCCAAGAGTGTTTCACAGGACTGCTGCTGGAGATGGAAGCAATCCATTCCTGAGCTCAGAGGATCAAAATATTCTGTAATTCAACTGCTGAGCATCATTTGTCATACATGTCGGATGATTCTGGCCAGTCATTCATTGCTGAATTCTTCACATCACTTGTGTGAGGTGAAGCAAACCATCTGCAAATGTCATACCCACTTCTTTTCTTGGACTACTACTCCTTTTCCTATTCATCCTCTCTTTTCACCTCTGCAGTCTCCTACTTTCTTTTCTTTCTTTGTGCACAGAAAGGACATCCTACATTCACCCACAAGTAAAAGAACAACTGAGCTAAGCTACTGGGGAAAAAGAGCTAATAGATGAGCAAACGGTGTGTGAAGATGTTTCAGATCACTTGTAAGTGAAAACAAGGCAGTAAAATATTGTGCAGATTTTCCTGGTAGACTTTACTCTGTAGTCTGCCAGGGTAAAACGATCTCATAAAACGAAAGGGAACAAGAGCTGAAAGTAAAGGGGAGTGCAAAGTTTCTCTTTACCCCTCCTGCCTTGGAAAACTATCAGGCTTTTTAAAATTTCCCATATACTGTTTCCCCATTTTTGCTATCCTCAGTTCCTCACCAAAGAGCAACCAACCTTGTATACGAGAGAAAGCAGACTACTACTGCTAATTTACCCATACAGAGGAACATATTTAGCATAACCCTAAATTTATTATTATTAGGAACATATATAAGCCCATACTTAGACACTAAGTTTCTATTTTGGACCTTCCTGAGAACAGAAGGCACTGCTAATTTTAAAACAAACAGAAATAAGAACGAGCTCAAAATTACGCTGCATCTTTAAAAAGAAGAATTTCAGTATAAGACTATGATTTACAGAGTGCAAGAATTTTTCTTCTTAAAATAATTTTTAAAGGAATGATTTTTCACATGCTTTTTTACGCAGGCTCCATCTTGACTAAAAGGAAGGTAACAAACATCAAAGGCTAAATTGTTCGAGACTGCCTGAAGGGAAAGGTTCTTTCAGGTCAGGATGAAGGGCAGTAACATTCACCTCAGCCTCAGCAATTAAGAAAATTGTTTCCATCTCTACAGGCATCAGTCTCTTGAAAACTGAAGGAACAATGTATTCAACACAAACATGAATGAAATGTTGACCAGACAGAAAAAAAAGACTAAAAATATACTTGGATAACAAAAGACTTTTTTTGGAGGGGAAAAAATGAGTAGCTAGGCAATCCATTAAAATTATTTCCCTGGCTTCCATTCAGATGCTGTCCAAGCACAGCTTCATTGCTTGGCATGTCGCTTGCATCGCCTCACGTCACCTTCATTCTCTCACTCAGATAACCTCAGATAAAAATATACAGAGCCCTATTCTAGGATTCAGCAATATTAAACCAGTAGCCAGCAGCAAAAACTGGGGCTCTCTTGATTCATAAAGAATTTTTAAAGCCATTGTGAACTACGGAGTGCAGGGAGGGTGAAAGCTTTCATCAAACTGAGGCATAGGACTCTGTCAGGTTCAGTTACAAAGCAGGATGTGTTTGCTATCCATGGTGAGAGAGGGACATCCAGTTACTGCACCTGCACATTCCCACAGGAAGGCACCGCAGCTGAGGGAAGGGAATGCTGAATCTGACATCCATTTCATCAGCCTAATAAATTTTAGATTAATTACAGAAGATTATTTCCCACTTCACTTCCACATCAATGGCTTTTTTTTTTGCTTCTCAAGCCTCTTCAAGGCACAATATTGGCACCCTTCAGTTATCTGCCACTAAAACACAGAACAGGACTGCACACATGCCTAACTGGTCTGCTGAATGTATTATGAATGTGTGTATGTGTATATATATGGAAAGAAAAAAATATTTATCCAGGTGAAATTGCAGATGGTAATCCTGGTTGATGGACCCCCACCCCCAGCACCCTCTCAAAGTAGCAGAAAATTGCACCATCAAGCAGACAGGGATATCATCATTATTATTAGTAGTAGTAGTAGTATTTTGGTTTAAGAAAATGCTGACATTTTCTGGTTACAAATCAGGAATAGCCAGCTCACTGCCCAGTGAGCACAAATTAGGGCTCCTGCTGATGAATGGTCTTTTCAGCCCACCTTTCTGGCATCCCTTGTGTGCTCCTCTCCACTGTGCAGCACACATCTTTTCCCGTCCTCTTCCACTGCTCACGACTGCCGCCTCACTGTCACAGACAAAAGGCTCCTCTCCCTCTGCAGAGCACGAAAGGGGACATACCTTGCCCTGTTGCTGTGCTGCTGCCTTGCCTCTGCAAATCATCCTGGATTATCACCACAGAGCAACAGAGAGACTGAGCTGCAGCCAGACGTCAGCAGCCCTTCCATTTTCAGTCTTACTAGGCAGTATGCCTGAACTAGTAGCAAAACTAAAAGCAAAATAGGAAGGATGAGTTTGATAAGGGAGGCCTTATCAGCCTTTGCTGCCGTCAAACCCACCAGAAATGGGGGAAGGGAGGCACTTTTAAAGGCAAAGCTTTTCCACACTGCAGCATCCAGGAGCCAGACTCGGCTGAGCACACACACAATAGACACAGTTGCCATAGCAACGGCATCACAGGGAAATTTTTCAGCAAAGCTTCTCGCTTTTCACCAAGGTTTCTTTCAGATTACCACTCAGCACAGGGATCTGTATGGATCAGACAACATCTTGCATGTGTCTGGAGCATGCCTGCATGAAAAGATGCGACGGCCACGCCACAGGGAAGAATAAGGCACTGTACAAGTAAAGCAGGGAACTGGACTCAAACCACCCAGCACACCATCTGACAGCAACAGCTTGCAAGCTAATATATTGTCACCTCACGACAGGCTAGAAGCGTGATCTGTTGGAATCAAATGTGCTTTCATCTTTTGTTTTGTTTTCTTAAAGATTACTAGCTTTCAATAAAGATCTACGGCACGTTTCTGCAACAAGGGACTTTAGTTTCTAATAGTGATCACCACCTCAAAGAAAAATTCCCCAAGAAGAAGAAAAAAAATAAAACCAGGGAACATCTAAGCTGCTTGTTCTTATACATGCTTTTATCATTCCACTAATGCTGTTAAAAGACAGTGAAAGTATATGGTGCAGCATGTGTCTTGAGAAAAAACTGGTCATAAAAAAGAGCACTTGAATAATTTGCAAGCTTACACTACACCAGTGAGTTATCTACCTTGTTTCATTTGGTCCTCCTAGCTTTTCAGATAAACAAAAACACATCAATCTTTTCCCCCTGAAATGCAAGATTTTTTTTGTTTTTTTTACTCAAACATTTAAGCTGTGATCGTCACTCCCAAAAAATAAAGAATAAGGACTTGTTCAAAATATAAACAAACACCACTTGAGAAAACACTTCTTCATCAGCTCTTTCTGCTTAAAGGAGTTTTAAACTTTGGCATTTTCAAGTTTTTGGCATGCAGTCTCTTCACTGGAAAGCTGCAACAGTAACCCCCACATAATCAAATGGCACAACAAAACTGCTTTGCAACTTGGTCACAGGATACAAACATCCAAAAAGTTGGCAAAAAAATCAAAACTAATTAAATTAAATAGGACTCTTCCTGCATTATAGCTTGCTATCTATAAAGATAACAGCATGTTCCTGAAATACATCTTTATGACAAACAATAGGTAATTTCAGCATCAATTGTGTATATATAGTTCCAAGCAATGGCTGTCACACCACACCAGAGAGCTTCATTAGAGGAGAGTGCTTCAGGCTGTAGAAGACAGGCAGCTCAGAAACTGTTTGCTACAAGAGCTGCAGAGACACAATTATACACCCAAGTCTTGACAGCTTGGGGAAAAGAATCACATTAGCTCTGATGAGTTTTAGAAAACCTTCAATTTTCTTGGCCCTCAGTTGATAAAGGACATTGCAGCACAATAGATATTAACCTCCCCTCTGGAAGAACAAGCAAGCACAAGACAAAAGAAGCTACTGCAACAACTTAAAACAGGAACAAGCTGAGTCCTCCACCATATAAAGTCATGACTGGGTAGCCTAAGGAAGATGCCACCACATAAAAAAACTTATTCCTGTTGCAGGAATAATTTGAGTAAAGTCTCCAGTTTGAATTAAGCAAATATGACTATATAATTACAATGGTCCTTGTGCTCTTAAAAACTTCACACATACAGCAGCATGGTAGAACCAATGTATCAGAAGCAATGCTAGAAAAGGACACACAAAATCACAGACATCAAATTCTGAATTACTGTGGAAAAGAACACCTACTCCTTAAAAAGGAAGCCATCCTCAACGAATAAAACTGGAAGGAGAGAAAGCAAAAACTATATGTAGGCAGAAGCTAACTCTTAGCAGGGTGGGAGAAGGGGAAGAAGGCACCCTTTTGCTATGTACATTTGGGAGCATGAGAAAAATGTAGGTGAAATTTGTGGGAGAAGTCAAAAAAAATCTCATCATGCTTTATCCTTAACACACCTGCAGAAGAGACTCCATTCGAAAGGAGGACTTCCAATTAGAAGAATAGGAATAGCTTTATTTCAAATACAGTAGAATATTAACAGTAAATGCAAAATCCTGAAACCAGGGATTTGCACATTAAGTTATCTACTGCATTTAAATCTGGGTATATTAGAAATTCTTCTTTCAGAAGAAGAGGACAAGCAGCTTGATTCCCCTTCTCACTGAACTTCTGACCAAGGTTTAGGACTGTTTGGAAGTCCTTTGCCTCTACCCTAAATAAGATAATGTTCCTCATCACTCAAACACACATCCTAAAAGCAAAATACAAGGAAGAGAAATGTTAGCTTCTAACAGAAGTCTGCCACTCCTACTCACCCATTTATAGCACCAGGGTTGAACAGAAGGGTTGTAGAATTTAAAATAACGATAAGGATATTAAGGACTCTGAAGACAAGTAATCATATGGGGTAGTACACGAGGTACAAGGAAAAATGCAGTCTAATAGTGCAACTATCCCACTGGGAAAGCCATCTACAGGTTAATAAACCATTCAACGGATGATACAGCTTAAAACAGCAGTTTTGAAGAGCTCCCATCCAAAACCAGAGGAGAAAGGGTTGCATATTAGTTATGGGAGAAATTCCAAGTGCATGGGGCCTGAAATTAGGAATTACATTAGAATTTGTAATTGGCCATACAACTTTCCAAAGAGACTGTTTTAGTTGCAAGGTCAGAAAACGCCAAGGACAGAACACCTAAAGCACTGGGAACATCATCATCTCCATTAGTAACTAAAGTTAAATTATTTTAAGATATTCTTGGCCAACACCATGTTGTGATAAGCATTCTTACAACAAGTTTCTGCTGAGAGGAAGGGTTTGCATCTCTGAGCTCAAACTTTGAAAAGCTTCTTTAGGAAATTATTTGTTTTAATATGATTTTTTCAAGTTTTTGATCTGTGGTTTTTAAGAAAACAGCTAGCAATTTTTTTAAATATGTAAAAATAAGGACATTTTGTGAAACGCCCCATCTTTTACTACAATAAGAAAAGCAAGGCAGACATCTGCTTAATCCTGCTTGCAGGAACAATTATAAACTAAAAGCCAATTGCAAACTCAGAAAAGCCAGAGAAATAGGTCAGCCTCTCTCCTTGCAGGTGACATGGAGTTGACAGGACTGAACACACTGTTCACCTCCATGGCAAGCCTGAAGAGGTTAATTTAAAAAGAAAAAAAGCCACAAAAATCACTCCATCTCCTCAAAAGACTCAGAGTTCTGAAGAACCCCTCTACAGGGCTGTCTGCAGTATTGTCAAAGGATTTAGTCATTCCACAGGGAGAGCCAAAGATTTTATAATTTTTTAAAATGAGATCTGATTAAAATTTAACACAGTTAAATAACATATCTAGGAGTTTAAATACCCTACATCTAAAACTGATGGCAAGTGGAAATTGCAAGCCAAGCAGGATCTTTGAAAATCAGCTGCTTTATGTGTCTAAAATAGCAGAGTATGACTTAAACCAAAGCTTCAAAAACTTTGGGCTACTACCTGCTCTTTCTTATCCAGACTGTCACAACACACTGCATAAGTGTGATGAGGTTTGGGTGCCTTTCGTTATAACAGTCCTATTTTAAAACAAAATTTCTGTTCAAAAGAGTTTGACCCAAAAAAGTTACACCCCCGAGTGCTGTGTAGCCCTTCAGAAGGATCTTGACAGGCTGCAGAGATGGGCACAGCAGAACTGTCTGAAATTCAACAAAGGCAAGTGCAGGGTCCTGCACCTAGGGAGGAATAACCCCATGGAATAACCAGCACAGGCTGGGGGCTGATCTGCTAGAAAGCAGCTCTGGGGGTCCTGGTGGACAACAGGCTGTCCATGAGCCAGCAGTGTGTCCTTGTGGCCAAAGCAGGCCAGTGGTGTCCTGGGGGGCATTAGGAAGAGCATTGCCAGCAGGTCAGGAAGGGGATCCTGTCCCTCTGCTCAGCCCAGGTGAGGCCTCACCTGGAGTGCTGTGCCCAGTTCTGGGCTCCTCAGTTCAAGAGATCTGGGGTTCCTGGAATGGGTCCAGCAGCTGGAGGGCTATGAGGATGATTAAGGGACTGGAGCATTTCTCTTGTAAGGAAAGGCTGAGAGAGCTGGGCCTGTTCAGCCTCAAGAATAGAAGACAGAGAGGACCTCATCAATGTCCGTCGGTATCTGAAGGGAGGGTGTCAAGAGGATGGAGGCAGGCTTTTCCCAGTGGTGCCAAGCAATAGGACAAGAGGCAATGGGCACAAACTGATGCACAGAAGTTCCACCTGAATATGAGGAAGAACTTCTTTACCGTGCAGGTGATTGAGTGCTCGAACAGCTTGCCCAGAGAGGTTGTAGAGTCTCCTTCCCTGGAGATATTCAAAAGCCATCTGGACAATCCTGACTAATGTGCCTGAACAGGAAGGTTGGACTAGATGACCTCCAAGGGACCTTTCCAACCTTAACCATGCTGTGATTCTGTGACGAAGCTAGTATTCATATTCAGCAAAATACTGCTCAGGAGAAAATCTACTTCACAGGTGACACAACTGCAGGCCTAGAACAAGGCAGCACAAGCAGTCGAAGTCCAGAAAGTGAGCAAAGACCACATACAGTTTCACCTTCTCCTTTCGTTATCACATTAACTCCATATCCATGATTAAAAGCAAAATAAAAGAACAACTAAGAAGAAAAGCCTTGATAGCTTAGCAAGACCTTTACTTGGTATTTAAACATAAATAGCACATAAAGCACTATGTGATCCTGTCCACCACGTGGTACATGCTGTAAAATGTCTTTTTAGGAACTGAAGTCATCTCCCTTCAGAATGAAAGCCAGGGAATGCTGTCACTGCTACTGCTGGCACACGTTTGCTTACCCCTCTATGTTTATGCTCCCTGTGTCAAAGCTTGTGAGCTGGAACAGCTTACAGAACTATACAAATGCAGAATTGAGGAGGTTAGAAAAATCTGCTCAACGCAGTATGTGAAGGCAGGGCAGAACGTGAACCATGAGATGGTCAAAGGATTCCCAGAGCAGCTGATTCTGAAAAGCAGCAGTGACATGGAGCATTGTCCATTTCAGTAACCTGCGCTAGGAAATTCACAGGGTTTATCTGCAATACCCATAGTAGGGAAGAAAGTTCTTTTTTGTTTTGATTACTCTGCTGAATTATCACAGTAAAGCTGCTCTCAGATTTAAACATAAAACTAATGCTGCTAGCATCCATGAATTTTAATATCTTCAGTTCCCTAAACTGTCTATGCTACTACAGCAACTGAAGGTGTCTCAGTCTGAGGCATTTATTCTCCTGTCTTTGAAATGCTATTAATGTTATCATCCATTTATTACACAGTCTGGAAATTATGACACTGAGGATGTCTCTTCTTTTGAGTATCCAAGTTGCTTACAAACCAAAGCCCTGCTTTCAAAGGCAATTTCTCAGTATCATTCTACGTGCATCACAAAATGAAACAGAAGACTCTTCAGTGGTCTGAGCACTCCACACAACTCATTTCCCTACAGTCACGATGAGGAAGAGTTACTGGCAGAATGGCCATCTGCCCTGTCCGTGCTGTACCAGCGTGGATGTTCTGTTCTGCAGAACAATTCAAGCCAAGATTAATTAAAGCAGGTTGAAGACACATGATCATGCCCTCTGCACCGCCCTGCTTTTCTGAGCACGAAATGGCTGCGTCCCATCTCCTGTTCTCATCGCGTCTCTGAGACCCAAAGCTTCAGACAAACAGGGTAGCAAGTATCGAGCTACCTCATTTCTCCTTCAATTTTTATTTTAACCTGATCAATGGTAATCCCTCTGCTTAAGTCAACAAGTGTTTGGATTTACACCATTTAGCAATGCAGTGGAAGCTTCAGTGGAACCTGAGAACATAAGAACCTTGCAGGCTTTGGCACCTTAAGTCCAAAGGCCTCTGAACCCAATCCTCCTCCTTTTTCTGGATTAATAATAGATTCATACTCCAAAAGATTCCTGAAAAACATTCCCTTTTAGTATGGACCTTTCCCAGCTGACAAACAGACAACTACCTTTCTGTCTTTCCTTCCTACTCTTAGGTCTCAAATCTCAAGTGAATCTTTGTGAGTGAAATATATTCCTTCTCAAATAAATGAAGAGTAATGAAAACAACTATGTCTAAGGCTAAAAATGATTGTGTGGTTTTCTTAGTCTATTATCATGCCTTGCTTTAGATGTCCTCTTTAAGGTCAGGACACAGACAAGCACACAGCATACCAAAAGACTCGCAAAAAGGGACTATTTTGAGCCACAACAATTAAGCTCCATAGTGACAAAGGCAGTCAGCAGAGGAAACAGAAGAACTTCAAAATTATCTTTTTTGGTTCCTTTCACCATTTCCTCTTACACTTGAGCAAAAATTCTTATAACGGCTCTTCTGGGAATTTTTTTCTCCCTTTCTTTTGTAGTTTCCAGTTCTTGGGTAATTTTGGCATGTCCAACTGGTTGCTTAGAGATCCTTCAGTTTTTATTGCTCTTTTTCTGTTTGTACTGTAATTTTATTCTGAATGTCACCTCTAGCAAGACTAGTTTTGCAAGTGAAGGAAGAAACACTAGGAAAAGCCTTTTTAAACAACCACACCGAGGTCTACAGAGCAGCATCCTACATACCTTTTCCTCTCCTACATCTGGAAAGTGTAGCAAAGAGTCCTTAGCAACATTTAGCACTGTCTCACACGAAACAGCAAACAAGTCTCTAGCCGACTGACTGACAGGACAGGATGGGTTTGACCTCTGGCAATGAAAGAATGTTTTAATGGAAAGAAAGAAAAACAATAAAATGGGCATAGCTGATACCACCCAGGAAAGCAAGTGTGTGTAGAGTAGGGGAGAGAAGGGAGGATAAAAGCATCAGCATCTCCAGCTCCCAGCCATGCCCACTATCCGATGCTAACCACTTGCTGAGCCCCTCTCCTCTCCGATGCTTTGTAAGACAGTGCCATGCTGTGGACACTGTGCTCGCTGCCGCTGCACTCTGCAGTCTCTGCAGGTACAGTAGGCCTGTTTCCTGACCCACTTTCCTCACCAATCTCTATTTAGCTCTACGCTAGTGATGCTCCTGGCATGACAATCAGATACTGCAGCCTGCAGTGCAGCTCGTTACAACACATTCGCGAGCTCCGAGTAAATCCAGTGGAAAAGTACTGTATCAGCGGAGCCTAATTACACTGAAGTCATTTTCATCAACTTACGTCAAACGCAACAACAACACAAAAGTGTTCGAGAGATTTAAAAGATGCCTTTTTATTTTAAATCTACTAAATCTGCTAGGCGTAAAGTAAATCCAAAAAGATCTTTTCTACTCAAGGGCTGTGAATGGCAAAAGCTATTAGAGCTAGTACCTTTCCTCTGGATTACCTAATCAATCTTATTACTTGTGCCACTTAAAACCTGCCAGAATTCCTTCCACTGTCATTTATTCTTAACTAGAGAGGGACTCTGCACCTTAATGTCCAGTGAAACTGTAAACCTAATCTCACTACAGCTATTAAAATTATCTTCTTACGTGCAAGAACCAAATTTCTCCTTCAAACACAGCCACTTAGAATTAACTTCAAATCCTACTTGCCCTTGCAGTTAACTTCAGATTTTACTTGCACATACATGTGTAAGGGATAAATTCGTTTTGGAACACTAGTGATTATACCACATAGCTAGGACTGTGCTGGCTCTGAAGTTAAGGTGTAATAGGTGAATACCTCTGAGATCAAGAAACTGGAGTTTGGTCCTATTTCATTTATCTGCAAAAAACCCCAGGCATCTCCCTTCCTTTGTACAGAAATATTGTAACAAATGACCACAACCTGGGCCTCAGTTAAGAAATCCAATTGCCAAGCCCCTAAGTTACATGGTAGTAATGCACTACACTATAAATCTATACTTCCTCCCTGGGCACTGAAGTGAACTGGAGACTTCTGCAGTGAATACAATGCAGGAACACCATATATTGCTAATATTTTGCATGTAGGAGGCACTGAGATAGGAAACATTTAAGGGTCTTACCAACTCTCTCTTTGGCAAGACACTGTTTCTATTCAGTGGAATATTTTTGTACTTAAAAAACTCAGATCCTCAGTCAAAAACTTTTGAGAGTTACTCAGAATCATTATACCAAAACTTTTCAAGTGTCTGAAGATTAGAAACACTGAATTTAAAACACTAAAACCAGCACAAACTTATTGACTGATGATAAATAACAGCAGCGACAGAAAGTTAAGTACCGCAACATACCCTGTGGGGCTATGGATGCCTTACAGGTGTGGATCATTTACAGAAGGTATTATGTACAGGAGGGAGCATGAGGAACAATTATTCACAAAGCAGTCCCACTGTGCACAAGCGTAAGTTCAATCCTTTGCAGGAGTTTATTCATGTGCAGTATCACCAGTTTTGCTGGTGAGCGAGAACTATTACTAAAAAAAAAATTCTTGTACCTTGGCAGATGCCACAAACTGATGGCATGATGGTGGTTTGTTTTTTGTTTTTTGCATTTGCACTACCATAATCACACTAATTTACTAAATAAACTGAAGATTCCCAAAAATGGACCCCAAAGTGCTTATGTAAAATCTCTGCAACAAGAAGTCTGATTATCCATTAAGTGGGATGATACCAGCCAACAGCAAGAGAAAACAAAATTAAACATCCATCAGAATGTGCAATTCATCCAAATTTCATACCACAGGCACCTATAAATATATGAGTCATTATTATAATGTACAAGGTAATTATATTTCATCACTCATTACCTTGACCCAAGGAGGACCTCTCATCTTCAGATGGAAGATGCAATCCAGACTCGCATTTTTATGACTAAGGAACCCTGCGAGAAGCACAGCTTACATAAAGCAGCACCCTTAGACTAGCAGCTGTGTAGACACAGAAGAAACTCGACATCAAAAACCTACTGTAGACTGCATCTTTTACCCACCAGTGCCCTCACACCAAGTATTTCACACTTAAACCCAAGACAAGCAGAAAGAATCCAACAGGGCTCTGCAGGAAGGACGCAGCTGGGACAGTTGTTAGTGGCAGATCTACCATAACTCACAGACACCTGGCAAACAAAGAAGGTATTTAGAGGTGCAGAGCTTCTTTGTTCCTACCTACAGATAGGATCAACAACACCACTAAGAGATTACTTTGCTGCCTTGTTATTTATTGAAAATAAGATCACCCTCAGGGCAGTCCCAGGGAAAAGAGCCTGGCAAAGCAGAGATCCTCTTGACAGTTTTTCCTCAGGACTAAATTTTACAGCTCATTTGATTTTAGCTTACTGAGCCATGCACCACAAAACTAAACCTAGACCTTCAGAAGTCGCTCCTCTAACCTCACATTTGTGCAATTCAAGTAGAGAATACACAGTGAGGCCTTGGAGTTTAGGAAGAGCAAATGAATTACTATACTGGATCAGCCCACTCCAGTGACAAGTGTTTCACAAGCACATAACAGAAACCCTCGCCAGACAGCTCCACAATAACATACAAAGTCTATTTTTAGGGTCCATAAAAGTTTACATCCTTTCAAGAGACTTATAGAGATCTTTGTTTGCTTTTTTTGTGTGAACTTGGAAATGCTCAATATTGGCATCCAAACATCCACTAAGCCCTGCTATATTCCCTTCTCCAAAGCATTTGTTATTGTTTTTAATCAAACAAAAGCTGTCTAGGAATCCAAGGCTCTAATCTGAATTGTTACTGCTTGAACATCTGTTAAAAAATTCTGGCTGCAAAAGTAGAACGGATTCTGGTTTACATGGAAAACTACGTAAATCATAAATATCTGGCAAATCAAGAAAGCACTTTGGGGGATATAATCTAAGATGCAATCATTAAATTGGCTTCTTAGTCCTGGACTATGGAGTCAGAGCAAGAGAAACCACAAAATAAACATTGGTTTCAATGGTTACTTTCAACGTTACTGTGCTTCGTAGGCTGACTCCTGGTTGATTTGCAAATCCACACATGCCCCTGGGAGTGGGATCTCAGATCGCTTAGCATCATGGCAGATTTCCAGTTCTTGGCAGGAGGGTTGTTTTTCTCCATGAATCAGCAACTGTCCATCACACCACAGTCTGTGGAGTGAAAAACCCACCTCATCAGCATAAACTAAATGCACGTATGTGTGTATACATCACAGAGGACTTTTTGGTCTCTCTCCCTCTACAGCCCCCATGTGAGGACTGTCATTTGCACAAGCACATACATGCCTCTGAAAGCCAACCACACAAGGAAGTGATTTATCTCACCTTCTGCAGTCCTGTATTGCTTTGATAACACATCATCTGCATGGTAAGCCTTTAAATGTTATGGTAAAGATCACAAACAGCAACCCATCCTATTTACTGCTTTCTCCTACCAATGGGCAACTCCAGAGCCAACCCCACTGTGGTCAGCTGCAGAACAGCTGCTGCCTGTGCCTGCTGCTGGAGAGTAAAGAACATTTTCATTGTCAGATAATGCTTACCAGTAAATGCATTCTAAACACCCATCAGCAAGGAAAACAAGAGCAAGTAAGTTACATTTGAAACATCTTCCTGAAACATGCTCCAGAATTTTAACAGCTCTCTATAATACAGATGATGCTTCTAAAAAATGATAGCAAATGAGATGAACGCTGTCCCAGCAAAGTGAACTTATTCTCAGAAATACTCTGACAAGCAAATCATGCATTTTGGAGATGTATTACACAAAAGGATGTACTAATTATTCCTCATTTTATTCTTCCTGTGTCTGTCTCTTCCTGATACATAAGAGATTGCAGTATTCCTATTGTATGGCATCGTTGTGCTAATATTAAATAACAACAGACTTGCTGTCTGCTCAAAAATGCCATTTTTTAAAGGCGGCAGGGGTAAAAACTACCATCATCAGAAATTCACTCTTAAAATTCAGGAATCAGCCACTCCCACCCCCCACGATTCACAGTGTAAACTCCTAGAAAAACTGTAACCTGATCCACTGGATGAAGCAGTTCAGCAGAATGTCTGGGTCTTCACTGTTTCCTCTGTTTGAATTCTATGTCCAGGGCATTGCAAAATTTACCCAAATTTATCTTTTTTTCCAAAATCTAATCATAAAACCTATACTTCAGGGATATGGATTCACAATTTGAGACTAAGCATAAATTCATCCAATAAACTGGTTTTGTTTCTTGCAGCATTAATTCGCACATGAACTGAAGACCATAGAATACAGAACAGCCAAGTTATCAAACTGCAGCAATGCTGTCTAAAGGAAAGCTTTTTTTTTTCTTAAATGCAAACACATATTTTACTATTAGCTGCATAAGGGTGATCTGTGTTTACACAGCTCAGAGCTGGATTTAAAACCAATTTTAACAGCCAACTGTTTCAACTTGCATGTAAACAAACATACTGCATTTCTTCATTAGCTGGAATTTGCTGCAGTCTGTCAGCCATCTGTACTGTCTTGCATTCTGTTCTCTATTCAGAGCACCACTATCAAATGTTGGTGATATAGCATTGCTCTCTTTGGAGACATCATGACTACACTATAAATAGTTTAGAGACATAAACCACTATTTCTAACAGTTGTCTTAATATCTGCTTTCTCAGAATGCATTAGGTTGTTCTATTTTTCATCCAATTTTGCTTCTCAGTACCTTTTTTTGTGGATACAAGGAAAAAAGATTTTATTTTGGCTCTCTCAGAGGTAAAGAGCAAAAACTGCAGCCCAAGCAAGACTTTATCCAACTTCTGCACCCCCCAAATCCGGGATGCAGAGACCAAACCCCAGAACATAACCCTGCAAATATCTGCAGAGCAGTACAAAGGTGATTGCACAGTGCACAAGAGCCAGGCTGCCCTTAAACCAGCTAGTTTAGGTGCTAGAGCCAGCCCTGGGGCGCCTGCACAGAGAGCTGCCAGCTGACTCACACACTCACTGATGTCACATCCAACTGAACCCAGCCTGGAATCTTGCACTGTGCTGGTGCAGCTCCGTGCTGGAGCTCCCAGAGCCTTGCAGAGCCCTGGCTCACTCCAGCCAGCTCAAACACCCCTGCCTCTAGCAGTAGGGAGCACAGCACAGCCCGGTCCGTGCCACTTGTCCCCAGCCTTTCCCTGGGGTCACAGTGCCTGCAGACACACCCCTGAGCAGCCTTACAGCCCCCTGAGCTCTGCATGCCCCCCATGCTCTGCATGCATTTCCCAATGGCAGCACTATATCCCAGACCCTGGGCTATTGGGCTGCTCTAAATTGCTCCAGCTCTCTCTCAAGCAATTCCAAGGGGACTGCAGCACAGCTGAGGACACCACCCAGACAGTTTAGCTACTGATCTGAGCAGTGTGCACTACTTTCAAACTTCAGAGGACAGGTGATAGTATCTTCAGAAGAACATAGCTCAAAAATCCAAGCACTTAAATAAGGGGCTTTTGTAGGTTGCCGAGTCATCCTCTCTTTTAGGAAGTGAAGAGAACTGGCAGTGAGACAGGAAAACTGAACCACACCTTAAAACTCCAATTTTCCCTCTTCTAGGGACAGCAGAGCACTCAAATATTACTTGCATAACCACTACCACTTGACAAGTGATGCAACCACAAACCACAAAGCTACTTGATACCCATGTTAGTTTTTCAAAGTGAAAGCTGCCTCTTCAAATATGGCATTTTAGCTCACCCAGTGGATGAGTTCAAAACTCTTCAGGAAGAATTTGATGCTCTGCCTTCAAGCTGACTCCAAGACTTACATCATACTTCTGATTTCAGACCTGCAATGCTATAAACCCACCTTCTTCCAACAGAACAAATTTGCTGCCCTCCAGGAACAGTCTCATGGCACATTCGTGCAACACCAACAGAGCCGTCCCCAGTCGGAGGTGTCAGAACTCCGAAAGCTGATTTTGGTGGTAAAATTACCAAGAAGTGAACATGCCTTATTCTGAGAGATCCCTTTCGGCTTCAATTCTCAGTTTCTGACTGAGGAAAGTGTGGTGAAACACTATCTAATTTTATTATCCTGTAAGCCATATACAAAGGAGAGCAGGACTCACTGATACTCAAACCGTGAGAGTTTGCTATCTAGTACTCCATGACTAAAACTTAACCTGCAACTCAGCAGAAAAGTTCTGCACATTTCTAACCCTCTGGATAAGTTCAGGGTTTTTTTTACAGCCTAATAAATCTGCCACTGGAAATCTCTTCCTTTTCCCAGCTTGTGCCTCTTTTTCTGGAACAGCAGCAAAAAAAATGCCTACACCCTTGTGTCCAGATCATTTTCAGCAGAATTTTTTGTGTAGAATTAAACAAGCCAAGTTGCAGGCGTGAGAGCAAGCTGCCAGAGAGGCTCACAGCCACAGAATGCTCCTACAGAGCTGCGGTACCACTGTTACAACATGAGCAAAATAAACTCTGACATGCAACCATTTAGGGAGACGGGATACAAAACAATTCCTTCTCCCCCTTTGATGCCTACACTTCTCAAGCAGTAGGTTCAAAGCAGGGCTGGGAGGGGTAAGAAAACACAGGTTTGTTTCCTTCAGGTCTGTTCCATTCTGTGACTGAAAGAATGAAAAAAATGCAGTACCACTGTCAAAATTTTCCAGCTCTATTTTGGCACATCATCTCTCAAAACCAGCCTGATCTAAAAATTTCAAGCATGTTTAACTCAAGAGCCCTTGACAACATCTAATGCACAGGCTATTTATCATAAACTGAGGTGTTTATTTTTGGACTTCACCTTGAAAAAGTAAAGAATGTCTGTTTTGTCAGTACCAGAAAAGTTTATAAATCCTGCCAAATGTATTAATATTATGCATTTCAATGGTATTTCACATATACTGCAGAGATATCCACAACTTTCTGCAAAATTCATTCAGCATTACAGATGTGTATACTTTGAACTCAATGTGAGATCATGTTGGGAACCACTATGACATGTCCTCTCTACGTGAACAATTACTGGATTTAGCACTTTTAAGTAACTAGTGTGATTTCTAATGTACTTCTAACATGTAAAAAAAAAATGTGTAACTTTATTTAGCATTTCTCCTTTGCCCATTCCACAATTCTTACACATACACACAATGATACCACTAACTGCAATAACCCTCTGGAGCTTCACAACTACAGAGAATTTTGAAAAATTTGCAAACCTGCAAGAGACATCCTTTGTAGTGCTATGTTTTATGTATGAAAAGACAGCAATTTCACACTTTACCACTTGCCCCAAACGTTGCTGTTAAAAAGAAATTCAAATTAATACGTATCACAGAGGATTACAGGTTCAATGGCAAGCTGCATTCAGAACAGTCTTTTTCCAGTCTTTGCCTTTTAATCATCTCAAACTTTTTCAAGCACTTCAAACAATCTCAGTCCACCATGGCATCCTTTCAATGCCTTCAACTGAATTGATAAGGCACCTTTCCAGCTACATGTATGGGATGTATCACTTCAGTGCAGTTCAGTGTTCTGACTTCAGAGCATGCAACACCAGCAGCCACCATCTGTGCTACCAGCACTGAAGGAATCAACAGCTTGGACTGTCCCCACGTGGAAGTGGTGCTGACTCTGCGAGGACATTCCAGGAAAGCCTCCAATGAAGCAGTTTCCCAATCTAAACCAGGGGGTTGGTATCTTCACTAGCAGTGAGCCACCCTCCTCAATACTTTGCCATTTGCTCTGCACACAGGGTAGGCCCTTCCATGTTTCAACCAAAACACATTTGCAAAAGGTACCCAAGCACCCCTACAAAAGTGCTTTACCTGCCATGAAAAACTATCAGGTGCTCTTCCGTTCCTTATCCTCCTCGGCACAGGGCAGCTGCTAGGAAGTAAATATCAGCTATTCACCATGCACTAAGCCTTGAAAAGCCAAGGCAGCTTGCAGCAAAAGACTGGTGCTTTAGGTGATGTACAAATATACAGATCTTCAAACCCCAATGATTTCATCACGCCACAACCAGGCCCACAAGCAACATGGTCTATAAGAACAGCAGCTTTGCTGCTCTTGCAAAGAATTGAAAAGGTTCCTTGTAGCTGTCTTGCAGATTTCAAAGAAAAATAAAACCTTGGGCTATGTGCTGTTTTTCCACAAAATTGGTTGTGAGGCCTTGAATTCGAACCCAAAGCAGAACGTCCAGGCATATGTAGAAAATAAATAAATGAAAAACAAAAGCCTTATTTCTAGCGCAGTTATTTGTGGATAAAGCTGACTGAACATGTCAAGAGTAACTGAGGTGAAAAAGTTAGCTTTGTGCTTAAAGGTTCACATACTGCTGTGAGAATGAAGAAAAATAAAGGGAACTTCTTCAGACAAGCAAAGATCCTTAAAAAGAACTGCAGACAGCATACATGATTCTAGATGACTAATACTGCAACTCAGAAGAAACACTCAAATAAAAAAGATTCTCATGAATCAGGACAGTCTTTTTCAAGAAACATTTTAATGATAACAAAGTCACATCTGTGTCACCTCTAAGCTCCTCTGTCTCATTTTCTGTTTACCCTTGCAGAAGAACACAACATTGCAGACATCAGGTTTTTTAATTTTCTGAAGAGCAGAGCCTGTTTTTAGTGAACTAATTTCAATAGCCTATCTGTCACACAGCCTGTGCATCTATTGCTACTCAAAAGAAAACAGAGGACAGTGAGAAGGACACAGAATTAGTCTTTGTCTTATAAATTTAGAGCAAAACTGTCAGCGTAAACCAATTTGACTTAATTTTATATGACAAAAGACCAATTTATGCTAGAAGATGGCACATAACTAGAGAAACTGCAGAACAAACCCTGAAAATCAAAATGATCATTTTCAAGCCTCCAGATCAAGGGCTCTGATCTTCAGTGTGTGGACAGTTAAACTGCAGAGTAGCTTCTCAACTCATTTTCTACTTTGCAAACTTTGGAGTACAAGGAAAGTAAGAACAAAGACGAGAGGACAGCTAATTTTAGTGTTTCTGGGCTAAAACAAAATAACAACAAAGAACTACTGAACCATGAAGCAGTCTTTCCAAGCTGCTATTTCAGTTACAGTCTTTCTTTTCCCAAGTCAGTGCTGGAAAGAAGATGCCAGCTTCTACCCTATCAGAGTAATACAAGCACCTTATTTTATCTAGAGGGGCACATTGAGAGCTCTGAACTGCTTGTATAATACCTCTATACATTTTGCTGCACCCAAAATGTGTATTATAGCTGACAAGAAAAAAACAGCATGATTTCTTCCATTTCCTTCTATCTCACTGGTTGCCCCTAGTAAGAAGCATCACTCCTGCAAACTGAACTTGAGTCTTGCCCATTACATTTTAACAACTACCCTGAAAACTCATCCCTCTAACAGCTTATTATTACAGCACTGGACTGAAGCTTCATAATTCTCAGTCTCAAGCATGGTTTTGAGGACAAAACCAAGACCTCAGGATCACAGGATTATCCAGGGTCGAAGTGACCTCCAGAGGTTCAGTCCAACCTCCTGCTCCCAAGCAAATCAGCCATGAGATCTTTTCCATTCCATAAGGCTCACATGGTACAAGCTCCCCAGGCAGCCTGTTCCTCTGCTTGATTGTCCTCGTGGTGAAAGAGGTTCTCCTTACATTAAGTCCAAACCTCGTGTTTCTATTTGTGTCTTTTGTTTCTCCAAGTTCATCTTCTCAATGAACCTCCTTGTAGGTACTGGCAAGCTGCTACCCTGTACCCTTGAAACCTTCTCTTCTCCCTGAACAAACCTAGTAAGATTTTCATCATGAGATATTTCATCCATCAGTTTCAGTTAAGAGTAAACAAGGTACCAAGACAGTTACCTCCTCAAAACAACCCCCCAGACTTTCAGGTCTTAAAATAAATATGTGATCTTCAAAGAAACCGCAATCATCTCACAAGAGTGGACTTTTGAACTCTGATTTTTCTAAGGAAAGTTTCCTTTTCTGCAAGTATTGACTCAGAACAACCCATCTTACGTTTTCAGCATCATCAATACTACTCTAGGGCTGAATAAGTCTCCTACAATTTAAGGATGAATGGATTGGTTTTAGTCACTGTTTCAAAGTAAAGCAAACTGAGAACAGAGGGTGAACACCGAAATTTCTCTCCTGAGTAGCAAATTACTGCAATAAATTTGGGCAACCAAACAGAAAGCTAGAACAGAAAATGCTATGCTGCCTTTATGCACAGCAGCATTAAAATATACTGGGTTAGGTTCATAATATTGCTGTTAAAGTTCGCTCTTCTCTAAGGATCTATGTGCTATTACTCTGCAAACCATCACAAGAATAAATTATGCTTTCCAAGCATTAAAAACACATTAACATGACATAGGGCATGGAAAATCCAAACTTCAAATACTTACTGAATCCAATAGATCATAAACCAAATCAGTATTAGAAAAAAGAAGAGGGTTACATTAACTAAAATAAAGCTCTCTGAAATAATTAAGTGATTTTTCAGCCACTGTGATAACACATATTCCAATGGCTTAGATATCACTGAAAGAGTCATTTAGACACAATTTCACTTTTAGTCATTTACTGGAACTCATAACCCTCTGGCCCAATTCCAGAAGATTTCTCAAATCCAATATAAAAAAATTTCAAGTCAGCCTGAGCAGCCTATACCATGCCACATGAACTGTAAGCTGCCACGAGACACACACAGCAACACAGCAGCACATTTTAGAAGTGTCTTCATTTTTCAGTGTTCTTCAATTACTTTAAAGAAAAGAAGAGACTTGACAACAAACATTAACTTCTCTCACCATTTCACTGACCGTGTTATTAGCCAATTCATTCACTTGTCCCCCATAAGAGACAAAGTCAGTATGCTTATTCTTGCTCATAAATAAATGTTTAATTTCTTTAAAACATTTGCAGGGAGATAAAATCTGTTACACTTAATCATCTCCAGCTTTACCTTACTTCTCAAATAAAAAGGCCTAATTAAGCATTCTCTGTATAGCTGAATGTAAAACAGAATGTTTGTCAAATGACAGAGTATTGTTATCCAAAAACATTTTAGAAACTCAGTTGAAAATACAACAGTACTGTGAAGCTAAATTAAAAACATGAGATTTTTTAAAATAGGCAACATGAGGCTGCAATCTTGCTATTTCACTTTGGTATTAGAACCTGAAATTTCACGTTTTCAGGATTTTTTGAAAACAAGCTTTCAATTAATTTTTTTTTAAAGCCATCACAGCTACCACAAGCCTTTCAAGGAAAAGTTGCCTTAACACACATTACTCAGCTTCTCACAGACTATCACTGTCATCACCACCTTAAATGAATCTCAGGTATACACCTTTTACACCATTAGTTTTTATGACAGCCACCAGAAACTGAGCAATCTTACGGCTTTGCAACATGGTGGGCAACTCCTCTGGGTACTGCAGAGCTCCACTGACTTGAGTGCACCTCTCTGTATCAACACTGGGCTTGACCCAGGAACTCCTGCTGCATTTCGGGTCTCCTGTCAAGAGTACTACAGAGCAGAGTGTTGTCCACAAAAGAGTATCAATGGCTTCTCTACAAGAGATTTACCATGAAGAGTTATACTGCACAGAGGAATGCTTGCTGGCTTTTACCTCATGCCTTTTATTCTCCTCTGTCCATCAGACACTGAAGTGCTCTATTTAAACCATGTGGGTTTTACCCCTCTTCCTTTTGCAGCTGTTTTCCTAAGATAAGCTCTGAGCTGTGTTGCTGTTCCGAGCCAGCTCACCTGCAAAGATTGTTTGAGAACCCTTCCCACTGGGACATGACTCAGAGCAGGAGACAAGTACACAATGCTTTCTGATCTTAGCATGGCAATGAGACAAGAGCAGCAGTACAAACAGTACTTTGCAACTTCTAGATGGGAAGATGCAGTTGGGCTTACGCACACTCGGCTGACAAAATAATTTTGTACTCATGTAAATCCACTGGTGCGTTCCTTCTGCTCCCTCAGGATCAGGAAGTTTGCCTTGTTATGGCTGGCAATGTGCTGGTCTTCACGTCTTCAGACATCTCCATCCAGTAATGGCAGGTTTGAAGTGTCTTACAAAGACAGAAAGATGGGAGAGAAACGTTTGGGGGTTTTTCTACATGTAGCAATGCTTATGCTTTGAGAAGGAGGGGGAGAACGGAACTATTGACCACCAAGTCTTTTATTCATTTCAGCAGCTCTGGTAGCAGAATCTGCCAGGGGAGGACAGGGGAAATGTGCTGCTACATAGCCAGAGCAAGAAAAAGACTAAGGATCAGGCAGGTCAGCTCTAAAACTCAGCTGAAAAGTTTGACACTGATACAGGGGAAATAAAAGTGCTACTGCATCTCACCTCAAGGTACTGCCCTTAGCTGAAAAAAAGGATGAGTAAGAAGCCATACCTTCAGGCTGCTACAGTACAGAAGTGTCTTCTTTCCAAAAGCAGGAGAATGTATAGAGTGCTTGAGACAATGACTGGCAGGCCTGAATGCTATCCCCCTGAAGGTCCAAACTCACCGTAGACCTTGAAGAGCTTTCAAATGCCAAGGACACCTCCTTATAGCCACACAGACATTGCAGAAAGTCTTTTCTCTAAGAAACAACGCACCGAAGTATCCAAAAGTTTATGGTGAAACACACATTTTCAAAAGAGGTAACAAAGCTGTCTCTGCAGACCATCCCTCCCAGGTGCAGGTCCAGCACTATGACAAATGTGAACAGTGTGACAGGCTTGTTTAGGTGTGCAGCTCTGGCTGCCCAGCAGGCACACCAGATGGCTCTCAGCAGGGCTACACAACAGCAACTCTCTTGGGCAAGAGAGCAAGGGAAAAAAACAGAGGAAAAAGCACAGCAGCAAAATACCTCACGAGGAACTCCAGCTAAGGTCTGTGTAATGACTATGGTCCTGCATGAGAGATCTTTGTCAAATAAATTATGAGTGAAAGCAAATTACCTTAAGCGCTGGGAGGTGCAACTTGGGCAAATGTAAAAACCGAGGCTTTTCTAATACCAGCTTTCTAAAATGGAAGAAATCCTCTTCAATTATTTCTAGGTGTATGTAAATTACATGTAACAACATGAAAACACCACTTCTTACATCTCTGCCTTACCATGAATTTAATCAAAAATTACTAAGTGAATGACATTACAATGGCCTCATTGAGGAACTAAGCTAGAATTCATAGATTCATTTTTACTAGCTCAAAGATAAAACTAATTTAGCATCACTGTTCCAAGTGTTTTAATGGTTTTGATTCCTCTTCCCACTGAGTATCAGCCAACATACAGCACTGAATAAGAGTGTTAGATGGAATCCAAATACAAGTATTATTTGGTATATTAAACATCTCTCTTAATAAATGCATAAGCATACAATACTAGTGCATCGCAATCATATTTATCTAACATGATTCTGGACTTTGGTCCAGATTCCTCAAACTATCAGAATAAGAGTGCTTAGCCCCATAATTACAAAAGATGAGAATGTTTCTCTTGCCAACACAGGACTCAAAAGAGAAAGCACATGCAGTCTCACTGAATGGAAGAGATGTTTCTGAGGCATGTTACCTGTTGCCAAAAAGATAATAAACAGCAGTATAATCTGAAATCTCTGTAGTACCACAGGTTATCTAACAGAAGTTGTCAGTAAGTAAAGCAAAAGAGGGAGAGTACAGGCAAAAAAAAGGGCTGAAAAAGCAACCTGGAATGTATCTTTAATTTCAGCATAGGTATATCAGTAGTTCTTCACATACTCAGCATTACTAAATTTAAAGTCCTCAGATAAAATGACTTTATTAGAATTCTTTCTGGCATGGCATGCTGAGCATGAACACAACATAAGTGAATAAATGCTCCTTTCTCACTGGCTTTCTGCCAATCTGACTGCAAAACAGAGGCCTCACACACAAAAACAGCCATCCCTGAAGACCCTGAATACCAGCAGTGCACTCCTGACTCATTTGGCCACAAGACATTGAAGACGCCTCCACGTACCATGCAGAAAAGCAGAACAGGACACTACTCTGTCCTCACTTCTTAAAGAGATGGGGATGGGGCACATTATCTCTCAAACATTAAAGACATGAAAACCACATCAAATCTTATTTCATATTTCTGAACAGCTTGTCAGCCAAGTTAAAACATTTATATCTTAAGATTATTAAACACCATCACTGTAATTCATAAATACTATCTTAATCTTTCTAAGTAAAAAGACACAAGCATTTTTTTTTTTCATGCTCCTCCAAGCAGTCTGCATTTCAGACTTGCTGTGGCAAGGAAAACCAGAGACAGCAAATTAATCCTGTAAGACTTAATGCAAACAGATGAACCAAGAGAGAGCCTAGCCTTCTATTACTCTTTTCCAAGTACTTTCTCATTTTCACAAGTTGCAAATCTCAACATTATGTTTTGTTTAGGAGATTTATGTCTAACATGTAAACTGAACAAAAAAATTCCTGAGAAAGTTTTACAACTGACCATGTAAATCCATTTCTCTAAGTATCTACTTTTTTCTTAGCCTCAATTCTGTGTGACAGAGGTTCCAGATAAAAACTTTAGTAGAATCAGCAGTATCAAAAGAGTAAGAAGTCATAGGAATATGCAGTAAAACTTTAAATAAATGAGATAATGGAAATCTGTGATGACAGTCACTTTTAAGGTTACTTGGTAGAGTAATCATGAAATAATATTTTGTATTCTTTTAAAACAGAATTAGGAATCAAAGCACAACAGCACAACAGGTGCCATGAAACAGCAAAAAGAAGATTGTGAATTTTTGGTTTCTGAAGACTGACAACATCCCCTCCCACCACAACCTGTGACTTGCATTCCCAGTGAAAACATCAGAGTCACTGTGAAGCGAAAAAATCAATCTGTGTGTTCTAAAGAACCTGGCGTGCACTTTCAAAGTAATCCTTTCAGACATGGAAAATTCAAATTTTCAAAAGACAAGCTGATACCTACTAGCTCAAGATAAGATCACTGGTAATAAAACTTAGGCTCTCAAATACCCGTATTTCCAGCACTGATAAGAATTGTTTTAATAAATGTTCTCCTTGCCCAACAACCCACTCAAGAAGATGAAACAAAGGGTAGGATCAAATAGAGGCTTCAGACTTGAATCAGTTCTTCATACACATACTCAAGGCAGACTAGTTAAGGTGAAAAGACTGCCTTTTGCCAGCTGCTGTAAATGTAAGATGTTGAGGCAGAGATTTGCCTCACAAATCCACAGCAGAGTCCCTTGTCTATACACCTGTATGCTGAATTAAGCCAAGTGGTCTGAGAGCAACCAATGATACAGTGGGAACTTTGAACAAGCTGCAAGCAGCCAATGTGGGAAGTTACTGCAATGCTTTCCAGGCTTCAATGCAGGAATATTTCTACCACTTCTACCTTTGAGCCAGCCCCACAGCACCTTCCCCAGCGACAACTGTAATGCTAAACTGCAAACTGGACCAGACTTCTGCAGAGATGACTTTGCAGAGCTTTAATATATGACAACCACAGACAAAGAATCAAGATAGCACCTCTGTTCTCCAGCAAACACATTCATTTCACTTGTGTTTCTCACCCAGAGTTTTCAAGGTGTTCTGAAAGCAACTACAGGGCATTGCTGATGTGCTGAACTCACCACCACAGCTACAACAGCTGAGCCCCAAGTATTATACTCCCCCCAAGAGAAGGCTAATGGCAGGACTTGCAGGCTCCCATTATGCCACAAACATTGCTTGATTTCAGCAGGCTTGTCTGCAGCCAGGTGAAAAACTTCTGCTTGCATGGTATCACGGCAGCCTCGATGATCTAATCCACTGGGAAGACTTCAAAGCCAAACAGGAAGACTTCAATGACACAAACTGGAGAAGAGCCATCTCCCTACACAATTTTCATGGTAAGGAAGAAATACATTTAAATCAAGAACTTGAAATACCCACAATAATTAAAAACCTTGTAATGCTTTCTATCTCACTTCCTGTCCTTATTTTCTGGCAAAATTTTGAAAAAAAATCTTGTAACTGTGCTCCCAAAAGTCACAAAGTTGGATTTTTTTTTTATAATTGTAAACCAATTATTGTCTAAATGTTATAGATACAGAGCTGTTTACCCTTAACGTGGGTGCTCCTTTTTAACTGCATTACCACAGTGAGTAGTTTTATCTCTTTCACATCTTTTAAAAAATCAGGATGCCTTTATCTGTTCTTTGTAGTGATTAAATCCTAGAAATGGAGCAGTAGCAGATCAAGAAGTCAAAGGGGAAAAAAAAAAAATCAATTCACTGTTTTCTATTTCTGGAATTTACTTTTGTGTGTTGAAGTCATAAACTCTTTCCCAACAGTACTGAAGAAAAAGGATTTTCCTTCATCCACACATTAAAAAGAAAAAACAACACCACAAAACCATGAGAAATCAAAACAGGGGGCCAAATAGAGGAGATATGAACAGGGAATAAGATCCAAGAAGCAAAAATCATATCCTATGTTTGCATCAGAACACAAAACAACGCAAAGTACAACATCTCGGCATACACAAAAGCAACAAAGGAATTGCCCAGTTATAAGCACCAGCAGTGCATGTTGTCATAACACTTAATCAAATGTTAGACACTAATATCACTGTCTGATCTGTTAGACATTGTTAAATGGCTTTCATCCCTTCCCCTCAGTATTCTCTTGTGAGGTCCAGCAGAGCCTAGCTTTTTATTATCTAATTTTTTTTCTTTCTATAGAAATGAACCATGGTCTCAGATTTTCAAGGCTTTAAATGGGTTCACACTTTTGAAATCAACTAACAGTGGAGGCTGCAGGAAAACCTTGACGACTTCAAAAAAATAAAAATAGCTGGACAAAAGGGATTTCCACTGAAGCAATCACCAGTAAGAAATCTGGCTATTTAATACTTGTTAATTTAACACTTAAGAGAACAACATTATGCCAAACAATGCTCTGTAAAAACAAACACATCCTAAAAACTCCTTACTGCATCCTGATGCATTTGTTACCAAGGAAGGGATTATTTACATTAGTTTTAAACCTGGGAGGGGAAAGTGAGACTGTGAAAATGGGGGCTTAAGTGGCAAACTGTAGAAGGAAGCATGTTCAAAATCATACTTCTTAAGAAACCATCAAATTTTTCTCTCTTGAGAATGAAATTTCAAAACAATTCTTGTTAAGGTTTTTATTTACTTTTTCTATGACAAAAAAATCTGCAAGGCATGTTTTTTTTCAATCTTTGCTGGCATCTGATTACATGCAAAATCCACTGAATTTATGGAGACCTCAGCAATCAACTGCCAGGAGACCAAGAAAAAACCCTTAGGCAGGTTTTAAAACAGGAGACAGTTTAGCATTTTTGTCCTCACAGGACTAGATGAATCACATTTACTTTTTCTTCCCCTTCCCCCCTCCTCCTTCCACAAAAAAAAGTTCTGTTGGTTGAATGCTGGGGCAAAGGCACAGACTGTATTAGACCATCTAAAAAACAGAGTCCAGAAGTAGCTTCTGCCTTTGACAACTTCAGTTTAAATTAGAGAAAGGCAGACAAGAGGCAAAGATGAGCCACCAGGTGGGAGGACAAAGAGGTCCCTGTCCCTGAGCAGGCTACCCAGCACAGCAGCCTTGGAAAGCTGCTGTGAGCCACGGCACAGCAACACCTTCAGCACCACAGCAGAAACACAAGTTTCTCCTTGCTGAATCTTTCATTAAACAGTAGCTTTACAATAACTTATAACCTAAGCACAAAGGCCAGAAAGACTGGCAGGGCCCAGAGTTTGAGTGACTCGTTGGTAAGTGAAAGCTGGAAACATCAGACAAATACAAACAAACACCATCACTAGCGTAAAAGTACAAGCACAATCCAGGCTCAAACCAAATCCAAAACCCCTAAATTAAAAGCAGGGAGAAGCAGTCTATGTGCTGGCACTGACTTGGTGAGTTTATGGCCCCACAGTGACAAATGGGTTTGAAAGGACCAATGTTACAACACAATAAACAGGTAGGGGTGGCACCACTAAGCTCTCTCCCATCTCCCTCACCTGCAGTAACCTACCCATTATTCAGTATATTCTCTACCAACAGAATGCGTACTACCTCTTAAAGAGTAACTTTTCAGCAATAACATTCTTCTTAAGGAGACAGAAAAACAATGAACAACAAACAAAGTCACTTCCACTAATATAAAAAAGTAAACCATTAAAAAGACTGTTCGATCAAATTCCTGTGAGGGTAACTTAAATGATGTATTTCTCCTTGACTATTTTTCCCCAAGATTCCTCTCTTATAGAACCTGCCAATAAAATTCATCAACACAACTGAAATAGGAAAGATAAGCAGCATTTACACCAGAAGTTTCTTGACCTAAAGTTCTGGGGTCAGCCAGGTAAAAAACAATTACTCTAGCCTCAAATCATCATCATCTTGGCATTATTTTCCCATCCATAAAAGGAGGTATGGATGAGGTTTCTTTGCAGAGAACGCTGCAAATTGATAGCTTTGTTCCAGTTCACTACAGTTTCTTATTGATTTTCTCTCGTTTTAGCCTGCACTGATTTGTTAATCCCTTCTCTGTAACAGTCCTAATGACAAATTGAGAAAGAAAAACTGCATGCTTTAGGGCCTTTTCCACCAACCTCTAGCTTCAAACTGTATTTTCACTTGCACTTGGAACATGTCCATCTACCCTAGGTTAGATCTGATTCACCTTAAACTAGGTTGGGTGCATTTTATACCGAAACCTTTCTGTTCAGGCTTCTCAAGGATGAACAAGGCAACCAAAACCACCTCACTGAGGCAGAACTGAAGCTCTGTCACCTTCCAAGGTTGCTGCTCACAAAGCCTTTGTCTTAAAACCAAGTACATATTTCAGTAATTTTGCAGCACTGCCCACAGTTGATTAGCAGGCATTAGCTACATCATGCATCTGAAGGGCATTACTGAGCATTTATGGCATTTGTTGGTGCAAAGAAATCCTTCAGAGGTGCAATGAGCTGGATCACAAGTTGTCTCTAAGCTCAGAGCTGCAGTCATGGTGCACTGTTACTAGAAAAATCCATGCAGAAGGATGGGATCCAGCCAGTATTTTTAATTTAAGGAATACAGTGTGAGCATAAAGAGATCAGTGTTACAACAAGGCAACTTAGATTAGTAATTTTGCTACTAATAAGCTCATTAAATAGAGCTGCCAATCTGGTGTCATTGTTAGGGCCTCACTACTGACAGCTGATGCCTGTCTGCATAAGCCATGGCTACTGCTGCAAGTACTTTTAGTCTCTTTCCATTTCCTGTTACTTTCAGAGATCTCCAAGTGAGGTACTCATTTGGAATTCTAACTGCAACACACCACCAAATTGAAAATTAATTTATGAATTATGAAGATTAAGGCTTGCCCACAGTCACATTTGTAACACCTCAGTCATCACATGCTGGGTGGGTCTCCACCTCCTGACTTTATCCCATGTCAGTCCTCTCCCACACCACTCCCTCTGTCAGGAAATCGACCTTTCCTGGTCTCCCATACAGATTGCAGAGCAGCCTGGCCCTGGCTGCCACCTCACTGCTGCAGTACAACCCCAGCAGACCAATTTTGGTCATTTTAAACCAATCCTTATCTGCAAAAGTGATACTTGGAAAGCCTCTAGTTTGTACCCACACAGCATGTGCTCCCTGGCACGCAAAGGCAGCGCGGGAGTTCTCCTTTGCCATTCCCTTGGTGTGACTTTGGTTTCCCATCTCCCTCTCTGCAATGCCAGCTGCAGGGAAATTGGTAGGGGTGGCAGGAAGCACAGTGCTGGGAACCAGTATCACCTCCTCTTTGCTTTCCAAAAATTACAGACCCAGAGTTGGTGAGCTAGACTCTGCTCATCACACACTGCTATTCTTAACTTGCAGAAATGACTTTGCTATGAATGTTAAATGTCTCTCTACCCAGGCCATAAGAGACTCTTTACAAACCACAGTCATGTCTTAATGGGATAAGAAAAGCACAGAATAAGTGAGATGGCTACCTAGGCAAAAAGTGGCATTTGGGTTCCAGCAGTTTGGTACTGCTCTCAATTTTCTGCTTAGGGGAATGGCAGAGAGAACTGACTAACCTAAGAAATAAATCCTGTTTCCTCATTGCCTGCGACATGACTGTACACTCTCAGTGTTATTGCAGTGCTGCCAAGATTAGTGTTACTCTCCTACACAGGGCATGCAGAGCACACAAATACACCTAACCCAACACAGACTTGCTGCATTTTGTATGCAGACTGCAGTTTCAATCTTCTGTTACATCCTGTTTGGGTTTTTCCGCCCTAATAATAATTTCAACAACTTGGTCTCTTATTTTCATCCTTAATTGCAATCTGTCACTCGCACAGTGAGCTGTACTTGGAACCCACTTCTCCGTGGCCTTTATTTTCCTTTATTGTCACTTAAAATTAATTGATAAGCCAAGAACTCGATGCAAGAATATTAAAGGGACCATCTCTATATTAAAATTTTCATAGCTGCATCTCTAAAACAGCATAACAAAAATCAATCAAGGAAAACTCAACAATGCCATTTCTCAGAAGAAATGGATCAAGACCAACTCATAAAAGACACCAGTTCATAACAGGAAAAAAAGCACCAAACCAAAAAACTCACAACACACACCAAAGCACTACTTGCTTAGCAAGTGAGAAACTACACATCACTTCAACTTTTTTTTTTTTTTGCATTTACCTCCTTCCCTAACACACAACGGGTTTTTTAAGCAGCTTATTGGATCAGTTACTATACACATATTCTCAAACTTTGAGCAGTAAAAACTGGTTTAGGAAAGTTCAACTTGTTTCTCTCCCACACAACAATATAATAAAATACAAACATCTCATTCTGAGCATTCGAAATAAAAACATTTACAGTAGCCAGCCAAACAACTAAGCATTCAAAAGCCACACACAGAGCATAGAGATGATATATAATAATATCATCTCTAATATATATTTCTTAAATAATATTTCTTTTGATACCCCTTAAAGCCTCAACTATAGGTTTATTTACAAAGAGGCCTCTAACAAATTTCCGTGATAAGTCAAAAACAGTTGTCATTTTTATTAAAACCAAAAGGTTCAATTTTCAATATTATTGTGGCTGTATGTTAAGGTAATAATGTGTATACACTGATCTATCAGTTAAATAAGCAATTAATGGTCATCATACAGATGCCTTCGATTGGTCTTGTAGGCAGCTGCTTAATCGTTTGCAACATGAATGGGGAAAAGGAAGAAAAACAAGAATATGCTAAAACCAAAGCTATCTTTCAAACACTTAAACAAAAATGACATCTTACTGTGACGGCACTGAAAAGAACAGCAATAAACTTTGACTGCAAAGGGCCAAGAGAACGTGGGTATTCATGATGTCATTCCCTGAAAAAAAGGAACCATACGGAGGATCCAAAGCAATCTGTATTGCACAGGATGAACATGCACACTGGAACCATGGACCACAGCAGGATCAAGAT
Source organism: Dicrurus megarhynchus (assembly GCA_013399195.1). Taxonomy (NCBI): domain Eukaryota; kingdom Metazoa; phylum Chordata; class Aves; order Passeriformes; family Dicruridae; genus Dicrurus; species Dicrurus megarhynchus. Next base: position 1,879,384 of record VXAD01005374.1, read on the forward strand.
AAACATGGTAGGCACATGTTGTCACAAGTCTATCAGTTATTTTCATTCCCTGACACAACTGGTCCCTACATCCATCATCAAGATTCAAGTTGAGTGACGGTTATTTTTTAATTTCTTAACTGAAATTTCAGAGATCCCTCCTCAGAAAACTGTGATCTAGCACAGCTTGCTTTGAGTAGAAAAGGACATGATGAAAATATGGCTCCATGTGAAGCCATGCATATCCAAAATAACTGCAGCCATTCCACCCATCCAGTTTAGCAAGAAACATTCAGCACTGCACAGACACTTCTCACTTGTTCATTGCTGCAGCAAATGTTTGCTGCAACGTGAATGACATGCTGAACATACCACAAACAGTAGAACTATAGCTATTAAAGCCAAAAATACCAAACAGACTGGAAAAGCATTTTGACAAGGAGGAAACATTAAACCAGATCTTTGTAGCATTTGCTAAATACAGAGACTCATCATATTTCGGGCCATTTGTATTTAATTGTCCTTTCATCTGAAGAGCGGTGGATGAATGCGCCGCAGATGAGTCAGATGTTCTGAAGAGGTCCCATCAAGGACGCCCCACAACACAAGAGCACTGCCTGCAAAATGCCTCACACCACAACTTCTCTGTGCCTTGGCCTATTCCATGGTGGTTATGCACTGAGAAGAAAACAGCAAATAGTCCTGCAGTGCCAAAATACAAGAAACTTTAAACACATTCAACACCAGGAACCTCCAACGCTTTTAAACCTGCCAGGAAGACACACTCAGATTAGTGGATAATTATCCAAAACTCAGGCTTTTGTTCCTCCTTTGCTTCAGTTTAAAGGAAGAAAGTGCTCTTATTTCTCAAGGTCAATGTTTTCAGTTGAAGTCAAACTCACGACGCAATAGGTCACTCACAACACTTCAAAAATCAGGTTTTGAAGTGGCAGACACAGACATTATAACAGTGTCAGTTCAAAGAAAGGAGAATCCCTGCTCTTTGGTGGAGAAAGTAGGCAAGCCATGGGCATGGAGACAAGGAGCAACACAGGAGGTTAAATCTCCTGCACTGTCCTTGAGGTAAACTCATGTGTCTTCTGTACTGCCCCTCTAATCCTTAGATTAGTTTCTCCACTTTGGCTTTAACAATATCAACTGAAGTGCAGAAGCAATCAGCAGACCACAGCTTTGCCAGAAATTCAGTTGAATCATTAAAAGTGATTTATAAAAATAGACCATGAATAAAAATCATTAGTCGTAATCCTCAACTGTTTAACTGTCTGCATTAAACACAAAAGTTGGAATTGTTAATTCAAGGTAAACATGGAAAAGAACTCATCTTCTCTATATTCCTTTCACTTCAGCTCTCAAATCAAATCCCATCTCCATATGACAACAAATGGAAAAAGGGATAGCTTGTGTGTTAACAAAGAAAAGCTCACTCTACATAGCCTACATACTGCAATTTAATGCATTTTCCAATATAAATTCTAGCTTTGGCATTATCTCGTAACCTTGAAGTGAAACAATTGAAGTCCTTATTATCTGTTTTTTCTTTTCTCATCAACACAGCTCCTCCTAGGATGCAGATGATCCTCCTAAATCATCTTTGTGCTGTTATCTCTGCAAAGAATGATGTCTGCTCCAGAACACTGCCACTGCTAATCACTCAAATCAGGTCTCTCACAGGTCTATAAGGAGGAACAGCACTGAGGGCAGCAGAATAAAGATGAGATTGGTGTTTCTCTTTCTTTTCAAGGAATGTACCTGAATACATCCCTTCACTTTCATGGATCACTTATCCTGCCAAGGATAAGTTCCCCTGTGCAAAAGCTGCAGCTGCCTTGGCTTTGTATTGTTTGAGAAATGACAGAACAATGTACTTGAGATACTGCACACAGCACAGATGAAAAACAGTGAGAAGCAGATTCAGAAATGGAGCTGTCTATACATAAGGAATGACAAGAAGTAGGGACACCCATGTCAAAATGGGTAAGAGAGCTGTCTGAGACTCAGAGGAGTTAAAAGTGACTAAACATTAGTGCAGCATCATGGGCTCTGGAGCCCTAGCCAGGGTCCCTCAGGAGGGCATCCCTTCTCTCCAGCGTGTTGGCCACACAGCACAGCTTGATGTTATCAGCAAACTTGCTGAGGGTGCCCTCAATCCCACTGTCCATGTCACTGACAAACAGTGCTGAGGAACACCACTCCTCACTGGTCTCCATGTGGACATTAAGCCATTGACCTCAACCCCATGATTGCAAAGATCCAGCCAGTTTTTCATCCACTGAGTCATCCACACATCAAATCCATGTCTCTCCAGTTTACAGACAGGATGTCATGTGGGAAAGTGTCAAATGCTTTGCACAGGTCCAGGTAGGTGATGCCAGTTGCTCTTCCCTCATCCACCAATGCTGTAAGCCCATCATAGAAGGCCACCAGGCTTGTCAGGCTGCTGACCAAATTTGCCGTGGTGAAGCCATGCTAGCTGTCACCAATCACCTCCTTATTTTCCATGTGCCTTAGTATAGTTTCCAGAAGGATCTGTTCCATGACCTTGCCAGGCACAGAGGTGAGACTGACCAATCTGTAGTTCCCCAGGTCCTCCTTATTTCCCTTTTTTAAAACTGGGGTTATGTTTCCCTTTTTCCAGCGGGAGCTTCACTAAACTGCCACAGCTTCTCAAGTATGATGGATGGTGGCCTAGCCAATTGCTCTGTCAGTTCCCTCAGGACCACGGATATATCACATCAGGCCGCACGGGCTTGTGCACCTTCAGGTTCCTTAAATGGTCTCAAACCTGGTCTTCTCCAAGAGTAAGCAGTGCTTCACTCTTCTTGTCCTTGCCTTTGCCCTCTGCAAATTGGGCCATGTGGCTGGAGAACTTTTGGGTTGGTTGGTTGTAACTCTTCAGCCTTTTTTAGAACAAGGCCACTCGTCAGAAGTTTCACAGGTTCTCTTTAATGCCTTCCTAAAGTTTAATGCCCTGGATAACTACGCTCTGAGAGGGGCACCTGGACAGATCATTAATCTGATTTTAAACCAACAAGGCTGCACCTTTAACGAAGTCCACCTTCTGCCACCTGTTCTCCCATCTCAGCTTTCCTGAACGTGTCCCCTTCTTCACTCACCCTACATCTCAAACTGGAGACTTCTCAAGGAGCACAAGAGGTCAAGAGTAAGCATAGTGGGCAGAAGTTCTGGATCAGTCATCAACCACATGTCTCAAACATATCACAACGTTTTGTTCCTGCCCCCACAGTACTGGGAATTTCCACTCTCCTCAGCTGCAATACAAGCCAGGAGAACTGTTTATATGGCTGTGCAAGCCTCCCCCCTGGATCAGAGGGACCACCAGTTGTGATTTGTGGGATGCTGGTCTGGAGTTTCAGACAGAAGTAGTGCTGCACCTGGGCAAAGGCCCACCTCCTCTGTTCAGCTGCACTGCAGGCACAACTTACACCTGCACACATTGATACGTGAGAGAACCTGGAATCTTTTGCTAATGGTAAAGCTGATTCCACCAAGGAAAAAAATCAGATCCTGAATGCAAAAGCCTTTTAAAAGAAATAATTGAATCTTATTAATTTCTGAGCTTACAGGAAGAGCAAACAAGGGCTTGTGCTGCAGCATTTGGAAGGGTTCTATTAGGACACTGTTCTGATTATTTTAATGCACAAAAAAAAAAAAAAANTAATTTTCTTCTTTACCTGAGATGCTCCATTTAGGCAAGGAACTGAAACAGGGATGTTACACAACAGCTCCAAGCACTGCTCAGAGGCCATGCTCTGCTGCCCACCAGGAACCACTGCGTGCCTTCCAAGCTGCCCGTAGTCCGCTCTGCCCCAGGTGAACACCTTGCCAGCTTCTAAACACAAAACACATTTCAAGATTACTTATTCACCAAGTTCCTGAAACATGTGGATGCCAATTCAATACCAGAACTTTTTAATGCATCTTATCTACAGCTTCAAAAGCTTGGTGAAAACTTATTTCTGGGAACAGAAGGGGAAAAAAAAAAACCATTAAAAACTAGCTTAAGATATTATGTTATACTTCTACATAGCTACTCACTCTTCATTAACTTGTTTCCTAGCAGAATAACATCTGGATGGTGGCCTGAGCTGTAAATAAAACCATGTCAGTAAAGCTGCATAACCTGGATATTTGGCATACAATAAATACACTTTGGTTATACAAATGACATATTTTAGGTTAAGAGAAGCACACACAAAACCACTTATTCGGACACGTAAAAGATTATAGAAAAGATAATTATTTTCTACTCCCATTCTTTGCCATAGACAATTCATTGCATGACCCGCATTGAACAGGGTTTATGTTTTCCTGACAGAAGTTACCTTCTGTCACTACTATTGTCAGCAGAGCAATGGCCCTCAGGAGACAGCTGAAACACCAGCACAACTGTCACTAAGCACTGGAAATGCACTGGTTTGTTTTCACAGGGATCCCACTTTGGCCAAGGAAAGGTAACTTTAAATGAAATCAGCACTATATGGCTCATCCTTCTCTCCAAGGGTTATTATGCAAGTTGACTGCTGCAGGACTGACACCCAAAACACCACTCTCCAGTATGGATAACATAAAGCAATGCTTCTTACCTTTGCTTTCCTTGAATTAAAAAAGACCAAAAAACCATACAAAGTGACAGCTTTATTTTCTTAATGAAGTGACTAGATCCCTGCAGGAAAGCCATGAAAAGCTATTCCTTCTGGGCTTCCAATTAAAAAAGCTATATACACACAGCATAAGTTAAAGTCCTCAGCTTGGTTTTAACCAGAAGCATCAACTCACATTCCAGCCCAGAAAGAAACCTGCAATGACCTTGAGTTATGTACATGCTTCAGCCAAGCCTCAAACTGCTCTCTGGAGCTGAACTCAAGTTCATAGGCTAAAAGCTGTGGATCTGGGGAAAATACCACCCAGTCCAGCAAGTCAGCTTGAACACACACCTCTCCCTGTCAGTCAGTACATGCACACCCCACTGAGGGGTCAGGTGCAGGGGGTATGGTCACACCACCCAAAGGTGACGACTGGGGGTTTTCTAAACAGATGCCAAAACACAAACCCTTGGAAATCTGAACACCTCCCTTTTCCTTAGGGTGCTGTTAAACTGTCTTGAAAGGGACACAGGTGGGCACTGCTGGTTTGTGGAGTTTAGGGCGATAATGCATTTTGTAAATAAACTGGAAACCTCAGTTCATATACAGGACGAGTATACGCCTTTTCCTTGGAAATCTGCTGGCAGTGGTATCTTTCACTCCAATCACTGCAAGTTTTTCAGATGCATTCTCTCAGTTCACTGATAATGTTTCCCCTAAAATAATTAAGTGATAAAATTAGTTGTCCTTCTCTCTCAAGGGCACAAAGCTTTTATTCCTTTGCAGCTTCCTAGCAGTTCAGGGAAAAGCTGAAAACAGTCACATACTACATTCAATACAAATGAGGTCTTTTAACACAGTAGCTACATTTTGTTAGGTTAAAGGATAAAAATAAATTTCATTACGAGGACTAAAAGTGTATCGTAGATTAGGAAGACAGTTTGAGGTTTAAAAAACATGCTTGTTCTGAAGTTAGCATATTTACTTTGCAATTTATATAGATCTCTGCTAAAAACATTTGCAGCTGCAAAAATGTATATAGCAAATTTAAATATAGACTAAGCTTCAGGCTTTTACTAGACCAGGTTACTGCACTTCTACAGAACCCTATTAGTGGACTGGGAAAGGATAGGCAGGCTGCTCTATTTTATATTAACTACAGGAGCTGAAACTGAGTTTTATGAAATCTAAAGCCAGAAAGAATTTCTGTAACATCTAGTTAGATCATTGATATACCACAGGCTCTCAAGCCCTACCCAGACATTGCTGTATTGATCCCAAGGACTATAGTTGAATTAAAGCATTTCAGCTCTGAGAAGCCAGTAGTATCAAGTGCCACAGGCAAAAACATCAGCAAGCTGCAAGGCCTCTGAAAAGGCAAGCTTTGAATTGATAATACAGATCCAGATCCTCACACATAGTCTATAGCACCATCCTTACCCAGAGGCAACAATGGTTCCTCTCAACTCTACCTTTTGGGGGAAAAAACTCCTTCCTCAAACAAATCTGATGCTCTGTCTGGACCCAGACATGAAGAAGAAACACCAGCCACTCACATAACAAAAATGAACCCTCTGCACCCTCCCATCAGGGTACTGCTCCAGAGGAACTGAGAACTCTAAGTATATATGAAGGATTAAAACAGCAACAATGCTTAGCTACAACAAAACACCTTCCATCCACAGATTCTGTTTTCTTTTACTGGACAAGCCAGCAAAGAATCACTTACACGTGCAAAACCAAACAGAACCCTTAGGAGAATGTAAACTGTTTCTGTAAAATGTGAATGTAAAATGCTTCCAATTACAAACACAGACCATTGCAATTAACTTTTTCTTTTTTGCCACAATAAGGGAAATGAGTTTCAGGTGGTTATTAGTACTCAAGCACGGAGAACATTCAATAAAAAATATTAAAGCCAGATAAATTAATTTTTGCTTTTAGGAAGAATTTCTTGAATGCCCAAAGATTAGTTAAGCAACCAGTTCCTTCTCACTTCTCATCAATGCAGTTCTCAGTTCTTATTGAGAGACATTCCTTCCCCAGACTTGTTCCTATTTGCTGAGCATTCCCCATTCCATGCTCAGACTCCTGCTAATAGTCAATCATTTCTATTTTTCAGCCAAAAAACATCTGCCTAGGGATCCTTCAAAAAAAACAAAAAAAAACCCAAAGTACATAAATCTCTCTTTTCTGTGAGAGAAACTTACAGAATTTGATTTAGATGTGCCTTTTCTGTGAAATACTGATTATACTTTCAGCAAACAAACAAAAAAAACCCAGTCTCAAGTGGAAATTTCAGGCTGAGGCAAACACCAATGCATGGAAAATTCCGCCAAAGGTTAAAGTCTCGTCAAAATCCTCAGGAAAAGAAAGCACTGAGCTATGACAGAAAGCATTGAGCAATTGTAATGAGAGGTATTGCTACTGTGCTGCTTATAAAATAGATGGTATTTTAAAATGTTCTAAGAATATTTGAGAAAAAGACATTAGTCATACAGAGTAAGGAGGTTGCAGGATGAATTACTTAAGAATGAAGGGTGATATAACAAGGAGTGTTGATCTAATATTAGACTAGGACAGATTTTAATTAGAAGTCAAGAAAACATACACAGTGATGAGTCAACTGGACAGAGTACATCAGCCATGGAAGTGGCTGAGGCATCAGAAAATGTGATATTTCATACCAGACTCTATGCAGGAAGAGGGCACACAAAAGGCAGGAGTTTTTTCTACAACTTGCATGAAAGAAAGAAGCGTACAATACTGAAAAGCTCTTCCAGTCCATCTGAGATACTAACAATGCTTCCTAAGACCTGGATCTTGCCATGTTCTGAGCACAGAGGCTCCGATTCCAAAAGGCACTTCAACTCTACTGTGAACATCCACATTGTCCCAGATGACTGTATAGCAACTGTTCACTTTTTCACCAGGCAAATGCTACATCAAAATAAAGTCCAGAGGGTTCAACACCACTTGAAATTAAGGAGTAAGAAATATAAATCCATGCACCCTGTGTTATTCCAGTTTACAACGTGAATGAACCACACAGTACAGGAGTTCAGAAAGCTGGGAAAAAAAAAAAAGACAAGGGGAGATGATTATTAAGAAAAACTTTCTAACAGCTCCTTAAGTAAACAACACAAACAACAGTATGCTACGTTGTTTGAGATTCTACATGATCATGCAGATCTGGTTTGCTCGTGCTCTTTGAACTGTAGACACAGCAGTCTGCATCAGTGTACACACAGCAGCAAATCACCCAAAACACATGCTCACGTCCCTCACAGAATACAGATGAAGGTACATACATATTCAAGGGCTTGAATACAAACCACTATCTGAAACGTTCCTCTGCATTTTCTTCACTTCATCCTTCTGTCCTCATGTATAACAAAGCACAGAGAGTCGAGAATGTCCTCAAAATTACAAGTTCACAGCCTTCAGAGTACTGCAAATCCAGCAACATTGCATAAAGCACTTCTCGTTGCTTCCTGCCTGACAGTGTAGTTTTTCCTGTGCTGTTTTATGCTGCTACGGAGGCTGCAGAGCATGTCATTTTTCCCTTTTAGCACTTTTTTAATCAATCTGCTCAGCCACATAAGTGGAAAGAATTAGCAATAAAAAAAATAAGTACATTACTTTTAAAAACAGGTTGATTGTTTCTCAGTAAAACACAACAGAGAAATAGGCACATTAAAATTCACTTATTTTCACTAGACTCAAATTTATCTTTATATCAATTTTCCTGTTTTAAGATAATATCATGCACTAGAGTTATCTCCTTGAAGTCTCTATTTAGTACCCAGGCAAGCTTTGAACTATCCTTCATAAATACTAGATGAAAAGAGTTCATCTGGGCTATCTCAGTTCATGGCTGCATTAATGATTACTTTTCAAATGAACTCTGGATATTCGCACTGAATGCTTAATCTCAGACTTGAAATATGAAGTTCTATATAAAATTGCTAATGCCTCCTTTCACATGAAAATTCGCAGGAGCAGGCATTAAAAATTGACATTTAGAGGCTGCCTCTTGCCTCCTCCCTGCCCTACACAGAGCAACACTTCTCCCACATCTACAGATCTCTGTTGTCCTTCAGAAAATCACTGAAGTCCTTCAACCATTCTAAGAAACTTCCTCATCTACCAAGAAACAGCCTTTGTGCAGGGCAACCTAACAGAAAAACATTCATCCATCCATCCATCCTTAATTCCTTCTTGGCTGAAGACTGCTTTAATTCAGCAGCTGAAAAGCAGGCATCACCACACCTGCAGCCTAACACCTGTACCTGTGCGTGGTCTCCGTGCAAAGCAGAATTATCTGTCCTGAGAAAGGGTTAAATGATCCTCTTACACAAGAGTTCAGTGTACCACAGCTGTTCACATCTCTTCATACATCTTTCCAAGACCTCCTTACAAACTTCTGCAGCTTCATATAATAAATAGGACACACTCCTGAACTTTTTTCTATATTCATTCATAACAGCTATTAAGAATGCATGACTAAAACACAAATCTATGCACAGTATTGAGGTCGTGCCTCATCAGGGAAGTTCAAACAAAGCATTTCAAGGATGACAGCAACAGAAAACTAGAGATATTTCCATTGCCACTTTCAGCCTTCTGCAGTCACAGGCTGCAATACACAGGTTCAGCCCACAGAGCATCCACACAACAAGCTGCAGTTCACAGCGGTTTCCAAGCACTCTATGAAGAGATCTAAACCTGCAACAAAAGGCCACAAGTGCCACAGGAAGAGAACCATAGGGGCATCACCAGTCCTCCTGTAACAGCTATGGATTTGCCAGCAAGAACTCCTATACTCATCAAGTGGGCCAAAGATTTCTGCCATTCCAAGCTACATCAGATGTCCCCACACCTGGTGATCAAGTTTAACCACAGGCATGTGGGCAAGACAAATCAACAAGGGATTTCACAACACTACAAGCAGAGGCTCATCTGTGATCCAGCAAACAACTGGCTTCTCACTGTGATCCATTCCTACTGCTAAGGGAAAAAAAAGAGAAAAACAAGAAAATCATCCAGTCTTCTTTCAGAGCCTCCTGGTGATATCAAAATACTGAACACCCAAGGACTTGTATGAACACATGATACACTGAAAAATACTCAGCTAAGCAGGTGAAGCTTTGATGATGTGTGAGACTCACCAAGAGAAGACACCAGGACCACAACAGTCTTTAAAACAGACTAAAATGTTCAAAGCACAGAGTGAGAGTTCCTTAGGCAATAGTTTACACCAAGAAACCTTAGACCCAAACAGTTCTCCACACTAGGCCACCTGCATCCACTGTGCTTGAACTGATTGTGACTGGGAAGGTAAACCAAGCCAAGGAATTGATCTGGCTGAAAAATAGCCTTGGGAAATGGGAGCTTGGCTACAGCAAATATTGCTAAAGGCAGTGCTGTATTAAATCAATTTAATATTCCATATGATAGACTAGACATAACTTGCAATTTCCATGACATGCTAAGTCTGTCATGCACTTTACCAACACATCCATCTTTACCAGCACTTTGGACATCTTTAAACATCTAAACAGCTTTGACTTTCATTCATTAAAAACCAGGCATACTCCTCCTTTTTTGCTTCCATCGTTATACCAAGTCATGTCTCAAGATGGGCAATGCTCAGTTAATGGGATTATTCACATACTTAGTGGCATGCTTCGCTGCTTTGGAAGCAGTAACTCTGAATACAACAAAACAGTAACTCTGAATATGGCAAATTCCAGGACTTTCCAGCTGCCTTGGAAGCCCTGTGTCTGGTTTGGGTTTTAGATGGGATAAAGACCATTTTCCTTTTAGAGGAGAGACTGGAAACATGAAGTACCACATAAAGCTCTGGATAAACCAAAGGAAAAACTAAAATGTAACAACTTAAATGCACATGAAGTTGTGTTCATACTGCTGACATAAAACAGATATATGATCTTGGCTGAAAAAAGAAAATGGATGGGGAACGTCATGAAATCCATGCAATCATTAAACAAAGCTGGGGAAGGGGGCTGGGGGCAAGGATAGATTTTAAAGCAACTAACAGACTTTGCATTCATCCTGCAAGGTGAGAAAATTCCCTCCTTGTTTCCCTCCACTCATGATTAGAGTGTCATGACTGCCTCACCAGCTGTGCCTCTGGCTTATTTTAAATTCAAACTACGATACATATCTCACTTTTAGACTTTTAATAGCAATGCCTTAAAATGCAGATTGCTGGCTAAATTTAGTTACATGATTAAAAACAAATCTAACTCATCTATACCCAGCAAACAGAACTGCTGCATTCAAGGTTCAATAGAGGACTTAACTCTTCAACTAAAAACAAAACCCTAACAAAAAGAAGGAAAAAAAAGAAAATCAAAGCACAATTTGGTGATGTCTCCAAAAAAGCAAGATGCATAAAACATTAACCAGCTATGGAAAACTATCTGCAAATGCACCATAGTATACCATAGGGTTTTTGTTCAGTACTTCTGCAAATAAATTCTGCACTATGCTACTACGGCAGTATGAGTCATACACTTTTACTGAAATTCTATATTTATATCGCCATGCCCTTCTGCACTGTTATATGCTTCCTTCCATACAGGCCTCTCTAACCTGGGATTTCCTTCCTTCTGCAGCTGAGCATCTCTACCTCAAACATTCCCCGAAAACTGAATAGACATTCAGTTCTTTCTGGACACCATTCGGGAAAAACAACACCCTTGAACTATAATAATATGCTGCATGTGCTTTTATTTGTTTCCAATTATTTCCTTGTGTCTGATTTCCTAATCTTTTGTCTGTAAAAGGACTGCTTAGGTGTTTATCCCCTTTGAGGCAAGGTCCAGGTCCTGTTTCATTAGACTTAACACAGTACAGTGCTACAGAAAATCTTATTCGGAGATTACAAATTACAACATAGGCATATTTTCTAAATCATTTCATGAAAAGCATTCCCTCTAGCTGCAATGTTGCAAACATTTGTGAATCTGCCTAATTTGGAGAAGGCAAACAATCCTGCTACTCTCAATATCCCATCGCCATCCGAGCCTCAGAAGGAACCGGTATGTGTCTACAGGAGATAAACAAAGGGAAGGTAATTAAGTTCCCAGTGCTAATATTTACCTTGTCAAAGACTCTAGGGCATGCTGCAGAAAGGCAGACACAGAAATAGCAACAGAATTGTTTTGGAATGGCAGCCTGAAGGAGAGCTGGGCTTTTTCCTTGATGTCCACAAGATGCATTCCCAATAATCAGAGACCAGATGCACAAGAGATTTCTCTAGATAACAAGCCTCAGACATGCATGATTCTGAAGAGTCACAATGTCCACAAAGAAATAGAAAGCATTACAGAAATAAAGTGCTAGAATAGCAATCCTGGGGTTTGCTAAGTGGCTTGAACTTCCTCAGTCACTCCAGAAGCAGCTGAGTTCTACATCCGATGGAGTTCATCCCTAACTATGCGCTGTTCTTAAGAAATAAAGTACAAAGAACAGAACAGTACCACAAACCCAACAATGGCACCTCCAGAGCCTCCCAGGAGATCACCTGCCTTGTTCAGAGTCAGAATCATTAGAACAGAAACTACAATTGACTAAGACAGAGTGGGCTGTGCACCTCAAATAACGAGCAGCGTTCCCGTTGACAGGGGGAACAAAACAGTCTAAAAGAGGATGGGAAGGAAAATTCATACCCTTTGAAGTCAAGAGATGAATAATGAGCAATAAGGTGATGTATTCTCTCTGGAATATCATCCCAATTTCTCCCTCCACCCACAAGAAAGTTTAAGAGTTGGGCAAGGGGGTGGAGGAAGAAATAAAAAACCACAACACAAGATTCCACCTGTGTATGGCAAGGTGCTTAACATCAAGGAGAGTGCAGGGAGAGAGTGGACAAAGGCATACATGGCTGCCTAATGGTGAAAGCATCCACATGCCACTTATGCCCTGAAAAAACTCCATCATATACAAGGGGACACCATCCAGCTAGCGGAGTTCCCTTCAACTCCTGAGTTCTTGCTCCAGCTCAGACCTCTAACTCATTAGAACTCACATACCAAGAGACTGTGTCTACACCTCTTAACATTGTGAGGTGTTTTCAGCATTTCAGAGCCACAGGCACAGGGCAAGTCTGAAAATTTAGAAACATTTCAGAAATGTTACTAATGACTGCAATGGAAGTCCGTCCTGTAAGGGAATCTGAAATTCCCAGCCAAGAGGGAATGATGCTGGTGAGATTTACTTCTGATGCTCACCCAGTGAAGCAACAGCTGTCCACAACCACCTCTATATAGGTACAACATCTGTATCTGCTTGCAGTGCCAGCACACCTATGTTTAAGAATTACCTAAGTGTGTGTATGAACAGGGTTGTAACACAAGTATTCATGTGCTATGCTGCCTGTTACTAAGAGGGGTTTAGGTTTTAAAGTGAGAGAGGGGAGAAATAAGAGAACTTTTCTCATTTGGAGTGAGGAGGGGACAGCAATGAAGAACAAAAAGCTCCTGTTTTTTCAATACCTTCTGTTCTCTGATGTTGCAATGGATATTGATCAAAAGAAGCAGTATCCTCCTATTCATGCTTCACAGATTACAGCGAGGTAGGGCAGCTTCTAAAGAAACCATGAGTTTTCTCCTGTGCTAAAACAGGTGGCCAGGTTTTCACAAACTTTGTTTGAACACTGCTCTGCTGAACTAGAGGAATTTTAAATAACTACCCAGATTTTTAAATCAGACACAGAAGTTTGTTGTATTTCAACTATCAGCTTCTACCTGTGTGCACAGCCACAGTGTTTCAGGGTTTTTTTTGGCGTTGTGTGTTCTGTTTGTCTCCAGTGAAGTGAACAAGCAAGAGGAGACAAAAAAGGATTTAACACCCTCCTTTGTACTGCGTGACTTGTCAGGATGATTCTTCAACCCTCATGAACATCTAGTAATCCACACTGCCACCCTTTTATTGTCCCCACAGCCTGACCTTCACTTCTGGATGTTTTATTGTCTATTTTCTCTTCAATGAACAGCTTCAGCTCCAGGCAGCTGTGTCATTAGCAGGCACAAGCCTGAAATGTGTGCACAGGCAAATGCCTACAAAATATCCATCAGCTACAAGATCCAAAATTCAAGATGAGAAATGCCAAATTTATTTTCAGTTTGCTTTCTATTTTGGGGTGGAAAGGACAAGTAGGAAAACATACTCCTAGAGGAGTTTCTGTATCTATATTTTGGGCAGCTTTGTAAAGGTAAATTTTTGGAAATTCTAGAAAAATAAGATTTCCTATATTCACAATAAAAAGATCTTAGCAAAACTGACATAAAGCACTGTCCCTGAATAGATCTTTGACTACACAGTGTCTTCTGGATTTTTTCTTTTAGTTAAATGATACCAAGTAAAACGGAGAATGAGTCACCTAAGGAAATCCCACCCCTCCTAGGGTTTCTCTCCTGCATGAATTAGATGCTAATACCTTCTATTCATCCAGGTCTTTGTCCCCAAAAAATAAACCATTGTGATTATTTTATTCTTATTACATACTGTGGGCCCCATAATACTGGATAGAGAAGAAAGCAGACCTGAACCACACAAGCTCTTAAATCCAGCAGAACATCCCAAAAACCTAAAGTGTATCCTAAGCAACACAGAAAATGTAACTCCCCTTCATCTGCACACCTCAGTCTCACTTGTTTGGGATCCATACTGAATACATGTACCAACACTGAGAGACAGTGAAGTCCAAATAGGAACTACAAAAACAGAGGGAGTTCACCCTGAGTGTCAACTACCACACCACAAACTGGGCTTGAAATAGCTCCTTCCCTTCCTACATAAAAGAGGGCTTTAAAAACAACAAAAGCATGCAAAACAGTTCGCAAACACCCCTGCAGAATTTTCCTTGGGGTAGGAATAATCTGTTTGTTCCTCAGTGCCATGGAGACTGAGCCTCACCAGCAGGAGCTGGAGGCCAGCTCTAGATCATGCCTCTCTGAGCACACACCCAGTGCTTACTGACAGCTGTTCCCATTCCCTGGACTTCCTCAAACTTGTTGGCTTGGCCCTATAGCTTCTGGTTGCGTGTTTCTCAAGGCAGCAGGTTAATCTTGGGTGTTGTGCCCTCGTGGTCTGCACTTCCATGCATATCATGTGGAAAGAAAATTAGTATCCAAAATACACTGACAAAGTAAAAACTGATCTGGAGATCAACACCAACATAATTCAAAGTTAAACAAAATTAATATACATTCGTACTACATAGGAGGAATTAATCATAAGGTTTGGATTTCAACAATATTTATAAGCCAGGCAATGTTTTTTCATGAGCTGGATTAAAAAAATCATTCATCTTTATATAAGGAAATCAAGTCCTAGCAGCACAGAAAAAAACCCCGCTGATTTTGCTTAAGAAATATAACAAATGTTAAAGGATATCAGTTGCTAACCACACTTGTGCATTTACTAGACTCAAATGGTAAAATAGAAATGTCATGGTCAGTCATGATATTTTCAGAGCACTCAAAAATCCAGCCAAGTCAGCTGAATGCTTACAAATACACAAAAATTATAAGCCCACCAACTAGAAAACACCCCACTGCACACACTTGGTAAGGCAGAGAAACAACTTCATGTTGCAAAAGCACACAGCCATTGCTAGCACTCAAACAATGTAAACCCTGTGTTAACAAGTGCCTGTGGACAACTGGAATTTTTCAGCACAAACTTGTGTTAGGTTGTTCTGTGGTTCCTCACAAGTGGAATACTTTAAAGAATAAAAGCCACACTCTCTTGGCAGATCTCATCATACCACCCAAGTATCAGAGCCATTCTACAAGACTACAGACTTGTTATTGAAAATTTACAGCTGTTGATATAGCTCATGACCCACCGTACCTTACATCAAATTATTTATTTCAAAATTACTTCAAGGTAATCATGAAAGGAACAATCTAGATAGGCTTTATAGATTTTTTTTCCTGTTTGTTGCTAGTTTTTTAAGAAAAACAAAGCTCCTGAAAAGTACTGTTTTTAACAAGTACTCAACTGCCACTAAGCTCTTAAAAAGCACATTACCTATGTTTGAATAGTAATACTCATTAGTGAGCATTAAACCAGAATAATTAATTACTAAGCAGGAAATGTCACTTAGAGATTATGAAAACAAGTATTTAATGGCCTTAAAATGCTACTAAGGTTAAATAAGATCAACGCACTTACATGAATAGATTGTGCACACACAGACAGACAGCTGCCTTCAGAAGCTGAGCTTAGAAATGCTCAGCTTTGTAAATGCATAGCTTTAAATGAAGTTATTTGAAAATGCAGTAGCCACTTCTCAAAGACCAATAACACTAAGAGGGCAGAGTACATATACCTTGTTCTTGGCAATTAGTTACCATGCAGATTAATTCAGCTATCAGGTAGTGATTGCTTCCAGCTTCTTGTTCTACACAAAGTGAATGTAAATCCTTACTAAGGATTCCAACTGTGTGTCTGAGACCATGCTATATCCACTTCGCACAACTGCAGAAATTCTGAAGACCAAATTCTCACTGTTTGTTGTGTGCTCCACATCAATTCTCTACACTAAGAGCTTTGAGTTGCCAAAATTTCAATCAATCCCATCCTCCTTTCGCTACATGCAAACTATGCCATATGATAACACCCAAAATGAAATTGTAATTTTTTTGGCCCCCCACTCAGATCTCCCAGCTGGAAGAGGATGTAGGGAAGAACTCCCTAACCCAGTCTTCCAGTCCATGCTCTTTTTGCTGGATAACAGGCCTGATAAAGAAGCATCATTGTGGAGAGCTGCTGGGACCCACAGCATAAGGGAGTCTAGAAGCTGAATTAAAGGGTGAGAGGTAAAAAGGAGGCGAATGATACAGTGCCTGGCCCAGTCTGTCACAGCAGCAACCAAAAAATAGTGGCCTTGTGAGCTCCACATTTGGCTCTCACTCTTGTGAGTTCCACATTTGGATCTTTCTCTATCAATACCTATGAATATGGAACTTGGAGGCAGCTTATGACAGAAGTTCAAAGAATATGAATTTTCTCTTGCTTTTACCTTTGCTTCTTTTCAGCTTCAAATAGGTGAATTGACAGAGACCTAAGTACAATGTGAATGATTTCAGTGTGATTCAGGAGAAAGGGTTTGACATATAACAAAGCAGAAACAGTCAAACAGAAGAGCAAATAGCTCAGATAGTGCCAGCAGCTCCAGCTGCAAGTAGTCAGAAGAACTAGAAAGACAGGGACACTTATGGTCAAACTACTCTTCTTTTAAGGAAATTTGTATCAGCTTTGTACCCTGGTTTCACAATAGTTGTGAGAGGGGACATGTTTTCAATGCAATTATCATCATTACCGTTGCAACAGTTTAATTTGCTTTAAAAGAAAAAGAATAAGAAAAATAAACCCCCAAGAAATAGCTCAACAAGGTGCCCTTCTCAGCCCACAAAACTACAGCTCCTCTTGCACAGTTGCTCTGGGGCTGGAGGAGACTGAAAACAGAACACACACCACATTTACAGGTTTCCTGCACTCAAGCACATACTTGTTAGTGTATCTGACCTTGTTTATTACATTTGCTAAATATATGGGTAGCCATAAACTGCAGCAATCCAACCACAGAAACCAAAGGGAAAAAAAAAAAAAAAGAAAGAAAATTAGAGAAGGTAATGAATCCCTTATCTCACCCACTAATGACTTGAACAAAATCTATACCAGATCCACATTGTAAAGGTACACTTTTTTCTGAACGCTTTTTAAAGATGAAAATTCTGTCAAATTGGGACAGTTACATTATTTAAGTCCACAACAATCACTGTTCCCATGTGAAAAAGAGAGGCTATGACACACACAAAAAAAAAAAATGGGGGGGAGAAATTCAGTATAATACTCCCTCTTTCCACAGATGTGGCCTAAAGCCCCAGAATATAGTCATTTTCCAAACTCCTGCAATCATGGAATACTTAGTAAAATACATCTGGACAGGACTAAGCAAGCGTGAATCACAGAATCATAGAATCAACAAAGTTGGAAAAGAATTCTAAGATCATCAGATCCAACTGTCAACCCAGTACCAAAGCCATGCTCACTAAAACATGTCCTTAAGCGCCATATCCACAGGTTTTTGAATACTTCCAGAGATGGCGACCCCCCACTTCCCTGGGCAGCCTGTTCCAAAGAAAGAACAGGCCCTTCCATGAGAGGAAGCCATGGAAAACCAGGACAGACCAGCCCCACATACCTTATCCTCCCTTTCTGCTGTGGGAAGGGCACTCTGTGGGCTTCCCCCCACATAAGAGGAGCAGAACAGATATGGAAAATTTTTGATAGCTGTTTTCCTTCTGTTAAGTTCATTTTTACTCATGAGTTAAATTTAACAAAAATCTATTTAAATCCTACTCTTCCCAGGCCATCTGAATCTCCATTTGCCAATATAATGTCACAGCTCACAAAGGGAATTTCAAATATTGAGGTAAGTTTCTTTGTCCCTAATGCCAATCACTGATGTTTCTATTTTACAGTGAGTACCTTCAATCAAACTAGTGACAGTTTAGCATCTTCCTGACACCTCTCTTTTCACACAGAAATGATATAAGATGGCATGCACAGCTATTTACTGTACAACTGGAAGTTCCTAGCAACAAGGAAAGGTAAAAGAGGGATGGTGACTGAAGAAACAACTCAATTACTCAAAAGACGATGTTAGCAAGAGTCTGTGACAAAGCTTTGCATGTGAACAACTCTCAGCACTTGATAATAACCTTTGAGAATGTGCCTTCAGTTCCCATTGGACTCAACCTCCTTCTCAGCCACCAAACCACTGAATGAATTTCTTCAAGACTTTTATCAAAGTCCTGTGGAAGTAACTCCCAGCAGGGAACAGCACAAATAGGAGTGTACAATCACAAAGCAAACACACAGACACAGGCACACTCTTAACTTTTTAAGTTTAAAATAAAGCCAAGGAATGATGCCAGCCGATGGAGTCAAAGAAAATTCCAAAATCTTCTAGGTATTTACAGCTATCTAGAACACAACTTTAAAATAATTATTGTGTAAGTTGAAACACCAATGAGATGAATGTGTGATGGAACAAGACAGCTCTGAAGACAATACAGAAAACAAGGCAATTTCCACATGCATCTAGAATGTTTCATCCTGTTATTGCACACTAAATTTCCCACAGTTCCCAGTGCTCATTTCTGAATTTTGGCCCCAAGCTTGCACATTTCTTTCCCTCCCCTTGCCATGCTCTACCCTTTGTAATCAAATGCAGGACCTTCAAGATAGGCCATGAAGCTTCAAAGTTCGCCCCCGAGGCAGATGGACAAAAAGGCTTTTCTTTTTTGAGCACTCATTTCTTGAACTCAAGTTCTGCTTCAAAGAGGTTCAGGGGTACCTGTCGATTAGCAGGTTTTGATTAAGCTATTTTCTAGTATTTCACCTGTACT
The DNA here is from genome assembly GCA_013399195.1 of Dicrurus megarhynchus. Lineage (NCBI taxonomy): Eukaryota > Metazoa > Chordata > Aves > Passeriformes > Dicruridae > Dicrurus > Dicrurus megarhynchus. The sequence continues at coordinate 1,898,444 of VXAD01005374.1, forward strand.
CCCAAAACCCAGCATCCTTCCACATGGAATACAGCTACCTCACGTAGGGCTCCAGTTTCAAACTCTCGGCTACCGTGCCTAAAAAGAGACAAGCATTAAAACAAAAAATTATATGTGATATATATAAACAAATAAGTATTTGCTGTCCTAGGGAGCTGCTGAAAAATTTAGAGGTAGAGGAAGTTTGCTTTCCAGAGGAAGGCTGCAGAGCCTGGATTCAAGAGCAAACTGGAAAGGACCTCTAGTGGGCTGAGGCTGTGCTGCTCGGGTGCCAGACACATCCTTTCCCTTCACCTCCCTGCAGCTGCACAACTCGCCAGCAAAGCCCAATAGCTTTAGCTTGTGACTGCCATCAGAAAAGGCACCTAGAAGTGCAACTACAGCCTCTGTGAAAGACTGAAATGCTAAAGGTTAATGACTCAAACAAGATCATTAGAAATATTCTCTCATTCTGCTCACAGTGTTTGGGGGGACACACTCATTTGCTTCAGAAAAAATAGGAGATGGTTTCTATTTTACCGCGTAGGTCACTAACATGTCAGACCACTTCAGAGTGGTTTTATGTGGCCTAAATGACATGACATCAAGGGACATTCAAAGATGCACAAATTCAGACACACATTTGGAATGAGGATTCAGAATATTATTCAGACTATGTCACGGCATTTTGTTTTTCCAAGACTTTTTAGCTGTAGGCAGTTTTGCACAGGCAGCAGAAACACAATTTTAACTGCATTTTTGAAGTAACCTTCTGAGTGAAAGAGCTTGGAATTCTTTATCTGAGCTCAAACAAAGCATAACTTCATGTGACACCATGTGACAAATAGATTAGTGCATGTATTCAGGAGAATACACAGATAATAAACCAGGCCAGATTAAGGAAGGTTATTTATTAGGCATCCCAGTTAAAAAGAAAATATCTTGTTTTGAATGGAAGTTGATGATTGACCTCTAAGTCTTTAAAATACCTCTCTTGCTATATTTAGGTTTGCCTTCAAGTCATCATTGGTTCTATCATTCCCCAAAGTAGACTAATTTGCATCTTCACCATTACAGGCCACAGCTTAGCTCTCTTTTAAATGACCTAAGCAATAACCTCTCTTTCAGCAGTTACCCTCAAAGCGTTTGCATTAACTTGAGAGGGACCACAAATTAAAGCTGAAATTGTTAAGCAGAGCAATGCAAGGCAGCTGTTCATTATTACTCAAAAAATAGTATCACCTATACTGCAGTGGTGCTCCTTGTGCCATCAAGCAAAGTGCTGGAGAGGAAGCAAACCTTTTACAGAGTGGCTGTCTGACGAGAACAGCACTTGTACTGGGAGTCCAAGGCCACAAGAATGCACCTGGTCTGTCCTTCACATGGAGCAGTAACAGCACTGCCCTGTCATCAGTGAAAACATTCCTGAGAGTCACTTGACACAAGCAGTCACACAGAATAGTAACTAAACCAAAGACACCAACAGGTTCACATTTTATCATCAGAGACCTGATCAAAGAGCAACCAGGGCTTCTCAATCTTCATCTTTTTGGACCAACCATCAATTAGGACCACCTCTACTACCAGAATAATATAACTTTGAAAGAGTACTAGTGATGCCATAAAGTCTAATTGGGCTTCCCTTCTCTGTAGGAAACAGTAATCAAGGCAGGAAAAGAAAGCACTTGTCTGTCTTGAAGGGTTCTGTGAGTTATTTTACAGTAAGAGTGTGTACAGTGGAAATATCCCCAAAAGATATCTCTATAATAAAAAGAATACGGAATTGGAGCTGATGAGGACTGGTTAAAGGTAAGGATTAAAAACATAACATCTCATGAAAACATTCCTTAACACCTTTAAATCAAGCAATTAATTTCTCAGGAATTAATGTCTTGAATCCAAACTGCTTTACAGTTGATAGAAACAACAGCAAATGAGAGTTGATCAAATTCTAAAAAGAAATTACAGGAAACCTCTGCTGAATGCGATAGAACGTAGGATATGAAAGGGATGCAGGTATTAAAGTGATTTCAGGTGCAATTAAAATCCCTTGTGAAGAGAGAATGGGGAAGAAATGAAAAAAAGTTCTGCATTTTGCTTTATGTTACAGTACAAAGTTTTGCCAGCAGCATGAAGGGAAAACAAAGCAAGTCTTAAAACAGGCCAGCTTACATAAGAGGGAAAGACAGAAGACAAAAATATTTATGCTGTGTTCCTTTTTTCCGGTAACGAACTTGATAACTTGCTTGGACTCACTTTAAAATTGTCAAACCACTGCAACCATGAAGCTGGCAACTATTCCTCCAGATGGTTGCTTTTAACATCACTCTCTCATTTACTTTTCACTCTTCCATTAGTTCTGCAGCCAAGCACTGCTCACCTGGCAGATAAAGATCAAAATGTCATTTTGAAATGGTAGAATTTGTGAATTTATGCATTGTGTGTCCAGTGTTTATCCACCCAGTTCCTTCCTATGTCTTTCCAATGAGAAAAGTTTTTAGTTACTGTCAAGACAGCTGCAATAACAAGTTTTTTATTATTACTACTCTGACCAGGATTAATGTTCTGGAAAAAAAAATTCAAACAGAACTTTAACGGCCTCTTAAAATTCTTGTGTGCAAAACACTACATGAGAAGTCAGATACAGTAACAAACTTTAAATTATTAAATTTTGCATCATAGTGAGATTACTAATTAGAAAAAACTTACTCATTCTTTCATGCAGCAAAATCCCTGTACACTGCAAGGTCTTCCCAAAGTATGTTCCTATCTTCCACAATGAGCAGAGAAGCACCATATTACAATATCCCTTCCTTCCATTTTCCTGTGTCCCAAAATCACTCTATTTTGCCTCCTTTCCACTAACTGGGGAACTCCCCAGAGTAAAGCAAGCAGGAAATGTTTATATCAGTATCTCTAAAGTGAAGTGCATGCAGCCCTAGTTATTCACAAGACAATCCACTGGAGGGCAGGATTAAAATAATAGATAAATATTTTAATTTATTAATAAATTATTAACAATTTTAATTATTTAAGTTAATAAAGTAATATTTTAAGTAGTGTTTATCTTTATCTCATCCTTTGTAAAATTTCTATTGTACATATTTTATAGTTTGCATATTGCAGCATTATATGTCTATAATTTATAAATAAAAACTATAAATATACTGGGGGCTGCATGCTCAAAAAAAAATTTTACTGATCCATAACGTTTGGGGATCTCTGGTTTATGACTTTAGCATCAGGAATCTGAAGCAGCATTTCCTCCTTTGCTAGAAGGAGGTGAAAATACTGGTGGGAGGCACTGCATGCAGGGGAAAGTTCTCAAGTGGGCTGCATTTTTCAGTTATTCAGCTGCAAGTTTAATGCAGCGAATGATTTTCCAGAAAGAGTTAAGTGCTTCAGCTCACACTATATCCAGTAGCTGAACAACCCTTGAAATTCCCACGGGATCCTGATTGGTATCTGGAGGCTGCCAAAGGCCATTCAAAATCTTATTCCAGATGATTTAGGTTCAGGTCCATTGCTCTTCAAAGAGATTTAAAATTCTAAATACATAAAATACGGTTTCAGCAATAACTTGTGCCACTGCATCACTTGGCCAGTTTTCTAATGCAGATGCAGAAAGTCAGCCTATTTTTATATAAATTCTTTTTAAACATTCACAAGCAAAACACCCCTGCTAGTCACTTGACACACTTTTGTTGCTTTTTGCTGTAAAAAAACACTTACTGAAATAGTCCATGTCTGTAATGCCCACAGATAAGCATCAAGTAGGTGAAACACTGAAGTTACTAAAACTTGGGGATGCTTTATTTAGTGGGTATGCTCTATTAAGAAACAGTGAAGGACAGCAAATCAAGCTGACAAGACTCACTCTTTAAAAAACAGGTTATCCTTACTAATGCCTTCTTTCTACCATTTCTGTTCCAGTGAGGATGACATTAAGCACTTAATTCAAGAACTATACATCTTGAGATAAATTCTTTTACTCCACCTGAAAAGTTTCCAAGCAGCTCATAGCACTGATTGCAGCTTTCAAATTTTCAGTATAGCATCCTCTGAAAGTCAGAGTTCAGACATTTCTTGTAAATAGCTAAGAAGGTTTTTCACACATTTCTCTCACATCCTTTGATGTCAAACAATGAATGCTATGAAACAGAAAACAACCAATTTGTTTTCCCAGTCACACATCACAGCTCTGGCTGTTCCTTTTCCCCTATGGAAGACTCCCACCCTCTTGTTAGCCTTAACTATGGCACCACACACTGTGCAACAGGAGAAGCAAAGAACAAAAACACCACAAAATAGCTTCAGATGCCTGTCTTGCCTTTCCACCTCATCTGCCTTTCCCTCCTGCCTTTGCGTTTCACACTCGGATGAGCTGCATCAGATCACCCATCCCTTTACACATGAATATCACTGTTACGTAACCTTCTTCTCTCTTCCTAGGTAAGAATCTAACCCTACAGCTCTCCACATGTGGCAGCTTTCACACTGTCCTCATAGCAAAGGTTCCCAGGAAAGTACAGCTTCAACATTAAATCTGCTTTTGTTTTCATCTGCAGGGGATACTATTGAAGTGTAATGATGCCTCTTTTTACCTGTCTTTTCCAAGTATTTTCTAGGTTTGACCACAAACACACACATAAGCCAGCTTCTTTTAGTTTATTGATCTTCAGACAACTGAACGTGGGTGAAACTGCAACGCTGTGTGTCCAGCCACTATCAGTGAGAAAGAACACTGCTTGCCTGCAACAAAGACTATTTACAATTTACCATTTAGGTGCCACATGCTACTGCTGTTTGGATATCCTACCTGTCCGTGCCACCAGGTGGGTCCAGCCACTCCAAACTGCTCCAATCTTTTCATGTGAGAAACACTGAGTGTCAATCTTCTTGGGCTCAGCAAGAAAGACGTCTCTGCTCACCAGCTGCCCGTGTTTGTTGCTGCCCCAGACGTACAAGTGTCCTTCACCTACAAGAGACAGAGAAGTAAAATCTGTTTAAAGGGATGTAGATCTAACACCACCAGATTCAGGCCCTGTCTTGGTTCAGCGATGCTGAGGAGAGAACATTTCATTCAATTGGCATTCTCACTGCATGCTTCTTCCTACCATTCTTTACCACTGTAACTGAGATATCAGAAATATTTGCAAGGGCCTTAAAAGCACAGCCTGTTTTCTGAGGGCTACAGAGACTCCCTGAAGCAACGAAAGCTTTCAGGTCAAACTGCCTAGATGTTTATAACAAAGACTAATTTTTATTAAAAAACTAACCACAGTAGTCAACTTCTCAGAGTAAAAGAAAATCAAAGCATCTTGGAGGCAGTCACTGAGCAGTCCCTCTCAGTCCACCCTGTCCTTGCAGACCAGCTTTTATTTCCACTCCAAAGCTTTGATTACATCCAGTAAATAACTTTCTGGACTGCAGCAAATAATTCAAAGCCTGGCTGGCTGCTCCTGCTCTGCTTTACAGTCTCCCAGCCTCTCTGCAAGAGCTAGACTCCCAGCTCTGCTCATCTCAATTCTGCCTTCTTCAGCCTGAGCAAACACAGTAAATCCCCCAAAGCACGGACAGTCCAGTGCTCCTTGGCTCACCTTACACAGTCACTTCCTAAAGGAATTGGACATGCAGCTGTGAACACACTACTAAAGCAGGCACCACCCATCACAAGGCAAAATTAAAATATTATCATGCCTCAAAACGACACCAGACAACACCTGAGAGACTTCCGTTAGTGGTCACTTGCCTTCCACATCCATTTTCTAAAACAAGCATTTGTTCCAGTGCACACTCCAGGATTCCAACCGCAGTGACAAATCTTTTTACAGAAACACCTGCAGTACTTTATGTCAATGCAAGCTGGAGTTGCTCACAGCCTAACAACCAGGGGACAACAACACAATGACTGCTCAGATGAGTCCTTCTGCAGACATGACATAGCATTAGTTCCATCTTTTCAGCACAAAACCATTCCTCCCAAGCTCCAGGCCTCCACAGTAAAAAAAAAATCCACAAAAAACCACTTAAGAGAACATGAGCTGTCAGGCCTCCCTGAAGTCTTTGCCAGCCTGCACAAGCTGGAAGTGTAAGAAATAAACCTTGCACACATGATCTTGTACATTTTTGTGGGCCCAGAAAGACTGGAAGCCGTTTAAGTTCCAACATGGGATTGTTTGGAGCACACATCCACAACACTCAAGGGGTCAGGATGTCTCAGGTCAGCACTGAGCTCATTACAAGCACCATGGCAGAAGAAAATCTTTCAGAGGGAAAAGAAAATTTAAAAAAGCAGAACTTAAGCTACAGTGTATTTAATAATCTCAGTTTGGTAACAACAACAGAAAGAGTAAGCCAGGAGAATTCCACTATACTACTGCTGGTGAAAAACAGGCAAGGAGCGGGAGTGGGGGGAGAAGCCAGTACTGACAGTCATCTGCAGGACTTCCCATGTTCCTCTTTAAAACAACACAACCGAAATGAAAAGCAAAAACAAGTCAAGCAATTGTTTCCTTCGAATATTCGAATTCTCTGCTAAAATTGACAAATTTCTCCCCAGCACCAAGTACACACACCTTCTGGAGAGAAAACAATAAAAAAGAGGTGACAGAAACACAACAAAGAAAAACACTGTGGCTGTTCATGTTCCACGTCAACATGCACTGCCTCTGTCACCTCCTTTTCCTCTTCTGAAGGTGTATTTGCTTTATCCTGGGAAATGGCACATGTTCAACCCATATCCCATTTCTTGAGTAGGTTTGAACAAGAACTTAGACACTAAGACTTAGCACCCTATTCTCACCACCAGAGGGTTCAGGCCAGTTTGGATACCAGTAGACTCTACCATCCTTTTTTCCAAGGAACCCCCATTCATGTTTGCAACAACCCACATCAACAGTTGTGTCCCAAACCTGTCTGGCTGCAGGTATTTGACATCCCACCAGCAGGTGACTCATGGAACAGAGGCAAAGAAAACTGCACCCCAGTGCCAGACATTCCTAGAAAAAAAGCCCATTTAAATACTACACCCTGCAGTAGTATCTTTATTATATCAAGCATCTTTAAAATACAAAGTATTTTAAATAATAACTATCTTGCAGGATGAAGGGCAGCAACAGCATCACATTATAAAAGTCTTTGGCATTTACTTTGTCAGTCTTGGTCCCCCTGCTGCCAAATAGACCCCTCTCTTAAATAAAAAGCAAAAGCACGAAAGAATAATCTGTTCACTGTCTAAATAGAGAGTGCCAATTATTTAAAGTAGATTTTATTTGTTCTTACAGTTTGTCTTCACTAATCATACATACACTTTGCATCTCTGAATTCAATATAGTTTACATCTTGGAACATCTCCCCATACAACTAAATCTCTATAGATCTGCATAAGCAAATACTCCAGTGCTCCCTCAGTGATGACAGAGGTACCAGATGGCTGCAGATTTGCTAAGAACTTGTTCCTGTGAAGTTTGGCAAAGACTTGTCTTCATAAGGTTCAATATATTTTACACACTTCAAAACTGTAAGATTAGAGCATGAAAGCTATTCTGTTTCCCCTTCTCCCAATCTGTCAAAACAAAAAGAAATCTTTATTAGACTTTCATTACTGGATACTCAGTAATCCAGCATGGGAGCACTGCCTAAGGATCAAAGAACAAATGGCAGACATTATGGAAGTGCCTAACCAATTAAAACAACTTCCTCCTCTTCAAATAAGCTTTGTGCTCTTACATCACAGATCTGCACACCATCACAGTGGAGCCTAAGGCACCTCAGACAGCCCCAGGCCTTCTCACATCCCTGCACAGCACTGCCCCTTGCAGAGGCATTAGCTCACATTGCTGTGGCTATCCTGCTTCTGCTGCCTTTCCTGCGACAAGCCCCAGCACACCCCTTCTCCATGGGCAAAGGGTTGCACTGGTTCCAGCAATAACCAGTTATCCAAGAGGGCATCCTGCTGCAGCTCCAGAGATTCACCCAACCACGTGGTTCAACAAATCATTTCAGAGTTTCTAGGCAATAAGTAGAGACCAGACCTTGAATTACGTAAGGGCTAAGTCACGCCTGACCCCAGGAAAAATACACAGAATTCAGAGAACTTGAAACGCGAATCCAGCTCTAACAACGAAAGGAAATTTCTCAGAGTCCAAAACTATTACAAAACAATTACCAGCACTAACTAGGCCAAACAAAATTTCACCAGTTTAACCAAAACTGATAAACATTGAAAAGCAGAGAAACCTTTGAAGGGTGAGATGAGGAGTTTCACCTCTGTACCTGAGGCCTACCTGTGAGGGACACCGAATGATAGGAGCCTGCAGCAACTGTCTTCACCTTTACATCTTCCAGGCCTAGAAAAAATTAAGTGGCATGAAATTTCTACAGCAGGTATCAATTCACACACAGACATGCATACAAGTGTAACAGGATGGTGATGACTTTTATAACAAAAGGTTCTGCCTTTGGGCCACAGACATTGCAGGACTCTCATTTTCCCCACAGATTATGATCTTGTATGACCATTCTACCCTTTGGGTCCTCCACTACATGTTTATAATACCACGTGGCTTTATAAAAATGAAGGTACTTACCACTCCAAATTATATTTCTGCTCTATTTGCCCATACAAAGGAAGCAGATTCCTGGATTACCTGTCACTTCACAGGGTTCCTTTGCTGTCAAGAACAGGGGGAGGGCTTTTCCTTGGCTTGCACGCTTTGCCCGAGATGCCATCCCAGTTCCCCACTGCAGCACCAAACCGCTGTCTTTTCAGAGTAAACACAAATGAAAGAGATTAAAACACATCAACCACCAACAAAAATCACTTCACACAGTAATGAACGGTACATTCAAGTCATTGTTGCTGATTCAAATCACACTTTAAAAGACCTGTATGCCAAAAAACTTTCATATAACCCTGGTGAAGTCAACAAGCAACAAACAGCTGTAGTTTCAGTATAGAGGCAAGAAAACTAAGAAGGTAGGAAGATATTGGAGACTCAGCAACAGAAATCCCCTGGTTGCAGTACCTCAGGAAAGGATACAAAGTTCTTGTGCTTTCTCCTCCCTTTCCCTCTCTTGATGCCAATTTGTTTGTGCAGTGCAGTACATGGAATCTCATTTCCCACTATTCACACAAGCATCAGAGATCCCACTATTCTTCCAAGCATCTCCTTTGCACCTTCAGCTCCTTTACCTGGAATCCATACTGAAGGTCATGCAAAACTAAACCAAATACAAGAGCAGGTGTAGTTTGTTTTTCCTCTGCTTTAACCCAACCATGCCAAAAGCAAGGTTTTGATTTCTACTGTTACACCACGAACAAACTCAGAGTCTCTAGTAACAGCAGGAGAAATATTTAGTATCATTCTTGGGATTTTCCAGGTGTCAATTTCAATTACATCATTAAAAAAGCCACATTTTATGAACAGTTCCATTTTGAAACATCTTATACAAACCTTAATTATTTTGCATACCATAAAGAATTCAAATCCTAAGAAGATAATTTGATTGATCAGAAACTCTTTTTTCCTGAAAAAAATTCCTTTTATGTTTTGTTTCAGAATAGGAGAAAAGAAATCAGTATATTTTCCAGCCATCAGAAAATTAACTTGGTAATAAACCATCACTCTGAGTTCTTGGAAAAAGCTTTTCCCCATAATTTTCCAGGAAGATGTTTCTAGAATGTTTACTATTTATGTTAATTTATCCCAAAACCTTACAGTCTATGACTTGCAGGTGTATTTTCCCTGTGATATTTAAAATAAATAGTAAATTATATAAATTTCATCCTCTTTACCTCCCTCTTCCCCCCTCCAAGCCATTAAAATCCCATTTCATTTGTTACTTTAAAGATGTTAAAATTGTGGCAAATTTACCTGTAGCAGCAAGGGCGTGTCTCAGTCCTGCAGCAACATTCACCACCTTCTCTTTGAGAGACTACTCAAATAAAATAAAAATATATTTTAGCTGCTTCATGCACTTAGTGCCTTTAAAAACAAAATAGGACAAACAGGACTGAAACACTATGAAAATACTGCTCGCAATTCCAGCCTGCACGTCCCAATGCATATCAACATTTTGTATCACAAAGGAAGCAAATTTTGGTCAATAAAGATTAGTGGGAACATCTTCAAGAACTAAAAAACAAATCAAGCAAAGCAACTGGATGCACAGGTTTGTGGCAATCAGTAGAAAACCACAGTCACAATATTCACACGAAAGAAGAAACACTGGTGATACAAATACGTTTATTTTTTAATTTTAACCTGGGGTTCCTCAAGAATTACACCAAAACGTCCACAGGAAATCTCGGGAATAATGTGGAAGTTTCCCTCTTCTGTTACCTCCCATCCCATCCTGTCTTGCTCTTACAGGGTTTTGCAGACCCTCTGGATATTCTCGGTGGAAAAGCTGCAGGTGTATTTAAAATGGGTGGCATCAAGCCCAAGCGTTTAAGGGATACCAACCCACAAAGAGGATATCCCACATGAATAGTCTGTGTAGTGAGGGATGAGAGAGATTCAAATCAGCACTCTCAATACTACCAAATTTTAAGGCACCATACTGCACTGAATGCTCCCGGGAAACATCAAGGGCACAAAAATGTCAAGTGAATTAACTCCTATTCACTAGAGGTCACCTAAGGGATCAGCTGCCCTCCTTCTCCCACATTAAAAAAGCAACAAAGGAATATCTGGCATGAGCCATGATGCTAAATAATTGCTTGTCTGAGAAGTGAAAGAGTCAACTTTCTGTTAGAAGTGGGAAACTCCTTCATACAACAAGAAAAGCAGCCTTAGCTTTTCAGTTCTAGGTCGTTGACCACCTTTGGGCCCTTACTTTATAAGTTTAACAGATAGGCACTACAAAAATTAGTTGAAGAGTCTGGCTTAAAGCTCACTGAGGTCAGATGACCTCTATAAGCTACTGGAAGCAATAAAAAGCACAACACCTTTTAAAACTTTACCTCAATCTTTTGTGGAGTCAAGCATGGACCTGAAATTTGAGGAAGTCCCAGTTGTCCAAAAGAGTTTGACCCACAGGACAGCACTAGGCCAGTTCCTGCAAAAAATCAAGTGTTAGAGCAGGATCAGAAAACCCATCAGCAGTAGCACTGTAATATTATAACAAGCAAAATAACACAGCCAAGTAGCTCAAGAAATGACCTAACATGTCCCATTACAAAGCCCCTGAGGCCAAAGGCTTCTGGTCTTACAGTCCATGTCCAGAAAAGGTCTCAAGTTCACTGGGATACAAGAGTGATTTAGCTGGCAAGGCAAGTAGCTTAAAACCTGTGAGTGCCAGCACATAGAATCAAAATGTTTTGGGTTGGGAGGGACCTAAAGATCGTCCAGTTCCAACCCCCTGCCATGGACAGGGACACTTTTCACTAGACCAGGTTGCTCAGAGCCCCATCCAACCTGGCCTTGACACTGCCAGGGATGGGGCACCCACAGCTTCTCTGGGCAACCTGTGCCAGTGCCTCACCACCCTCACAGTAAAGAGATTATTCCCAATAACTAATCTAAACCTGCCCCTTTTCAGTTTAAAGCCTTCATCCTCTGTCCTATCACTACGTGCCCTTGTAAAAAGTTCCTCTGCATCTTTCCTGTGGCTCCTTTAAGGTTCTCAAAGGTTGCAATAAGGTCACCCCTATCACAGATGTCCCAGGGCACGTGCAGCCTTTGTCTTATGATGGGGCTGTGCTGCTTTGTGGCCATAATGCACCACACAATACGAGGCAGTATAATTACAGGGGTGGTAGTTCCTTTGCTAAATCTAAGTCTGATGTGCAAAATACAGAAAACCATAGACTCAGTTATGCCATTTTTTATCAAAGTAGGTAGTACCTCACTATTCACCCTGCTCCACTGATGTCAGAGGGACTTCTCACGTGGATGGGACTACTCAAGTAAGTAATACTTGTAAGTACAAGTATTGATTATGGATGTCATGATTGGGTACTTGATAATGAGCTGCAAAGAAATTCTGAATAATTACTCTTAGAGAATTTTTGAATGTGATCATCAGTAGCATTTGCTATGAAGTGAAAGCCATATTTAAAGTACCTCACGTTTCAGAGAATGGCTAAATCCTGAATTCATTGCTAAACCAAATTCCATATAAGGTTAAGAGAATTTGTCCAGCGTAAGGACTTCTCCAAGCTGAACAGCCCCAACTCTCTTAGCCTTTCCTTGTAGAAGAGGTGCTCCATCCCTCTGATCATCTTTGTGGCCTCCTCTGGACTCACTCCAGCAGGTCCATGCCCTTCCTGTGCTGGGACCCCAGAGCTGATGCAGCACTGCAGGTGGGGTCTCACCAGAGCAGGGCAGAGGGGCAGAATCCCCTCCCTCCCCTGCTGTCCACGGTGCTCTGGATGCAGCCCAGCACACATTTGGCTTTCTGGGCTGTGAGTGCACATTGCTGGGTCATGTCCAACCTCTCATCCACCAGCACCCCCAAGTCCTTCTGGGCAGGGCTGCTCTCCATTTGTTCATCCCCAGCCTGTGTTGATACTGGGGCTTGTCCTCACTCAGGTGCAGCACCTCACACTTGGCTTTGCTGAATTTCCTTAGGTTCCCATGGGCCTCTTCTAAAACTTGCCCAGGTGCCTCACATCACACAAGCAATAGCATTGTGGAACTTTCAGCATGTTCTCTACATCAAGATATTTCTTCAGCTCTTAGAGAGACAGATTTACCTACTAATATGATCGTAAAATCCCAGCCACATGCAACTTGTTTTACACAAAAGCCAGACAGGGCAGTGCACAAAGTAAAACACAGCACATCCTCTGTGTGATTCAACCCCAGCTGCCCATCTTTGTTGTGGCCGCATACAAAGAGTTGTCCTGCACCTGGAAGAAAAAAAAAACCGAAACAAATTGTGTTCCACTTCACAGAATAAAAAGAGAAACCTACATCTGTGAGATCCTGTGACAAACAAGGACAGTCATTATGTATCACTTTAGGCACTGCAATCAAGTAAAAAGTAAGAGAAACTGTTGTTTCTGATACATCAGAAACATCTCTGAATAACTACCTGTGGAGAGCTGGGTCTGTCAAGGGAGACAATCCATATGGTAAGACAGGCACCTCTCACACTAAGATGCTTGATAAACTGTTTTATCATGTTCACATCTGTCTGTATTCCTTCTTTCCCATAATTAGCTGTGGCATACAGCAGAACCTTTCAAGGGCCAGATGTTATCTCCTGCTCCTTACCCTAACACTTCTTAAGACTGAATAACTTCTGACTCCTCCTTTCCCCCCCCCCATCCTCAATACAGAAAATTTGGCTTCTTGGTATGACAGAAACAGCTGAAGAAACAGTCCTCACACAGCCACGAAGTAACCACACAATATATGAGAAACAGGAATTTCCCCAGATATTGAGTTAACTGGGAGGGGAAGAAGCTGGTTTGCAACTAAGGATTGTACTTGCTCAGAAACAGCAGCCACAGAGAGGTGGCAGCACTGAACTAAAAGGGAAACAACAAACAAAAAGTGATTCAAAGCCAAACACCCAAAAGCAAGAGCAGTGTTTTTACCAGTGATAACTGCAGAATGTCCCCCTCCTCCAGCAATGCTTGCAATGTCTTGACATTTGCAGGAAACATCTTTCAGTGCCTGAGGAACCAGCACATCCTCTTTATGACCAAGACCAAGCTGTCCATAGCTGTTGGCACCCTTCAAATGCACAAAGAAAAATAACACATTTTTTTGAAAGTTAACAAAAGAGGCACACATATGCTCCCAAGGACAAACAAGCATATTTGGGGTATGCCACAGGTTAACCTGCTCCTAAAAATCCCATGATACATCATGCAGGATTCCCAGGATTACAGACCAGGAGTGTCTGTCCTAACTTTGCTGTTATTAAGAGTGCCTGTGCAGCCCCAGTATTTCAAAAAACATACTTTAAGGCTTTAACTGCAGACTCACAATTAATAAGGAGGAAAACCTTTCTACCAGGATGATTACCACATGTTTAATTTTAATGCTAATGATTCCCACTCATCACTAAAGTCTTATTCATGCCACTGCTTTCTGGCAGGCTACCTCCAAAATGAGAGCAGAAAGACACACTGCCTTGCTCTGAAACCTAAACAAGTAAATCAGAAACACTTACACCTCATTAACTAAGTCTTTTAAATTAAAGAGGTCTAAATGAAAAATATACCAATTAGAGGTAGTATAAACTTACAGGTACAAAATTACAGCTACTAAACCCACCATGGAAATCAGCAATTGTCAACGTGGTAACAAGTCAGGGAATTTTTAGTCAATTTAAGCTGCTGTGTCCAGCAGTTCAACCTTCATTCACTAAAAAGGGGATACGGTAACCTTCCCTATCCCACACAGTGCAGTAACAGCAACACTCCACACCCACAATGCTGACAGCTGGTCATCCCCAGGGAATACTCTCCCTGCCAATCTGCTCCCAATTCACCCTCCACCACTCCCAAAAGATGCAGCACCTGGTGAATGTTAAAGGAACTTATTCAGCAATAAACATTTTGTACCCACGGAAACACCGACACTTCAGACAAAATCACCAGGCTGCTCGGCCCAGCCCAGAGCCAACAGGTGGGTGAGATGCCAGGAGTGGAGCCGCACAGGCAGATCAAGTTGTTGTCTCACAGACACTACTGGTGATACACAGTTTAGAGCACGTTACTAAACAGACGCAATTCTTTTTAGAAGGTGTGCCACAAGCTCCCATTTTAGCCTGTAACTCGACATGAATTTTCAAGCCTTCGAAACCAGGCAAGCCGCGATGAGGTGCAGAAAGACCCGAGGGGCTGAGAGCCACGCGCGGGTATCCCAATGTCAGCCCCACTCCAGCCTCCAGGAGGGCGCGCGGGCACCAGCCACGGCCCCGGCCCCAACCTCGGTCCCCGCAGAGCAATTGCAGCAGACCAGCGTGAGGGATGCCCCTTCCACGGCTCTCAGACCTCCCGTGCCCACCCGGTGACACGGCGGCGTTGTTTCCCTGCGGGGCGGGCTTGGCGCGGCCCCGCTCCCCTCGGGCCGGCGGCCGAGCGCCGCAGCATCCCGTGAGGGCGAGCGGCGGCCCCGCCACCCTCCCGCCTCCCGGGCAGCAGGCGATGGCGGCCCCCGCTCCCTCCGGGCCGTGCCGAGCGCCCACTCACCCAGGCGAACAGCCGGGGCTCCATGGGATGGGGCCGGCGGCTCCCGGCGCTTCCCGCCGCCCGCGGGCCGGGGAGGAAGAGGCGGGCCCGGGGCGGGGTCGGGGGCGGGCCTTCCCTGACCCGCAGCGGGAAACGCGGGTCGCGAGCGAGCGCTTCGTGTTTGTCGGGAAAATCCGCAAGCCTCAGAGGTTTATGTCCAAAAAGGAGACAGAGGAGTTCTGCAACTTCACTCGAATAAAGGGAGAGAGTCCACTGGGAACACGCCCGCCGGGTTTTCCCTCTTGAGGTTTCGGAGGGCGCAGCCTCCTTTTATCCCAAACTCCCGGCCACATGGTGCCCTCTTCCTTGCCCCGCTGGCTGAGGTGTAGGGAAGGTACAGCCTTCCCACACCGCCTACCCCATACATCCCCTTTGAACCTTCTGTTTTATCCCAAAGCTCAGGCTTTGTGCAGGCCCTTGTCTGTTTCAGGAGCCAAGCTATGTGGGCTCTGCAACAAGCCTGCTGCCCAGAGTCAGTAGGGACATTAAGCCCCATTTCAAAGACGTTAACACCATACCTTCACCCATCAAATTCTTTGTGAAGACATCAGCTTTCCTCTCATGTTTGTTGCTACGGTGCCGAAGTAAAGGGCTTTGGTGATTCTGATAATTACCAGCAACTCATTTATTTCATTGACATTTAAGCCTCCACAATGGTTTAAAGTACTTAAACTATCACCGTTTTACAGAAGGTTCGGATGGATGAAGCCAAACATATACACGTTGTTAGTGCCGTGGAAGTGCATCTTCTCGGTATTACTTCTAGCAGTTTACTTTTTCTTTTGCTACACAAGTACAAATAAACATACTACTGCTGTTTTTACAAAGTATTTGAAAGTAGGTGCTAATTTAACAAACTTAAGAACTCCTACTTGAAATGTATACATAGTTCAGACAAGGCTTGAAGTAACACAGACCTATTTATATTTCAACATCATCAATCCAATGTTCTTAAAACTGTAGCTGAATATTAACTATTATCACAGAAGCAGACAAAACAGATCCTCCCTTACTACTCACTTAGAAAGTCTCTTCTTTAGGAAGACAAAGTTCCTAAAATCTATTTTTAAATGAAGTGTAATGTAAGCCATAAATGTTGTAGACCATAATTCTACATCTTAAATGCTCTTTAAAACGAAGTTGTAGTGGGTTAATAGCCACAGAAAAAACGATCTAGCCTTGATTTAAACACTGAATATTCTTGGAAAGGTTGACCTGGCAATTGCTTATGGAGCAGAGGTGTCCTACTAGAAAGCATATGAAACTCAAGCTAATTTTCAAGCACAGAGGTTCATGAAAGTCCTTTCAAGTTCTCAAAATCCCGGACTGCATCTCCGGTGTATTTAAGATTTCAGACCATTCTTCCAGCACGCTTTCTGGATTTCCTGGTAAGATCTACCTATGAAAAAACCAGTGCCTAGGGTGCTATTAAATACACCCTGCACGTCAAATCCCCCACTCAGATGTCTCACATCCTGCACTCATGTCCATGCCAGGACAGGGGCAGCAGAAGCTTTGCCCCGCTATGCAGGATGCTTGGAACTGTGGGACCCTCAACACGGGAAAGTTTGCTACTATGCAATGCAGACAATTCAGCAGGACATTGCTTCCCACCACTTTTAAAATGCTCTTTGGAATTAGGTATACTTTACACTACAAGGCAGTTTGTTGCATTCATAGCCACAGAATTCCTATGAAATGCTTGGGCCTTTCAGTTATGGTTTGATTGATAGGGAATGAAGGTGTTCAGGCCAGGTAAAGAAGAAATTAAACGTATCTTTGTGCAGCTTGTGTAGGTCAAAAAAGTGACTGAGCAATCAACAGGATATTTATTTTTACATAAAGCACACTGATCTGTGAACTTCGGGTGTTATTTTAAATTTTGATGTTGTTTTAGAGCCGATTAAGCTATTTGAATGTTAAGTTGAAATTTGGAAATGGTTTTAGGCTTTGTTCTAAGTCAGTGCTTGATGGCTTGCTATATTTTTTGCTAAATTAATTCAGTCGGGAAAAAGGCAATAGTATCTCTGTAAGGAGAGGTCTTCCCTCAGGTGCAATATCAAGGACAGCAACAAAAATCTGATTCTTAGCCAATACTGAATCTCTTAAAATAAACATAATTAGGATTTCATGCAACAGCTGTATCTCTGCCTTATACTAGAAGCATGCCAAACAGCACATTTGCAACTCTTTGTGGCAAGAATAATCCCTTTGAAAGCAAGATTTGACCCATCCCTTTTATTACGTTGAACCTCCAGCTATTTGTATCCTGATGCCTGCATTGTAATCATTCAAGTTTCCAACTTAGTAGCACAGACTTAGAAACACTGAATTACCACAGCTTCCACGCTGTCAAGTCTTCAGTGCTATACAATCAGTAGCACAGACTGCTGGAGTCAGAAATGGAATTCTCCCCAGGGGGATTTATTCCATTTTTGCCTCATAAACCACCTCCTGCAGCACCTGATCCCAGCCCTGATCCACAGACCACACTTTTTCTTCAGTCAGGCAATTTCTCTGTTCCCCTACAAGCCTCTAAAAGGCAACTCTGGACCTTTTTTATCTAAGGGGGATGGAGGAATGCATTTATGTGAGGAAATTTACAGAGAGCAACAAGATAAAATTGTTATTCTTATGGGCCATTCACTCTTCCGTGTGTAAAGGAGTGAGCTCTGCATCCAACACGTTATATGCCTAGAAAGAAATCAGTGAGGGAAAGGGAAGAATTGGATTGCACCACAGTGCTGACAGGGTGTTAAACTTCCAGCTGCTTGCCCATCTTGCTGAGGGCATCGCTGACAATGTCCAGCTCGTGGCGCAGCTCGTTCACCACGCTAGCGATGCTTTTCGTGTCTTTCAGGATCTGCACGCTCTGAGTGTAGGGATTGTACTTCACCCCAAAGGGGCGCTTGATGGTTTTTGCAAACTCTCTATTGAGGTTAAAAAAAAAAAAGAAAAAAGAGTGTGTTATAACCAAAAGAGGGTGTACAAACAAGGCATAAACCACATATGCATTCTCTGTATGCAGCCAGTATCAATAAACATTTTTCTAAGCTACTTAAACATAGTCCTAATTGTTATGTATCTCCCACCCAGTACATGGAAGACCAAGAAAATACTAACCAAAATTCCAGTGCTGTGAAAAATAGTTACAAAACTGTGATAAGAGTAAAACGGTTTGGTGCTGCTACAGAGAGATGTTTAAAATCAAATCTGCTTTCATAAAAAGGTGTGGAGGAAAACCTGTACCTCATCTTTTCCTTAGCTTCTTCAAAACTTTCAGAAACAAAATAAACCTCCTGGAAAGTTGTGATGAGACATTCTTGCTTGCAGGTGACCTTTGGATCAAAAGGCTTGACTTTGGCGCTGTCAGAGAGTGAGTGCTGGTAACGTGTTATCATGGATCAGAGGAACATCACCACCCAAAGAATTCAGGAGGAAGATGACAGGTGATAAAGTGAATAAAAAGGATTAAGTGAGATGGTTTTAATGCACTACATCTTAAAACTTTTATCTGCAGATGAACAGTGATTAAAGTCTAACAAACTGAATTATTCTGAACGGTCGTATTCTACCAGTCTGGGTGAGAAAAGGGATTCCACAGACACGAGGCTTGTGTATAAACAGAAGCAATATTTTCAGAATCTGGTTAAACGAACCAAACTTTAATCTGGAAATAGTTATTCAGACTATAACATCAAGAAATTGTACTTCATAAAAAGCAGGGCAAAACAGTGGCAATAATAACGAGGTACAAAGAGAAGAGGCAAACAAGCAGTAGCCGTTCTTACCTTGAGCTCACTAATTGAAGAGAGCAAGCCAGCCCCATAAACTCGCAGCTGTCCCTCTTGCTTGCACAAGCCAAACTCTACCGTGAAGAAGTAGCACTGAAACAGAGAAGGAAGTAAAATAATTCAGCCTTCGTCAAAGATGCTGTAGCATTAAATAGTTGCAAATATCAGATAGTTAGCACTCAGTTATCCTCAGATATTTAAAGAGGAGGAAAGCCAGAACGGAAGGGTGAAGAACCACAGGACTGCATGTTTCTTGTAAGAAAGGTGGATGTTATAGATCACCCAGCTGGGCTGGAAGATGCTAATGTCAGTGGGAACATTGAGGTGTAAATCTGTTTTGAAAAATACTGACGTGAAACCACAGCCTCCGCTTAAAAGAAACACTGGATAGAAAGGATCTCTGAGTGAGTGAGAACAGCCCACTACGGTTTGTTTCTCATTTGCTTAGTGTCCTGTAAAATTAAAGACATTCAGTTCATTGGATTTCAGGATTTTTGCAGCTGTACCAGAAGGAACACTATTTTCATAGATGGCTTAGTTCTGCTCCCACTGAAGGTGGCACAAGTTTTACCACTAGCTACATGAGAAGTAGCTAGTGGTATGAGGTGGGAAATGAGCTGGGAAAAGAAATTTTAAACATCAGCAAACTAGTCCTTGCATAACTGGAACCGATTATTTTTCATCTAAATTTACTTTTAATCTTAAAATACTTTTGCCAAGACATCCAGAGACTGATATCCAGAAAATTAGTTTAGTTTATATTATTTAATTTCTTGACTAAAAAATATCTAATGCTAGCACTCACCACATTCAATACCATATAATTTCAATTCATTCTAAACATTAAAGAAATAGAACAGTTTCAAATCATAGAATCATGTTCCCAGAAGTAAGAAGACTTTGTCTGAAAGAAATAGACCATAAAATTTCAGTCTGCAAGAAGTCATCTACCACCAGAAGTTGAACCATTACTTGACACTAGAGTGAAGAAAAGTATCAGTCATATCAACTTTAAAGTGGGGTTTTTTCCTAGCATGGAAAATTTTTACAATCTTTAAAATCCAGGGACCAGTGAAACACACGGATCTAGAAGCTGGCGTGGGTAATGTTGACACAAAGCTCCGAATTTAGTCGATGGAGTGGGATCAGCCTAGTAAAGCACAAAGCTTTTGATGGAATTCCCAAGCACTCAAACACTCACTGTTGCCAGTTTTTGGACAGCCTCATCTGATGCCCCAAGTGATGCAAGACCAATTTCCTGGGAGAACTGAGCAAAACTGGGTTCAGCCAAAAGAGGGACGTGGCCTAGGAGCTCATGGCAGGTATCACTGGAAAAAGAAACAAACCAAGAAGTCTCATGATTTGTCTTTGTGGCAAAGTGAAAAAGCAGCACCACTGAACAGATACAATGTCTTGCATTAAACTTTAATATCCAAAAGACAGAAAACTGTCACTCATTTATCTGAAAGCAACTGAGCAGGTCATACCAGCCCTATATAAAGTGCATAAAATCAGATTTTCAAATGAAGTTGCCTAAAATTAAGATTTGAGCTCCCCATTTGTGAGGCAACTGGATATTAAACTAACTGCACACAGTGACATTAGTAAGAGATCTCCAACAACATGCTGTGGTTTTGAAACACAATCCAACAATCCTGCAATTATGAAGGTGGCACTTCTGCATGCTGTAACTTCATTACATTCAGCATGAAGGCTGAGTCTTCAGCACCTTTAAGATAAGTTTTATGCTGGTGTTCTTGAACAGCTTTTAAGTAACTTGGCTCTGGGCAAGCAAGATCCAAAACTTTCTCTCCAATTCTACCACAAGATTGAATGACTCACGGCTCTGGTGTGTAGAGGGGGTCCGAGCTGTGTCTGACATACTGAGTGCAGTGAAAAACTCGGAATGCTAATCCTGCCAAGAAGTCTCTGGGTGACAAATATCCAGCAACGGGGCGAATGGTGAAGCCTGTACGCTCTGAAAATGAACAGAGAAACTGTACATTAGTTTAGCATAGGAGGCACAACAGTTGTCAGCTTTCCTGCTGGAGCTGAGGTGACAGCCACGGCGCTACCTTGGCTCAAAACCACGTGGGAAAATGAGGCACAATTAGAAAAATTAGGTGTAGGCTTGAGAATGAGCAACATTTTTTTTAAAAGCCCTACCTGTGCGCCAATGGATTTCCTAGGATTCCATGCCCAAAATCAACAATATAGCCAGGTATCTCCTTAGCCAACCCCAACAATCTTTTCAGACACTGCCCCTCAAATGTCACTGTATGCATTGAAAACACAATACATTAAAACACGGATGGCCAAAAGGCCTCCTAAAGGACCAGAATGAATACAAGTCACCAAGGATGTTTCCTTGTGCCCACAAAATAGTGGGATTTGCAGTGGACCTTGGTTTATTTTGAAAATAAGAAAAATTTTAGAAAACCAGCACATTACCTTTCAGGAAACGGGACACATCTTCCAGCTGGGGGATATTGTCTTCCCTGTACCCACAGTGTTTGGTGAGCAAGGGGAGGTTTTTAAGGTACTCTCTGCAGGCATAAGTTGGGTAAAGATTGTTAAGCTCTCGGTACACAGTCCCCCAAGTCTTGATCTCCTCCTCAGTGAATTCAATCTTGGGAATTGGGTCACCACTGCAAGGAGAAGAGGAAGAAAGGACATTCCTCAGTAAATGGCTAATAAGAGGTGACTAATTTACCTACTGTTACTATTTAACTCCTGTGTGACTGTGACACCTGGCATTAGACACTGTCAAATACACAGTGAGATCTGGTCTATGTCCTGGAAAGCTTTTAGTCTAAGGACTTGCCTTCTTTTTCACTTTAACCAGTTGTCAGGAATCTTTGCGTTGAGCTCACTTAAAACTTTGTTTCTGTAAACAGTTTTAATTGTTTAATGCCAAGAGTAAGGTTTAAAATACCTGTGTAATCTCTTCACAGCTTCAGGAGCTGATGACACATCCTTTTCCCTGCTGGATTTCTAAGTCTGCAATTATTTGCCGTTACCCTTTACATTTGTTTTAGGAAAAGAGAATTCCCTAAATTAACAACACATTGTGTGACAGCAGCTAAATATACACATCAGGTAAAAATCATACCGCTGTGCAGAGGAGACCAGTGCCTCTCTGAGCATATTAATTTTAGTCTCTCTTTCCTATTTAGGCCTCAGGACCTTCAATAAAGTGGGTTATGGCAAGGGCAGTGTTACACTGCATTTCCACTGCCAGCTAGGGAACTGGCATGGAAAATTCTTTCCCAAGGGAATCTTGGTTAACAACATATTAACAGTAATCAGCTCAGGACTGTAGTAAGCAGTTGCATTAAACACACAGTGCAATGGAACTCTAAGTACAGACCTTCCCTAGGTCATTTTCAATTAAGGAACTTGACACCTAAATTCAATCAGGCCACATGAAAATCACGCTTAGAAAGAATTTAACAGCACTGGGTTACAAAAGTCTTACTGCTTTAAGAGTTCCAACCCCCATTCCCCCCTGCAAGAAGCATCTCCAAAGACAGAAGCTCTTAGAATTTCTTTTCACAGAAAACTTGTTATCTACACATCACACATGCTAGTTTTAACCAGGAAAGAAAATTCAAGTATTAACATTTGCCCAGAAAGTTTAGTCTCAGTGGTCACTGGGCTGTGTATTGGGATTTGCCTCCCCTCCCTCTCCTTTGCAGAGCAGCTGGCCAAGCCACACTGCCTCGGACTGACCAGAGCTGCCTTGATCTACCTTCTCATCTTGCCTTACATCTCCCTTCCTTCCACCTCCTTGGCTCTGATTCCTGAGCTGAACGTGCATGTCTCAGCCTGATCTGAGCCCAGGAAGGTGAGCTCCTCACAGTCCATTCTACTATTATTTCAAAGCACCCAGAAGGCTTATTCTGGAAGAATTCAAGCTTACTGTTTGTAGTTCATAGCCAGGTCTGCAAAATACTTTCGCCTCTTGCGGTAGACATTGTCTTTGAAACCCTGGTGGGAAGAAAAGAAAACACAGTTCAATGAGTTTCCTAGCTGTAATAAATAAATTAATTTAAAACAGGACACTTGACATTTCTTCAGTTGGGGAATATAAAAGTATGATGTGTAGGAATGAAAGGAGAGGGCAGGAAACTCATAGCTGTAGTTTGAAATGCTTAATAGATGGGAACTGAGCAAATACCCCAAAGTAGGAATTAGCTGGTTTATGCATGCAAGTATACACTTTGTAGACAGGGATTAATTTTAGTCATATCAGTATTTATACAAAGTTTGTTACTTGCTTGATTATTCTAAATTACAGAACAAATTGCCCATTTGCACTGCCCAAATACCAGTTTGGTTTCTCCAGTAAGGAAGGAAGAAAGAAAGAGGAGGAAGAAAGCCTGCCTCAAAACAGCTTTTATTTTTTCAGCTTTTTAAACTTGTATGTGACCACTCAGGACCCAGTCCTGGAGTTCTTGCACAAGTAAGCCCTGCAGAAAGGCACAGGAACCGAATTCAGTCAGTCTTGCCTGAACTAAGAAAGAGACATGAAATCCCCAAGAGAAGGTGCTCAAACCCCCAGAGGCGCCATTGAGGAGGAGGACAGGGAGGAGGAAAAGCTGCTGTTGTTTTAAGTCAGGTCCACAAAGGATGTTTCCAGCTATGGATTAGGTGTAGGGAGGGAATAGTACTTACAGGATGGTCAGCATCCAAGTCAGACCCGTACATCAGCACCCGGTTTGCACACTTATCCAAATCTGAGATCTTCTTCGGAAACCAGGGAACGTTCTCCATGTCTAGGGAAGGCATGGAATCCACGAGGTTATTAATAACGCCGAGGGAGGAAACGCCACTTATGGTGGTTACGGCTCAATCTATAAATTAAAGGGGCACGAATAAGACAAGGGAGTCCTCTGCCTATCTGGCACCAGCCTCCAGCTCACACTTCCTCCTCGGTCACTGCCACAGTCTGCCTGCAGAGCGCAGCCAGCCCCAGAGCCTCTGGGAAGGAAACAGTTAACATGGGTTTCTCTGGCCCTTTGCTGTTGTTGGAGTAGCATCTAGAGGATCCCACAGAGACAAGGTCTCCCTGTGTACAGCTGCTGGGAATCCTGTAGGGCACAAAGGGTGCAAACGAGAACAGAAGCAATTTGCCTGTGGTCCCTGGGCAGTGCGGGAGCAGGTTAGAGTCCTCCCATCCTGCTTTACTGACCGTGGGAAATGGATGTTTCTCCATGGTTATGTACCTGGGAAGCATCCAGCTTTGCCTAGAGGGGTCTGGGGGGAAGAGGAACAGGAGGGCATGCAGCCTGAGAGAGGTGCATCATTACAGTTTTGCTACCAACCACTTTGGGGTTATTTTTAGCCTAAAAGGGTTTTTTGCCAAGCTCTTGGCAGAGCAGTTAATACTGTTTTTCTGCCTCAATGCTCTTCAGTTTACTTAAAAAGGTCAGGAGACTGTTTAGATTGAATTTCCCCTTACTTAGGGTTAAAGTAAGCCATTTTATCCAAGAGCTCCAGATCTCTCCTTCCCAAGCACAATGACTGAGAAATACATGGGACCATCTTCCTGCTGCCCTGAACTTTGGGCATCTCTTTAATTAGAAATGAAGGTAAACAGGATGTGTAGTATCTGAAGATAAAAGGTACCTCTTCCATACTAATATAAGCAGCCAGTTCTGACTAAGAGTGGGTAAAAAGGATAATGAAATCAAGAACTACATGAGGAAATTGCAGAATCCATCTTCCACTGTCCCCAGTGTCTGGCCTAAACTGGGATCTGTCAGTGTTACATCTCTGCCATGGTGGTGTACTCGAGCCCTGCACCCAGACTTTTCCTACAGCCTGCTTCGACCTGCATGGATGCAGGACTCCCACTGGTGCCAGCTGGGCTGGGAAGGAACAGGAGCACAGACAGCAGACACACAATTTGCAGCAGTCTGACACAGCCTGACACAGCCTGAACTCCCAGGTGACAGCAGCCAGCACAGCCCTGCTCGTGTCAGCCAGACTACACTCACACATAACACAGAAACAGGTACCTGGTAACAGGTGCCTGAACACACTACACAAACACCGCTGTGGACAACCATAAAAAGATTTCAGACCAACACACTCGGAAGTGCATTTTCATCAGAACTGCCTTTTGTACCTACCATCTTCCAGGACATTGAAATGCTCTGTTGGGCTCACAGAGACAACGTTGACGTGGGATTTCAGGAGCTGGAAGATCTCATTCAGTTGCTCCCTGTTACTGTCACAGTCCACGAAGATCTCGAACTCAGAATTTCGTCTCTTGGACTTCCGTGACTCAATGTGTACCAGATTTACATGCTTCTCCTGTTTGGTAAGAAGTAATGTTCTCAAAGAGACAGACTAGAAACAATTGACTAAAAATTAAAATTGCTTTTCAAACTGCTGTTCTACTGCCATGAACTATTCACTACCTCTGGGAAGCCATTTTAGTTAATTGGATCTCTTGATAGCAGTTTGCTTATTTGAGGGGAGAAAAGATTTGATTTTCTATTCAGAAGAAAGTGAAAGTCAACCTCTGTTCTTTCCGTTTTATTTACATTCAGGAAGCACATAAAGACACAGTCAGGAGGTTTAAATTCATAGACCTTTTTCTTTCATCCTTCCCATAGGAAGCTGATTAGCAAAATTCACCAAAATGCCAATCAAGTCACCATGTAATTACCTCACAAGCGTGCAAAGGATTTAAAAGCAGTAGTTTTCAGGGCATTAGTTTCACTTCTCTTTAATCTGAAAAATTATTTAATCATGTGTTTTACATTAGGAACATTGAGAAAACCCCAGGCTAAAACACGCAGGGCCACACACCAGAGCACAGTGGCTCTGCATGTATTCCTCACACAATACCTGCCCTGCAGCTGTGCAATTGCAGCTCCTCTGTCACCTTCAGTCTGGCTGGGCAGTGTGACAAGGGCACTGCACTCAACACAGTACAGGTTGGCACCCCAAGTGTCCACCTGCCATCAGCAGGGCCTTCAGACCACCTGTTATTCCCCGCAAGAACATTGAGTGCCAGTCCTCTTGTCATGAGGGGAAAAGACAAACCTCTCTCAGGTGTTTAGTTGACGCAGGTAAGATTTTTAGCCAACCATCATCTAATTTCTGAGGCATAAATTTGCCTTCATGGGTAATTTTGGGTGCAAAGTGGGAGCCAGGTTAAGAATCACATCCTTAATAAATGGATGTAATTAATTCTAGTGTGTTCCAAAACTACCAAAACAATTTAAAAGCACAGAGCTGCTGTAGCAATATGGTTATAACATACACACCTGAAAGAGTTTTAATGCTTTTACAAGTCCTCCGACTTCATTCTTCAAGGAAAAAATGATGGCTGTCCTTCCTCTTTCAGATGCATGGTCTTCATTCTCTTTATTATCTTCAACCATCATGTAAGCTGATTTGTTTAACTAGATGCAAACAAACAAAAAAAATTGTTTGAATGGATAGCAGTGCAAAAAGCGTAACTTTTCACATTTCAGGTTGTCTTGGGGTAATGCTGTGCCTTGACTGATCAATCACAAAAGGACGATTATAAATTAAATCATTACACAGTAACAGGAATAAAGTTAGGCAAACATAGAATCTGTGAGAGATTGAAATACCAAGATATCTTTCTTTTAGTTGAACGATTTTATGGACATCTTTAGTTATTCCCTTGGATGCAGAAAATGTTTTCAATGTATAGTTTATAATTACCATTGTTACTGGGAGGAAGGGGAGCAATAAGATGTCAGCAGAAATGGTACATTGAACAAAACACTTGTTAGCAAGTTCAATGAACACTGGCAAAGGGAATAATCCAAATCCCACAGGACATAGGGAGGAAAAGATGAATCAGGATTCAGTACATCAGAACTGAAAAATCACTGCCTTTCTCTCATTACATAACTTAAACACTGTTTTCATAGGGCAAGGAGGCAAACCTAAGGAGGTAAAATGTTTTGCTGACCAGAATCTCCTGGCTATAGAGACAGTTGCTCTCTGATCAACCACAGCCAAGCTGCTCCATCTGCTGTGTCCCCTAATTCGTATGTCAAACCCTTGGCATAATCACCCAAATCACACACCAAAAATTCAGACACCCCACACTGTCAGACCATGTGGTTTTGTACCCTACTAGTGATCACGCTCCTCACTGTGTGGAAATCAGCAGCTACCACAGACCATATCCTTAGCTACATGTAGCCAGGCCATAAATAGAGATAATACTGAAACAGTAAAGAATGGGGAAAATGCAAAAAGAAAGTAAAGAAAAAATACAAGGCTTATAAGCAGAGGCTGTCCCTCATATGTCTTCAAACCTTGCAAAAAAGAAAGAATAAAAGGCGAGGTTTCTGAATGAGTCAGCAAGAAAGAGGAGAGGAACAATGAAGGCACATTATTGCTATTTGGAATTATTTTTTGATCTGACATAGCTTTTAAAGATATCACTATCTTGGGACATTTTCAGAAATGAAAAGAGCAAAACAAAAATGCAATCAAAATGCACCGGTTCCATTGATTCCCTTATACAGTCTCTCCAGCTTTAACCTCTTTAAAATAGATAATGCTGAACAGCTAAATGTTTCTACCTATAACTGAGAAGATTGAAAATAAAAAACAGCTTTTACCTATCTTTTATCAAAATGCTCTCATTCACCATTCAGATTAAGACGGTAAATCTGCCTCACAAAATAATTACATTACTTTCATTTTAGATTGAGTGATTTACAATGAGGCAGATACTTGATGCTGCTCAAAGGTTTCAAGCAGGTTATTAGGCGTGAGCTCTTTGGGATTCCAAAGTTGTGTCCTATGGAAAAGGTCCAAGCCCACTGATGCTAATGACAATATTTGGATTTCTGACTGGGTTCCCACCTCCAACGAGTTGCCACGATATGATGAGCCTGGACAACAGTGTCAGACCATCACACTAAACCATCAGCTTGAGTCGAGACATCAGATTCTCTGCTGAAAGTGTTTCGCAGGCCCAGTCCGAGTTCAGCTGAGCAGCCTGCAGGTTTCCCAGCTCACTTCAGTGTCAGATCACGATTACAAGAGCCAGGAGCAGGCACTGAGCAAAGGTACTTCAAGCAGAGAAGGAAAAGCTACGAGCACCACGATTACACACAGGTCATTGGTCGTTTTCTCAGGTGCAGAGAAGCCATTTGTGTGAGCCAAATCCTGTTCAGATGATACTGCTGTGGGAGAAGCTGTATGCAAAGAAGTCTCCATTACAAAGTTAACAAAAGAGTTAGGTGGTGGTCTTTTTTGGCAATGAATGTAGGGCTGGTTTATATAAGTGGCTAATATGCAGCACGTTGGCTTGACTCCACATTTAGGAGCACTGACTTAAGCCCAGATCAGCCTTTATGAGATTTGGCCCGGTTGCATGCTGTATTATGAGGTGCACAGCTGGGACAGACTACCTGCACCGAAAACTAATGTTCTTCTTTGGTATTTTGCTGCTGCAACTTACAGTGTGTCTAGGATCAGGTGACAACATCTGTAAAGTTATGTGTTTAAGAGATCAATGAAGAAAATACAACAAAACACAGAATGTTCTTATATTAAGCTCTAGAAATGACCTCTAACTTAGGAATTAGAAGTTGGACAAGACAAATGGAGATGCTTACAATGCCAAATGCACACCATTTACATATTTAACCCTACACCAAAGCTAATCTTTTGCTTTAACTAAAAAATTAACTGAAGACAGTAATGCAGCAGCCATTTGGGTGCAAGGCAACAGGAGAAAATGGTAATGCAGAAACAATCCCTCTCTTCCAGTGGCTGTACTTCACTTGTATTTTATTCTCTACCAGTAACTCAGTAACTCAGCTCTAATAAAATCTGACACTTTTCCTTTGCATGGTAACACATTTGAGCTGTTTGGAGGGTGAAGGGGAAATTAATATTGCATTGATGTTTTTTATTAATGATGCAAATCATTAACTGATTTTCCACCAACCTGACTCAGCCTTGATGAAAATACACAAACACAGAGGTATTCTAAAGCCTTTATTTAGATAGATAATCAGGTGCTGTCCGGTTAAAGATCGCACTTTTTGGGACCCATAGCAATTATCTTCCCTTTCTCCTTCTCCCCAAAGGTTATTCACTGAGAGAGGGAGATATTTTAGGGTGCATATTTTGTGCTTTAATTGTTTACATTAATGGATAATCAGGATTTAAAATTATCCAAACATATTTGCCTAAAAAAATTACATTTTAGCACCATAAATTGAAGATGAAAAAATCTCTTCAAAAGATTTCATACTGATTGACATTAATCATTATTAATAAAAAAATGTCAATGGGCATTTTATATTCTCTTCCCTTTGAGTAGCTGCTTATTTTGTCACTGTCCTTTTGACACACTTCTAGGGAAGGGTGAAGACGCGATGTTAGGAGTGACCACGACTACATATCACATTACATTTTCCAGCCACACCAAAGTTCTTCCTAAGACTTAGCTCTTAGACATCAAACCAAAACCTGCGCTGAGCAGCTTATTTGGCTTCCGAGTATCTGAGGGACACAGCAAATTTTTGTGAAACTTTACTCAATTGCTGTCAGCATTCTTGTCTTCACAAGGAGTTTTACAGACTTTATCAACTGCACAGTATCAGTAACTGCAGCCAATGCATAAGTGCTGATTTTATCTGGTCTTCTCTGATGCACTAAGGAAATTCCCACTATAATGTGGAGTAACTCAGGAGTGGTTTTTCTGGGCTGTATCACACCCTCTGTCTCCTAAGCAATGATGCACCGAAAGTTGCTTAAGTACCTTAATTTCACGTGCTCGCATTTACACTTTGAGACTTTTTTTCCCCCTCTTCTATCCAGAAACAGCAGCATAACCAATCCCATCCCAATCCCAGCGGCACTGAACGCTGCCCCCGCCGCCGGAGGAGCCGCAGCCCAGGGCTCTCCAATTAGCGCTCTCCAAGTAACCGCGGCTGGGAAGCTCCCTTTTTTCCCAAAGCCCCGCTCCGAGAACTGCAACAGCGAAGCGCCCGAGCTGTGACTCCACAAAAGCGGCGTTTACTCCGCAAGCCAGGACCGATCCCGGGGCCGGTCAGCGAGGATCCCATCCCGCACTTCCCGGCCCATCCCGCTCCTCCCGTGCCCATCCTGCTCCCCTCAGCTGTGCCCACCCCGCTCCTCCCGTGCCACCCCTGTCCCCTCACCTGCCCGGCGGGGTCCCGCGGGCTCGGCGCCGCCTCCAGGGATCCGCCGCGGCGGGGCGCGGGGTGCATGGCCGGGGCAGGCTCAGGGCAGCGCCCGGCCCCGCCGGCTTTATACAGGGGCGAGAGCCGCCCCTGACCGAGGGGAGGGATGTAGGAAGGTGGGGGGAAGAGCTGCCCGGCCCAGCTGGGGAAGGGGCGCGTTGGCCCTCTGCACAATGTTCCCTCAGTTTGCAGAGCAGCGATGCTCGGATGCAGCCACCACCTGCTCCCCGTCACTGTACCCCGGAAAAACCCGCACAAGAAGAAGCCCTTTGCCTCCTGAGTTGCACCTCCTCGGTCACTCCAGAGGGGTCCCAGAAGATGGATTCTTTGTGGGTAACTCTGTGGGTTTTGCAGTTAACATAAACTTGCACGCCACGGGGCTAAGGGGAGCGAGCGTTTGGATGGAGGGGGTCTTCCTCCGTTGTGTCCACACAGGCACTTCCCAACACTTGTGCACTCCCTGTAAAATGCTCCGGACGCTGCCTGTGGGAAAGGGAAGGCAAACTGCATCGGAGGTGAGAGGTGGTGAGGGCTGGGCCCATAGCAGAGGGGCTCTGAGCAAAGTGGACTCCAAGGCTACAGGGGACCCAGCAGTGAGGGACTCCCCTGAATTCTCTGCAGCACTTAGTGCAGGTTGTTGTCTCACAGTGGAACACAGTGGGTAGGTGTATTGAGCTCTTCACTAAGAACAGCAGTGCATTTCCGCTGTGAAAATAAATTGCAGTGTATTTCTTCTTTTCTCAAAAGCTCCTGCGCACACAGGAAGAATAACTACATTTCTATTAGCAGAAAACTACATCTGTTCATATCATTTATGCTGTCATTTATTTTCTGCATACATCTAGACATGTTTATAATATAAAAACTCATGGTTTTTAGACTCCAGTAATCCCAGTCCTCACTGTCTCCTCCCGGGTCAGACTTGGCAACATTAGGATAAGGGGATTTGTGGTCCACAGCAGAAGAAGCAAAAACGTTCCCTGGGAACATAATCTCTTGGATGCGTTACGGGTCTCTTGGGGAGGAGAGATTGATTATTTTGTGTTTGAGCTGTCCAAAACCAAAGGCTCTGATCTTTTTTTATGTTCTTTTCAAACAAACCTTTCAAAGAAATGCTCAAAATCAGCAGCAACTAGTTTTACTCTAATCTACTCAAGTATTTAGTAGATTAGTATATACTAATATACCCAGTATTTTTCTCATCAGTGCCTAAAATATTGAAACCTTGATTCCAGCTAGATGCCTTAGACACCGGTATAACACATACGGTAAATCATATTGATGAAGCCAATATACAGGCTGACACCTAACCCAGGCAGGCACAGTCACACTTGCACCAACATCTGCAATGATATCAGGGTCTTCCTTCTTCCTAAAAGGCACTGAACTTCAAACAATCCTGTTTCTAAGAGGACTGAGAGCCCTTCAGACACAGCATGGGATTGAAAGAGCATGGCTGTGAATGATGACATAGCTGGAAAAGCCTTTTTTTTTTCCCAGTTTGCTAAGGGGATATATTTTGTAATTAGATGCTTCAATTTTCCCTGCAAAAAGAAAGTGCAGTATTTATCAATATATGTCTTAGCTCTACAACAGGCATTTCACTTCCTTCCTGAAGCATAGATCTCCCCATCAAACGAGCTGACTCAGAAAGCAAACAGTTTGTAGGATCTTTACCCAGACTCCTAAGTGTATGAGAGCCTGGAGTTAATGATAAATCTGTAAACACAGGCACAGTAAGACATTTATGATAGAACATGACTAATCTGTCAATTTTCCCTAGCTCAAATGAAGCAATAATAATGGGGAGCCCACGGGCAGCTTGACCTATAACTGCTGAAACAATGGGAATGAGGTCAGGAACAGCCAAGGAAATTTAACCTGATATGAAATTAATTACTTACATAACAAGATAACTGGGATGCCCAGAGTTTTGGGGAGCAGATTAAAGCTGATTCACTGGTTTAGGAAGAAGTGCTTGTTCACCACAGCCAATACCCCATGGTCCGAAAAGGCAGAACCACAAAGCATGAACTGACTCAATTACAGCCTGTTTTCACTGGGTGCTCGCTGGAGCTTGCTCTGCTCCTCTCCACACAGGGCTTCCAGCTCCTAGGAATCTGTGGATGGCTATACAGGAGAACTATTTAAAAGGTTTTATCCAAAAGCTGAATCTTCACAGTTCTAGGGTTGCAGGGTTTTGGAAAACCATCCACTCTGTCATGAGCACAGCTGCTGCTTTGGGTTTTCACAGACAGAGGGACACTTCTACCTTTTCCCAAAAGCTGGTAGCACATTCTACCATTTAGGAATGGTGGCTTGGGCCCCTCACCACAGAAGAGAGCAATATGGCACAGCAGTCAGGTATGGAGCACAACACATACAGGGCAGCAAAATGCACAGGAGCTACCCTGCTCATCCTGGCAGGAGGTGGCACAAGCAAACACTGACCCAGAAAAGGTCTGAAATGTGACCTCGTTGGTCTGCAGGAGCACCAAGGCGAAGAGAGGCCAAAAGTTTTCAGTGGGACGTCAGAAATCTACACAGACCCTGAGGTGGGAAGGAACTGTGAAGGACGAAGACAACTGAGGCATCTACACCATAGGGAAACAGGCCTCCCCTTGTGCCCTGGAGATAAGGCAATACAGTGATTAATTTTCCTCTAAAGCCTGCAGGAGATTTCTCACATGTAGCCTCTCATACAGACAAAGCACTCCAGACAGATAATCAGCACCTGAGGATGGAGCACAGGTCTGACCCCGCTCAAAAGTGGGTCAAGCTGATCACGTTTTGCAGGATAGGGCTTTGCCACGTGCAGCTGCCACAAAAGCTCTCGCACTGGCACAGAGCAACCATGGCAGCACTCGCCGTGAAGGCTACAAGAGTGGCTTTCGATTACGTTTTCCCTCATAATTCCTCATGAAATGAATTCTCCTCTGCTGCATTCAGATCCAAGTGAGAGGGTGGTGTCAGACTGAAGTCTCATGCTTTCTCAGTCCTTTGCTGGAGTAGCTCCAGGATCATCAAGCAGTTCCAGAAGAGACCACGAGTCTATTCCTCCTTCCCATCTGCTAGCTCAGAGGTGACTCTGCTCTAGTTTTCAGAGAGTTTCTGTTTCGTTCTTCAAAGCAGAAACTTGACAGCAGAGTTTGCAATCAAACAGTGGTTCTACACTTGGGGGTACACATTTGTAGATAAATGCCCTGGTGGTTTTTAGGCTGAAAAGAATTAAAACCAAGCTGTCATATCTGCAGCTCTTACCCTCCCTAGAGAGCCACACAGTGAAGGACAGTTTTTGCTGTCTGAAATACAACAAGATAAACCATCTGCCCTACCTCTCCTCTTCATCCCACTCTGAGAAAGTTTGCTCTCCATGGGTCAAAAACATAGGGACTCAATGAACCTGGCACATCTTTCCAGACATGGCACAAGTCTCATATTTACCAACACTCTGAGGAAGCTGGTCTAGAGAGAAAAAAAAGGTGGAAAAAAGAAAAATCAGGCCCTCCCAGGGGTTCCACACCGGGGGAGAGAGAGAGTCAGAGGGTGTTTTTGTTGAACTGGTGAGGCAAGAACCATGGAAAAGCAGGTTGGGAATGATCTGTAAGGATATTAATCTTCTGCTGAAAGATAAGATTATCTACGTGAATGCAGCAAGACTGAAGGAGAGAATCAGTCAGCCCTCAATCCCATCGAGGTCATCATTGGGAATTACCTGATCTCCCCATGTGATAGGAGAAAGTGCTCTAATCTCCCATAAAGCAATTTCACAACATCACTTCTGAGGTATAAACCCCCTTGGACTTGATTTGGCCCAGCCATCTCTCTTTCCAAGCAGGACCATTCGTCTGAGGCAAAGCGGCCACTTGAAACCTTTCCAGAAAAAGGTATGAAGTGTTAACTCCCTGAAAAAACCAGGTTTAATACCACTTAATACCAAGCCTGCTCTAATCATAATTACTCTCTCCAGAACAGACAACTGGAAATTCTAATCACAGCCCTCAGCCTTTATGTTAATTAACTGCAGGCAAGTCATGCCTTTAAGAATCTCGTGGCACTTAGACAAGCACTGCCGAAGTTAGAGGGAAGAGTGAAGAGGAACATGATGCAGCCCTCTGCACAGTTTGTTTTCCAACATAGGTTTTACAGATCTTCCTCATATTCTGACTGAATTTTTTCAATGCCCTTGTATACTGATGCCCAAAAAACTGCTGGTCTGACAGTCTGGCTCATTTTCTTCTACTGATTTTTAATATTTATAAAGCATTTATTGTCGCAACACCTAAGCAGCGGCATTCACTTCCAATCACTTTTTAGTCTTCTTTCTCTCAACCTTTGACTTCTCTCACATGAATGAGGTAACCTGTGATTGTGGCTTAGGTCATTTACCTAAATGCAGGGAGTTAAAAAGCTCCAAAATGAAAGCTTTTCAAATTTTCAAAGAAATGCGTGGATCTGAAATCCCTTTCTACAGAGATTTCTTCCATTTTCTCGCTTCTTCTGCGAACCACAGTTCTTCCAACAAACACTTCCCAGAGCAATTCACCCAGCCTTTCACCAGCATGAGGCTGTGACAGTGTCACACCCTAAACTCAGAGTAACCTCCAAGAGATGTCTGGAAGTCCCAGCCCCTAAGAAGGGAACCACATCCCCATGAGGGTGGTTTAGCAATCAGTTAACTATTTATCCTACCGGATAGTTGTTGATTAATAAAGCATTTAATTCATAACCAGTTAATATGCAACAAAAAGAAAAGGTGGATTTAAATGATACAATTATTTAAAACGTTTACAAATATCTTTTTCCAGTGAGAAGTGCAAAAACCAATGAGGCAAATTATCCTCAGCGTGACTCAGCCAGCTGTAGTATCAACAGCCTTCAAGCACACTTATTTTGAAAAGCCAGAGCTGCTGTGTCAACCTACTGAAGTGCATCCAGCCAACAGACCATTCACTGTTTGTATATTTGCTTTGGACTGTTTAAAGAAGTAATATTAGCCCTTTCATCTGAGGCAGGAAATATTTTTCATTTCACAAAAGCTAAATAAAATCACAAATGACATGAGTTACTTTCTGCTCTGAGCAAACAAGGTGTAGTTTTTCCTAACAACACCTTTGTAAACTTTTTACGAAAGGTTAGTTTAGCTGCTGCTGGGACAACGGAGAAACCAGGCTCTGGTTTGTTTTCTCTAGTGAAAATAATATCGCAAAATTAATATCAATCAGCTACATTTCAAGCCAAAGTGTTGTCTGGCTGGGAACCAAAGTCCTGAAAGAGCTCTTTGCTCCAATTTCTCTGGAGTCACTGGGTATAGAAATGCCAATTACAACTTCCTTTTATTTCCTTATCTGCTCAGTGTTGGTGAAGCCACCTCAAGTTAAGCGTGGTCCCCCACCAGTCAGCAAAGGTTCCCTGTGTTATTAGAGCAAACAGGATTTAGTCCAGCCAGAACCATCAGCCAGGGGTGGGGAAAGCCAAGTGGAAAAGCTCAACAAACTGAACTGCCTGCTGCCTGGAAACACAGTGCAGCCTGGAGAGGAAAAGGAAATATTGTATTGAGCCTTGCAGGTTCTGCTCTGCTCAGGCTTGCAGCCCAATCCCTGTGGCTCAGGCAGGGCTGAGGGCTCACAGATGGTTTCACAGCAGTCTGAGCCGAGGTCACAACTCTGCACTGCACCAGTCCTGGCCATCAGCCCCAGAGCCCTGGCAAGGGGAGGGAGGCTTAGTGAAGAAGGGGAGAGGCTGCTTAGTGTTGATGGCTCTGGCACCAGGTACAAGGTGCAAAATGCCATAACCTGAAAATGAAAGTCAAAGCATCCAAAAAGAGAAGAGTGTGCCGAGAGCCTTAGGCAACCTCCGCCACCACCACTGAAAACAGCCACTCATGGCACTCAGGGATTACTTCTGATCAGGTCCTGATACTTCTCCTGATGCTTTAGGTTTTAACTTTTATATTTTTCAAATCCTGTACTGCCTAGTGTGTAACTCTGAAGTTTCGTGTGGCCTGTTAGCTGCTGTTCTCTCATGCTGGTTAGATGTAACAAACCTCTCTAGATTTGCTCTTCAAGGACACCTTGATTGTCCCAGGCCCCAAAATGTGTAAACTAAAAGCCTTTGAGAGGAGGGGCAAACTTGGGGTAAGTACATCATGAACTGAGGTTATAACTGGAGAATTAACCCTGATATGCAAATGGACCAAACTTACAAAAGTGTGAAGAACCTGTGACCCAGGGTCCATCTTGGGTGTAGCCTTTTGACTGCCCAGGGTGTACCTTTGAAGGCCCTTCAAATAAATACAAACTTTTGTTCTCTTATTCTTGTCTGGCCTCTGTTTTCAGGTAGCCACTTCAGGGCATCATCCATCCCTTAAGCACAAAGTGTAGTAGAAGTGGACTCCATTCATTGAGGAACCACCCTGGTAGCATTATTTCTACTACATTATCATTACAAAACCTCAGGAATTATCCAGTGCTTTCACATCATAAACACAAAGCAAAACAGTCAAATGCATAAATAAATAAGCCTGCCGATAAGAGCAGTCACGGAGTGTTTGTTAACCTCAGCCTGTTGGCCTAATTAGTAGAACAGCAGCAAATTGTGTATTCAGAGTGAGGTGGAGGAGCGAACAAAGGAGAGCGCTTTGTACTCGCTAATGATATGAGTAAGCAGAGCTCAGAAAGCGATTCAGCAGACTTTGATCCACTCAGGAAAGAGAACAAGAGCTCTCCAGGTACTTCTGACACAGCCGCACCACGGGCTTGCACCGGTAACCAGCCTCTGCCATATTCACACTCATTTATAAAGTGTAGCCGACATTAGATTTGCTGAATGTAAGAAGCAGGCAAGACTGTATGCAGTGTGTTTCACACACCCTAAACATAGCCAGGCCAAGGGAAATCAAGAGATGACTCCAAGGCCCAAACAATCACAAAAGACACTGGGTTTGCCTGTTACAGCAGGTTTCTGGTGTGTTTCACCCCCGTGCTGTAGGTGATCAGCCTTTCTGAAGCAGAGGATGTGGTCAGATTGCTCATTCCCAGCCAGTCTGTTAAAGTCCCTCAGGGCTCCACAACAAAGTGAGCTCGGAGGACCATTCCTTGTTCACGGATTTCAGACATCTCCCATCCACTGAAGTCCTGAAATCACACAGAGAAACAGATGACAGAGGGCAGCCTCTGGTCTAGACACTGGCCATTGACCAGCATGAATAACATAAATTAAATCACAGTCACTTTTTGCTCCGAGGATGAAAACCAGCAAGGTAAACCCATCAATTCACAGCAGCAACTTTAAACACACCGGCAATTGTAAAATATCCAGCCTTGGAGCTGTGAATCACATCATCATTTCCAAGACTGGCAAGAGCTGTTCATCTCGCTGTATTCTCATGACAGATGTTTTTTCCCTTCTGAGTTCCTTTTATCTTATTAGATTTTAGCTCCCATTATAGTTAGGACAATTTTGTATTGGGGCAAAATTAATTAGCTTGCATGAAAGAAAGGCTCCTTAAAACGTAACACTAATGAGTCTCATCTGCCTGATTAGAGGGCTTTGCTTTTAGGAACACTAGGTACAAAATTTTATTTCAGAGAAATAAAACATTATAAGATTATTTAAGGTTGAAAGCGCTAGCTAAACAGTAACCAGGATCATGGATAAAAGATTAGGGTGGCAAAATGTGAGCAGACTTACAACTGACAAGAGGATGCAAGTGTAGACCAGAACAGACTAACGAGGTTTTGTCAAAGACGTGCAAGCAGAGCTCAGTACAATTCACAACAATGTATTTAATGAACTGATGCTGTGTCTCCCATCTACTCACAATTCTTTTCACCTATTCACATGCTTGTAGGGACTAAATGGAAAAGAGTTACGGATTGGAAAAGACAGTACCAGTTTTTGAAGGAAAAGATGGAAAAAAAGTTCATTCTGGATGAGTCAAACTAATCTTTAATATCTGGCAAACTACCTGGACAAAATATTTACTTATTTTTAAATCTGATTTTAGTCAAGAACAAGTTGTGTTTATCAATGTTGGCTTTGACTGATGTGAGAATTACTCCAGAGAACAAAGGGAGTTAAATAGACTGGGTATTTCTCATTTTTATTAAGCTTCTTCACCCACCCACTTTCTCTTACCCCATTAGTACAAACAATTAAAAAAATACAACCTAGAATTAATTTCCTGAAAGACAGGGCAAAATTCACCCAAAAAATCACATGGTAAACGTAGTTAGCAGAATTTTCCTGGTAAATTTGGCACAGCACACCATAAATGACATCTGCACAGACACATGCTGGGCCATTTGTGAATGACAAACACGTGACATAAGCACATGCAGTAGAATATAAAGGAACTGCCTTCCCCAAAGTGACATCTCCCTCCACAAACCTCTCCAGCACGGACACAAGACGAGGAATGAAGATGTGGTGTTTGGAGAGGGCAGGTCCCAGCTGCTGGCAGAAACAGCTCTGTGTGAGAGGAGGCAGAAAGCCTGCGACTGGACAAGGATGTGCTTTTACACAATGTCTGTGGCCACAGAAACCACTGTAAATTTGTGAGTGTGCTCTCAAAGCCAGCCAGGCAGATGCTGAGCAGTACAACTGAACAGGCACCTCCTCTGGCTGGTGGAAAACCATCCAGACCTGCTGCAGAATCACATCACAGGGCACCGAGGGCTTACACAGCTTGAGGCAGTTAGACACAAAAAGCCTCTGGATAAACCAAGAACTGAATTCGAACCTCTTTTACCTCTTTCCTCTGTTATGGTAAGGTTTCAACTCAAACATTACCACTTTTTGTCAAAATTACCTCGACCTGCAACAGGCAACACCGAAACCTTTTTATCCTTTTGCCAACCCAACACTGGAATTCAAATTTTAAAAAACTCATTTCAAACATGCATGTGTCATCTTCTTCTGATGCCATGGATACTGCACCTGTGCATAATATTCCTCCTGCCAGCCTTCTGCATTAGGTCAACAACAACATCAACAAAGACAACTGTGCCTGTTATTCAGACGCTTTTTGTTGTCTCGCAAAAGAAGCAAAAGGGCCCAGAGCATGTGTGGGAAGGAAACACCTTTGTTTAATTTAATTATATTTACTTCTTTCAAGTCTAAGTAAACTCAGAGATCAGCAAGCAGATCAGAACTGGTTAATTAAATCATGACAGCACTTCCTTTACCCTGTGTGGGCAATCACATCGTGCTGTGTCACATTCAGCAGGTTCTTCCAACAAAGCACCCTCAACCTTTTCAGTGTGGACAAGAAATAAGTGTGCCTCCCAGGTGGCACTGCAGTATTAAAAGCTCTTCTAATGCAAAAGCTGACAGCTGTGGAGTAGCACTGAGATTATTTTCAATACTTCCATGATGGGGGTCCAGATCTGTTGGTTAAAGTTACTGATAACACTGCAATAAAAGATCTGGTTCTGATCCATCAAGATTTTCATCCCTGTGTGCTGGACAAGAGGGATGCAAGCAGGGTGGGCTCAAAAGCACCTGTGCACAGACACACTGCTGGATGCTGTCCTCACTGACCTGCTCTGGTGTCCAGAAAGGCTGGAGAAGCAGGAAAGCTGCAAGAAGTTTGCCTCTCAGGGTTACCCCTGGCTGCTCTTGCTTGTATCCGTAAGCACATGGAGTGTGCAGGAATTGGCTTGGACAACTCCAACCCCTCTCCAGAGCAACTCAATGCCAGTATATTTTGCATCTGTCTGCTCTTTTTAGGAGTTGTGAGAACCTCTCCAGTAGGGGAAGAAGGAAAAGGACAAATCTTCCCTTTATTTGGGCTTGGGACTTTCCCACGGAGCAGCTCACTTGCATAGTGCCAATACATTTAGGTCTCTCAAAGACTTTCCTTGGACCTACATCACTTGTCAGCTCACAGGCAATTTCCTGTGTTTCTTTTTGTCTACTCATAAATGTCTTCTATCTACTAACCTCACAAAACCAGACTCCTCCCTTGCTCTTCCATGTTTGCTCCATTCATTTTTCCCTTTCCTCTTATTCCAGCCTTTTCTGTCCACTAATGCTCTTCCTTCCATTTAGCCATTGTAATGGCTTCATCCCAAATGACAAAATGGAGTTATTTTGCAGTTTTGTTTATTCCCACCTAAGCTGAAGTGTTTCTCCTTCTTTTCTACTCTCTTAACTTATTAAATCAAAATCTTTACTAATCAGGCTGGCATAAACTCAAAATGTCTTCCCATGGTTCCTGTGTCCAGCCTGCCCACCGAACTAGTGAGGAAACTCTGATGTTGAATACAAGAGTTTGTGCACTACAAAGAATTTTTAATGGGAAATGAAGCCTTCTGACATCACTGGCTAATTATAATGCAGCACTGTGGCTGTATTGCAGGGCAGGATAAAAGTGTGCACGTATTTTCCTGTGTGTTTCAATATCCTCCTATTGACAGAAGATAGGGCGACTGGTCTACAACTGGAGGCCAGGAAATTATTTTTCTGATTTCTTTGGAGTAATTGACAAAAGCACTTCCTTTCTACATAAGGTTAACAGATGGCTTGTTAAAGTTACAACTTCTTTAAACAGAGCTGTCACCAAAAATTATATACATGACAACCAAAATAATATTGATACAAACGCACTGCAAAATTAAAATGAAGTTTGCATAACCTAAAGCACAGAATAAATAACTGCCACTATTGTAACACAGAATACACCAAGGTGCATTTGCTTTTCTAAGATTTCCTTGGAAACTGGATGAAGGGACATAAATTGGGGAAGTGTCAACATGGGACTTAAGTTACCATGGGCACAAAGATGCAGTCAGTCACTGTGCCTGTGCCAGGAGCAGGCTGCAGTCTGCTGCAGACCAGTGGGAAACACAAGCACCAACCCTGCAGGGCTCTGCTTTCACATCTTGCCCCTGTCATGTTCAAGACCTGTGCAAGGCAAGGGCTTGCAACACCTGACTCTGCCTTGCCACCATCATGATTTGGCTCCCTGATGCCTCACTGAGCCACCAAAAAGCAAGGGGGGAGAGTGGGTGAATTGAAAAAAAAAATTAAAAAATCCAACACTGCTCATTTGCCCACCTGCTGTGGGTTTTAAGACCTCCTGTTCACCTTAAGCTTGTCTCATTTCCATAAGAGCAGGAGAAACTGCAAAGATTCAGCTTTGAAAACAGAAAATGTAATCAGTGTCAGACTTTTGATAGGTGACTGCACATCAGCTATCCCACCTGGGCAGCTCTAGAATGCTAACATAATTACTGATATGTAATACCTTTCTCCTTCAACATCACACTATTTATCCTCTTTGTCAGGATTCTTCCAGGTTTTTCCCTACTTGCCTTCTTTCTCCAGTATCCCTTCTTCATCTATTTTCTTTCTCTAGTATTACTGCCTTCTCTTCACAGCCTCCTACTACTGTTACCTTTCCTTTGTGAGCTGTTTCACAGTAGCCTTTGTATAAAATTCAGCTCCCAGACTTCACTGAGCCATCACCAAGACGTGCAGCTCACGTGCAATGACCTGGGAGAAAGAAAAATGGAACCCCACTGGGTTTTCCCTGGGTTCATTCATTTTCTCCACAGTAACAGCTCAGAAGCAAACCTGTTCTCTTACTCATCTTAGATGTCAGCTCCTTGCATTATAAAACTGGGTTTCTTTTTGCAAAATAAGTGAATCAGGGAGGGAAATAAAAGGAGGTGTAGGAGCAGTATTTCTCATTGCAAAACCTCTGTCAACGGCTGTTGGCAATAACCTGGTTTGTTTTGCCATGCTGGTGATGTCAGGTTCGCTCAGCTCATGCCCCATCAGCTCTGACTGAGG
Source organism: Dicrurus megarhynchus (assembly GCA_013399195.1). Classification (NCBI taxonomy): domain Eukaryota; kingdom Metazoa; phylum Chordata; class Aves; order Passeriformes; family Dicruridae; genus Dicrurus; species Dicrurus megarhynchus. The sequence continues at coordinate 1,940,440 of VXAD01005374.1, forward strand.
GGCTTCACTCCCGGCAGGGCCGGGCAGCAGAGCACAGACACTCGCTGCCTGGGCTTGCCTTCACAGGAAGGGCTTTTGGGAGATTGTATAACATCACAGCAGACTGGTCCTTGCCCCAGGTGTAGCAGGTTCTTCCCTTCTCACTGACTTCGGCAGAGCACGTGAATTTCATCATCATGGCCAAAAAAATAAAAAGTAAACAGGGAGCGCTGAAAGAGGACATTTAATTTTGAGGGGGAAATAAAAGGATACATTAGGGAACTGCTGAGACCAAGAGATTCTGCTCTAGAAAAAAACACAGTAAATTCTTCAGTGAAAAACAGAAGAGAGACTGCTGCTTTTGTGACTCCCAGTAGCAGCCACAATAAGGGTAGTGAGAAAGAATACAGACTTTCAAGGCAAACAAAACCACAGTAACACCTCCATACCTTTTAATGCCAATATAATAAAATATGAAGATATTTCACTTACAAATAGAGATTATATCTTAAAGTTCTTTTTGGATATAGCTTGGTTTCAGTGAAAGGTGGTTATAATAGGGCAGTTATAACAACACATCATCTCACAGAGAAAGGAATCTGGCAGTTACAAAAAATATGAACTTAAAAAGTAGTGACAGAAAATTAGGCAAGCAGAGTGACATGGATACAGAGAAGCACAGAAAAGAGCTTTTTAGGTTTCATGGTTTAGCCTACCAGAAAGGATAAATTTGCAACATGAATATTGGGCAAGCATTAGGATATCAGCAACCACCTCCTTGCACTGCCAAAGGAGCAGATAAAGCATCCCAATGCCACTGTTTCTTTGCCCACATCCCAAATTTCTTTGGTTTTCTGGTGCTTTGTCCCACCAGTAAAAAGTTACAATGTGGGATAAAGATGCCAAATGTACGTAAAATTGAGTCAACAGAATGTTAGAATCCTATCTTTGAATGAAATTATTATATGGATCTATTAAGCCTAATTTAAAATAAGGCCTTCCAGTCTGCTTTCTGCCTCAATTTTCTAGGTGTTCTCATGCCACAAGTCACATCCAGCTCTGTCCAAGCAGGACTGAGTTCCTGCTGCTTTAGTTCATTGCTTCAGATATCCAATTTTGTTCAGAGCTCTGCACAGAGCAGTGACAAGTACTTCTCATTTCTTCCCAAATGGGGATGTTCTGGAGTTAATCAGATCTTTGCTCTGGAAGAAAGCTGCTCACGTACGTAGACAGACAGATAACCATTCTGAATCAACTGGCCTAGAGAGCTCTGGCTTGCCAGTGGGTATCAAAACAGGTGTAGGAGAGGGAATTTAAAAAAATACCAAACTCAGAATCCAAACACCTCCCCAGAAAAACCCCAACCCCACCAAAAGCCCCGACACATGCTGCTCACGAAGCACAGGCCGAGGGAGGTCCCTGCTGGCAGGATGATGAAACACACGTGCACCAGCTCCAAACACATCATCCACCTGCTCCCACAAATCGTTTCTTCCCTCTCTGAACCCCACAAACACGGCACAGTTACCTTGCTCTCACCCTGGCACCAGCCTCTTGCTCCCAAAGGCAGCACCACACCCACTGCACAAGGGCAGCTGCCTGCTGGGGCAAAGGGGGAATCCCAGTCTCCAAATCACCGTGTTTATCAAGGATAAAAATTCCCAGCATACCCGAATTATCATTCTGCTGAAGCAAGGCTGACCGACTATTCCTGCAGCTCCTTCTGTTGCAGATGAGAAGGATGGAACCCACCTGGGTTCCTACATGACACTGGTCATTTTTTCTGTCACATGACAGGCATCAGATATCAGTAACACTTAGTTCATCAGCCAGCACTGGATATTGGTGTATTGAAAAGAAGAGGGAACAAAATAAAACAACAGATCTTGTCTCAGCTTTTTTTCTATATTACATTACATGGCTACTGCAGAATTTTGACAACAACAAATTTCAGCGGATGCACACCAGAAATAATGCTTCACTGTGGTGGAAGACACTTACGATACAGCTGGGGACAAACTAAGCTCAAAAAGTGTTTATGGGATGAGACACACGTTAACTTCCAGACCATAAAAATGACTGCGCAAAAAAAGCAAGAATTAAAATAAATATTCAGTGAAGGAAAACATATTTTACAGCACACAGACATTATGAAGAGGTTTGATTTTCCTCTTAAAAACTGACACAGTTGAGAGTAAGAGACATTTCCAGTGGTTCAGAAAACAAATTTAATTGACACTAGAATGAAGGAAAGCATACAGGTTTGGTTTTTTTAAAAAAAAGAAGCTTTATTACAAATCTGTAGGTTTAAGAAAATATCCCAAAACTGTCAAAGTAGTATGAAAAATGCTGTCATCTGATTCAGTCACCAGTTTTCTCCAGCAAACATAGCATACAAAAATTGATATAAACCACGGCAATTCTTTTTGGCGACACAAGTCAGATATTTGTAATTCCAAATTCCCTGCTGACAACTAAGATGCTGCTGGCAGGGGGATGATTAAATTGCACCGGTTTTGAAAACTGGAAGTTGGGGTGGAAAGGTTATATACACATACTGTATTTTACCACATGTCCAGGTAACTCTGGGCAAACACAACATGGCCCAGCACAATACTAAAGTCTGCAAAACCTGGAGAGCCAGGGAATGTTGTATGTGACATTTAGTTATTCTCTGTGCTCTGGTTCCCATTTGCTTTTACATCTCAAACCGAGTAACGACCAATTGTTTTCCACTCTCAGTTACAGAAACAGTGAGGTTGAGGTGCTGCTGTACTGTCTCTTCAGACTCAGAACATGTCAGGTGCACTGCATGCAGACACAGGATCTAAAAATGCAATGCAGTTAAAACATCACGTAATTAAAGCGGGAGTTTTAGGAGATTGTACACTGCATTTCCTGCAAGTGACCTAACACCTTAAGCTCCCCCATGGAAAACATGGCATTTCTCATGTCATTCAGAGACAAATTCATACAAAAAATTAAGAAGGAAAGAACTGATATACGTTACACTCCTAAACTGAAGCACAGACTGCTGCAAAAAACGCAAAAGGTCTGCAAGTACACCAGGGATTGAATCCAAACCTGCCCTACAACTCTTAACTGTGGGTAGTTACCTGCAACGGCTGGAAGCTGCAGCACAGACCATTGGTAACAATATTCTCAAATTCTTTGAACTGCACAGGACTGAGACACCACAGCTCAGAGCTGCAGTGAAGATGAGGCTTCAGTAGAAGTGTGAAGATTCAAAAGGAGCAGGATGAAACATTGCTGTTACAGTACCTGCTCAAGGTATTGATACGATCTTAAAAATTCCCCAACAACTCTATAGTTTAACTCTTTTTATCAGGTGCTTGAAGGGGATTTTCTATTGAGCAATCCTCCTTTTGCCAACAGCAACTTGAAAGAAACCAGCACCATGTTAAAAAACTACTCAGTGCATTTCATTCATTTTGCTGTTTCAACTTCAGTTGAAAAGCACAGAATTGAGAGTTATTCAAAGAAAACTACTCTGCAGGAGAGCAATTAGAAATCAACAGTCTCTCATTACCAGAGCAAACAGGATGGAAGATGCAGAAGTGATTTACAGTAATTTCCTTCCTCATGCAGACCAGACTAACCCTAGGTTAATCAGAGCTACCTGGAACATTTCTTAAAAGCCACCTGCTGGTAAAGAGGTTGCCTCATTCTCCAGCATTTACTGAAAACCTGATCTCTGAAACGCTGTAATGAAACAGTCCAAAATCTTCATCCCAAGGAAGGAAAATATTTCATGTACATTCTTAGGTGTGAACCTTCAGGCTTGGGAAACGTTTTTCTAGACTGTCAGCAAGTGTCTGATCAGCCTCACGCAGGACTTCAAGGAAACTCTCCACCTGGAAATAAGAAACACACACAAGAAGAAAAAAAAACCCCAAAATAACTTGCATGAAACACAGAATTCTTACACTGGCACAGGGGCTCTTTCTAATTCTGTACCTTCCAAATAAGAGCAGCCAGCAGCAGCCACTGCAATGAATAATGGAAAATGCCCCACAGTAGTTACCTACCTCCTAAACCCCACAATTCCAGTTGGTCAAAATTTCGAAATGTTACCACTTTCCTCAAACCCTCACTTCCTTGTTTAAAGGAAACACAGAAACTTTTCTCACCCAGAGAAAAGTTCCCTATGAAAAATATTTAGAATAATTCTTCTATAAAAATACACAGGACAAATTTTCAGCTAGGATAAATTTTCAGACATCCATTCATTTCAGCACAGTTTGGCCCTGGCATCAGCTGATGATCCCAGCAAAGCTCTGGCTGAAGGGAGGCAGAACAGACGGAGGGGGTGAGACTGTCTGGCACTGGAATGATGTTTTACCCGTGCCTGAGCAATTCTGTCCTGCTTGTACATTGGATTTGGAAAGGTGCTGCCACCCAAGGAGCATTTTTTCAGCTGTGTCACAGACTTTGTCACACACTCACCGATGCAAAATACAGAGGTAAGAGGTTCTGAAAAGCACAGGAACATGTCTGCTCATTCAGGTGTCCCTGGTGCAGTCCTTCTAAGGTATTCTCCTGGAAAATGAGAAATACAACCAGCATGTCATGAACAGCTGTTGAGAGAAGAAACTCAAAACTGTGCCCAGCATCTACAGCATGTGCTTTGTTCTTATAAAGGGGTAAAACAACCAGAACTTAAGAGTTCTCAGAGAAAGCCAGACACAGCTGATACAAAAAGGTGTGAAAGCTGACATGTCACAGTCTCTTAACCTGAATGCTTCTATAATTAAAAAGGTCCAGCTGAGAAGGTGAGTTTATATATTGACAGTATTTCCTTTTTTAAAATAAACTGATTTTCATTCAAAAGAAAGGGCAACATACATCTACAGAATTTATCATACAGAATCTTGGCACACACCTCAGAAAACCTGTGTCCCTCCCATCTCCCACACATGTTGCTATTAACCTTCTGGTTGATTCTCTAATGAATTCCCAGTAAGCAACTGCACTTGCACAGAAAAATGCCAACATTAATAGAAGAGACTTTGTTCTTACCTACCCTGCAGAAATCCCGACTAGAATTTTGTTTACTCTTACCTTGGTTAGTTCTTGAAGCATATTGGAAAGTAATTCACAGCAAATATCCTTCAAAATTTTTAAATGGAAATCTTCCTCATTTACATCAGTCCTTCCAGTCTCTTCTTGCTCAGACTCCTTGGAGTTATCAACAGCTCTCTTCCCACAGCCCTCCATGTATTGTAAAATACGAATCAAGCTCCCAATCAGAGGCATATCTTAATACAAAGTAACAAGAACAGTGAACTTTAACACTGAAAATTCTTGCCCATCTTTTCAAGGCATTAGAATTTTGAAACACAGCACCAGATTTTACACAAAAGCTATAGGAATGTAAATTCTGACAGTGTTGTGTTTTGTACTCAAAGAGAGTTTCAAAGAGGCAAGTAGAAATGTAGTAGAAAACCAAAACCATTTCTCCTGCAAGCTGACCTGTATCTGTAAAAAGTATATGCCAGTGGTAAGGAGTATGAAAAGGAAACTGTCTTTAGTAGTACCCAGTGAGGGCAGTATGTTGAATTTGCATCCAGATAATCCTGTCTGACAAACCAAACTGCACAATGTCTTTCTGCTGCAGGTGACCCTGACCCACATTCTCAAGACAGGCTTTTAATTCTAAAGACTTGTCCATGGATTGAAAAGTTAAGAAATGATAGATGGATTTAAGTAAGTGCAGAATCTCCCCCTACGAAAGAAAAAAAAAATTACTCTATAAAAATAATGTATTACTATATTTTAGCAAAAATAAATTCTGCAATTTTCACTAATTTACCCAACGGAAAAGACTGAGCAGAATCTGTAGATTACGGTACACAGATCTGTACCGTAACTCCTCAGAATTTACAGCCCATCCAGTAACTGAACTTTGGGCTAGCTGTGATTTTGAGTAACCAGGAAAGAGTCTTACTGTATGCAATGCCACTGAATTGAACCACCTTCCACACCCAAAAAAAGTCAATTGTGCGTATTAACTTAAAAAAAAAAAACCAGAAAAAACACAACTTGCTTTTCCTCATCCTGGTGTATTCCTGCTCTGTCTGTGAAGCAAACATAGCAGACAGCACGGATAAAATAGAGGCCAGCACAGTCTTCTGCTCCTGCACAATGATCGGTGGATCATCTGGCTGGCAAAGCTCCTGGCAAACGAGGTCATAAAGCAAACTCCAAGTCTCTTTTCCTCCATCAGGAGCCTGCACTTGAGAAAGAAAGAAAGAGAACCCACCAACCCAACAAATTTAATCCCGGTAGGTGAATTCCTTTTCTCCCCAATAAATATGTGATGATCCAGAAGTTACAGCCTCTCTTGGTCCCCTCACACGTAGCAATTCCAGCGTCTTACCAATAGCCTGGATACCCTCATCCACCGTGGTCAGGAGCTGCAGGATATGCATATAAACATCCAGTCCTTCTGGGTTATCTGATCTACACAGAACAAACAGCAAAAAGACAAATTGAAGTGCTGGTTCCTTCTGGGTTATCTGATCTACACAGAACAAACAGCAAAAAGACAAATTGAAGTGCTGGTTACGGAGCTTACAGTCTGTGTTTTGGTCACAGAGAAGCCCATCAGCAATCACTGCCATTCTCTTTGCTAACAGACAAGTTGACTCATTTCAAACCGTAAGTCCAGGAAAACAAATCCCAGTGATCTGTCAAAACTGCGCTGTTCCCACTAAAAGCAAGATGTTTGGACACAGGCCTTACACGGCTATAAGGAGTCTTCCCAGCCATGAAACCAAAAAGAAATCTCCCATACCGGACTTGCTTGGCTGCTTCAAGTATACATGGCACAATCTTAAAGTCTGGAAGTTCTTCAGGGGAATCATCTACAGATGGTCCCACGGAGCGACAAGTGCCATTTTTGATCCAGTTTAACATCAGCTCTTCATCCAGATCAAAGAGCTTGTCCACCACTTCACCCACTTTCACCAGCAATTCAACTGCACAAGAGAGAATGTTATTTTTATTTCAACAAGACTAAGAAGGAAGAGCAAAAATTAGCTCACAAAATGCTAGTATATACAAATATTCAGAGTAACTTCAGGACTGAAATATATTCATTTTCTTCATAACCTACTACAGGTTGCTATGTTTAATTCCTTTATGTGGTATAGACCACATAAATATAAATAATAAATAGGGATTGCTGGAAAGCCCACTGACACCTTCTTCCTTGTCATGCCACATGTGAAGAAGTAACTTTATTCTGCAAAGAGACTTCATGTTCCTGAAAAGTCCTAACTTCTGTTTCTGAAGTAAAACTTTTCAAGATTCGTTCCTAGATACGCAGTTTTATGCTAATCTTCCACCTGGCAATCTGCATTTCACTTAAACAGATCTGTTATTTCAATAGGATGGAGCACGATTTCTGAGAATTGTCATTAAAAAATTGATTAAAAAATTGAAAAAGCTATATTATTAGGATTCCTTGACAAATGACAATTGGTGTTACGACTGAGTTGGATGTTAAACATAAGTGCTATTCCAAATACTTCCATTTTTAGGTGGTTGGTTTGGTTTTTGCTAAATTAGTGCTAAGAAAGATTTGTGTAGCACGCCTGCATACCCAAAGCCTGCAAAGTATTCAGCTACCAGGGTAACTGAATCGTTCCTCCAGTTCACATTCCACAGATACAGTAGTTTTAAAAATAGAAAATCCATATCTGACTTGAAAAAAATAAATGAAATGAGGTCTTGTTTCAAGACCTTGTTCAAAAATGACACATGTATATCCCTGAATGAGGACTATGTCCTTTCTTTTATTGTGGCAAATAACAATTTCTTCAATTAAAGATATCTTGATTCCCCCCCAGAGCTTTCTTCTTCCTCTATGAGTGCTTTTCTGGTTGGTTTTATATATATTTATAAAACTGCAAAGGCAGAGCAAGTTTGTTTTGGTGTCCTTTAAACTCATGAGGTTTCCTTTATTTTAAAGAAATTATCCCAACTGAAAAGACTTGTCTTTGAAATTGCAAACTTCAGTTCTTATTTTTCTTCCACAAACACCCACTAAATCCCAGGTTGTTTTGGCAACTTACCATTTGTAGAGCTGGACATGATAAAGCAAACACAGTCGTACACAGAAGGATTTTCTCGGATCCTCTCCACCCAGACATTGGCCACCTCAGGCTGGGAGAGGCAAGTTAACAACAACCTAGGCAAGAATCCCCCATTTAACAGATTAGAAACCAGTTCACTCCTTTTAGCTGTGCAAGTGTAAATCCAAAATAATGAGAATGATGTGACAGGAACAGGAATCTAACTCACAGCAAAGTGATTCCAGAACAATGCAGAAACAATAAAAGGAAAGGATGAGAGGATAATAAAATAGTGACCCCACTTGTCAGTTTTCTCCCCAGGCCTCAGAGCATAGTAGAACTACACTAATGATACATTAATTTCTGAGATGTCCTACCTGCTTGTTTCCAGAAGAGTTGGGGAGTCTGAATCACACAAACGTTGCAGTAACACTTGGCTTTAAGGAGAAAATGCAGGGAAAAAAAGTTAATAAAATCCATCTTTATTTTTAAAAAAGGTATAAAAAGGTTCATTTCACAGCTGCAGCCATCTTCTGAGATTAAAGGCAGCTTTGCCTAAGTGTGCATGCACTTTCAGTGTCTCAAGACTGCCAAACTTAGAAACTAACTTGACCGGTGATTTAAAACCCCCCAAAAACAGTGGTCTATATCCTTTTTTCCTTCCCTGAGCACTTCCCACACAAACATGGTCAGCCAACAGTTATAAATGAAGATGAGGCTTGGCAGGCAAGCTTAGATCCTTCTCTAACAAATATTCCCCGATTGTGAGTCCAGACAAGCAGTACCTGTGCATACACAAAGCACACAGACACTTACCCAAGATTCTCATCTTTGCTAATGGACATGCAGATGTCCTGGAAACAGGCCATATTCCCTAATATTCCCACACAGATTTCCTGGAAAGTCAAAATACAGTATAATGAGATAACTGCAACACAGTCCACAATTTCACTTCCAGAGCCTTAAGACAAAAGTGAAAGAGGTTCAAAGATGTTTTCCAGTTTGATTTCCAAGCTTTTATGACCCACTGATTTCATGACAAAGATACAAATTTTTCCACAGATTCTATACAGATTTTTCTGTTCTATCAGATTAGCCTAAAATATACTCAGGTATTATTCAGATATTTAAGTGTTAAGGTGTTCCATAAAAGCAAATGTATCTTGGAATCAGCCCTACTTGCATATTCTTTGTATACTCTTATGAAGGTAATCTGGCAGCCCTGTTATTAAAGCAAAAAGGAGTCCTAAAAATAAAATATCACTAGATAAGTGTGACCCTCACTGATACTCACTTGCTCACAAAAGAAAGAAAAGGATGCACACTTGTGCAAAGGGGACCTGAAATACCTGCAGGTAACTGGTGCTAAAACAAAGTGAGTTTTCAGCAATTTAAAGTAAAAAATTCAACTCTCTCCACTAAGATTGTCTTCTTAATTATTAACATGCTGTTACTTCTGCTAAATTACAGCAGGCACTCCAGCAAACACTATTTCATGAAAGTAGCTGTGACAGCCAATTTGCACTCAGTCCCAAATTCTGGTTGTACTTTCCAAAGACAAAGCACTAAACTTTCAAAGCTCTATGTGTCTCTACTCATCTCCTGGAGTAAAGCATCTGGTAACTTCTGAGGAAGAGGATTTACATCAACACTGAATACCTTTGAAAATCCTTCTTGAATCCTACAGTGCTCTGCGTAGCACAAGCTGCAAATCAATGACATCAAAACAAGTGGAAATTTTTTAAAAACTTATTAAGTATTGGTGTCTACTAATTCCAAAGATTACTTTTTGTAACCTTTTTGTGTTTACTTCTCATTCTCTTGTTCTGATTTGATTGGTAATAAATTAATTTCCCCAAGTGGAGTCTGTTTTGCCTGTGACAAATCACAGTAACTGGTGAGTGATCTCTGCCTGCCCTTATCTTGACCCATGAGCCTTTTGTTGTATTTTCTCTCCCCTGCCCAGTCGAGGTGGGGAATGACAGAGCAGCTTTGGTGGGCACCTGGCCTCCAGCCAGGGTCAAACCACCACACTTCTGTAGGTCTGACTAAACAAATTCATGACCATTTCTGTTCAGTAATCATAAAACAAGCCAAAAGGAAAAAAAGGCCAGACTGCTGGGTTTTATAACAGGTCTTACAACTACGTTTGATAAACTCAGTCCTTCATCAGTTTAGCTAGATGAGGATATGTGAGCACACATGTATCAGCTTCAGCATCACCAAAATTCTTACTGACTGGACCATGTTAAAAACACAGTGAAAAAGCATTTAAAATTTGATTTTGTGTTTTCTCCCAGTTCCCCTTACACGTTACACATGCAATGAGAGAAGGGAGATAAGTGTAAATGCATGTACAGAGCTATCTACTGTTGCTGCTAACACAGGACAGCTTTTTGAGAGCCCATACTTACAGTTAGGCGAGGGCATTTGGACTTGGCAAAAACTCCCATGAATATATCGGGGGCATTGAACTCCTGAAGAAATAAGGCAACATCCTGTGGAGAAAGTTAATGGAGAAGCAAGTGGACGTCTACAATTTCCAAATGCAAAATCAAAAGTGTTCTGAGATGACAAACTCGCTGCACAAAATTTGTTATTTGCCACCAGTTAATACCAATAATCCTTGTTTTTCAATGAGAAAAGGCCAGCAAACCCCTCGGGTGATTCAGTATGCCAGTGACTTGCTGTACAATTAGCCAAAAAGTCATATTTGCAAGAAAACACAAATTGCTCCCTATCTCAACAGAAACAGACACTCAGCCAGAATTCAGTAAATACCACGTTTCAAGGCATGACATCACCATGACATATAAAAAATCAGCAAGTGAAGGAACTGCCATTAGCACTTGATCAGAACACACAAACCTCTTTATTTTACCACACTAAAACACAAGATTACTTCTCTATTTGGGAAAAAAGGACCCATGTTCCAGGTTTATTTTAAAAATCTGAGCAACAAAGTAGAGAATAAAATAATAATAATACTTAAACTAATAAACTAATAATAAAACTTAAAATAATACTTAAACAAATCCTGAGAATTTGTTCCAGCATTTGAGAATGCTGCGAGAAATACCAAGAAGCTCTGTTACATTGCCACTGTAAGTCTGCAGCTAAACTCTGAAAGGCTGTTTCTCTATCAGAGAAAGCTACGCTTACCATCAGGACGTATTACAATTTCTAGAGGAAAACATGCCTGTTTAGAGATAGCATCAATACTATCCCCATAATCCAAGCGCTGAAGACACGGGCTGTGCACCCGAGTTAATTCCAGCTGCTGTCCCGTCCCTGCCCCTCCTCCAGCGCAGGCTCCATGGTGAGCCCGCTTGGTGCCGCCCCAGCCCGGCTGTCCTGCCTCACCCTGCCCGCCACACCACCGGAACGAGCGCGCCGGCCGAGCCCGGCCGATTGCCTGCCTTCTCCCGCTGCCAGCGGGATTCTGACGGAAGACTCGGGGCAGACGGGCCCCGAGGTCCGAGTGCCACACAAGGCTCCTACCTCGTCCATCGACATGTCCCACACCTTACAAATGTCATTCTCCATCTCCTCGTCCAGCTCCGTCCGGGCTCCCTCGGGGCTGCCGGCGGGATCCGGCTCCGCGGGGGCGATGACCTGGGACACAGCGGGGCGGGGGGAAAACGATCCGGCTGAACCTCCGGCACCACTCGGGAGCCTCTGGGTTCCGACGCGTGTCCCCACTGTGTCCCCGCTGTGTCCCCCCCGGCCCTGGGAGCGATCGCGTCGCACCCACCCGGCGCTGACCGACACCGGGCCCGCCGCCCGCTCCCTCCCGGCGGCCGCGCACCTCGATGAGGCGGGTGAGGACGCTGAAGAGCCAGTGCTTGCTGTACACCGTGTTCCCCACCGCGTCCCCCTCTTCCTCCTCCGCATCGCTACACGGCGGTGATGGGTTGCGGTCCATGGCGGCCCCACAGCCGTGCGGGGCAGCGAGGCGGCGGCGCGGACAGAGCGGTGCCCGCGGCCCCACAGCGCCCCCTGCCCGCCGGCGGCCACTGCCGCCCCCCGCGCCGCGCCCGGGGCAGCGCCGGGACCGCGTTGGATCGCACCGGGATCGTAGCGGGACCGTGCCGGGATCCGCCCGCCCGGGGCAGCCCCTCCGCGGGGAGCGGCCCCTGCGCTCCCGAAGCACCCGGGGGTCCCAAGGGAGACCCTTTGGCAGTCTCCGTGATGCCCCGACACCGCCCCGCCGCCCTCGCCCCGCGAGGATGGATGCTCGCAGCGAAGAGAACAGTTCTCAGGAGGATTTCTTTATTGGGCTGTGCAAAGGGAGGTGTGACAGGAGCAGAGTACAGCGCTAGTACTTGCGGGGCAGCCCCGCGGGCCGGTAGCGGTTCGGGTCCCCGCCGCCCCGGCCCCACGCGTTCGCCTCCTGGTCCGCCCGGGTGTCCTCGGCGCCTCTGCCGCTCACACTGCTCTGCCAGTTCTCCCGGGCGTCGCTGTGGGGAAGGAGAAAAGGCCACCTGAACAGACTGCATCTAACTCAGCCTTGTGTTGGTTCCCTCACTCATGTGAAACAACTTTTCCGCAGGGCTTCTCGAGGTGAGATGGAAGCACACACTCGGCCTTCGTCTGAAAGCCCGCGGTGGAATCCGTAACTGTTATGTCGGGAAATGAACCAGCAGTGAAGGAGAGTTCCTTATCAGAAATGTGGAGAAAGGAATCTGACTTCTCGGGAGGACAAGAAGGAAGGCTGACGCTCATGTGGCACCATTCCTATAGAGACCGGCTGTCCAGACGGGAACTACTTGCCCACCCCTCTGCTGTCCTTCTAGGTGCAAAGCTGCGTACAACTCGAAAAGGACCTCACTCCAGCTGGAATGCCTGGATCCCTAATCATTCACTGTTAACAAGCCAAGCACACTCTGTTACCTGATCACCTTCGCTGCCCAAGCACCACCAGGTCCTCTCCGGGCAGCGTCATAATTCCCACGGGCATGGAAATACTTGTCGGCACCTTTGTAATTTGCCTCGCGCATGTCCCGGTATGCTCTGAACATATCCCCCGCCCCTGAAGAAAGCGGAGAAACGGAGATGATGTTGACTGGAAAGAGTCGCAGCAGAAATAGTTCGGTACGATTTCAGCCAGGAGCTGAAAGGCCCAAGGAGCAGTAACAGAGTGAGGCACTGCTCCGCATCAGCCTTTGCACAGGGCTGTGCCCACAGAAAGCACCTGTAGGGGCTGGTCAAGGCCCTCGTCCAGCAGCAGAAACCAGCGGGGTCTCTAACATGGAGCTGCGGATCTCCCAGCTCTGAGGGCTGCGCCACGGACTGCTGGTAACCTGTGCTTGGGGAGGGGTTCCTGAGGGAAGGGTCCCTGGTAACAGCAGCTTACCTCCCACAGCATCCCGGACAAAGTGTCCAGCTCGGACCATTGCTTGGACTACTGCTGGTCTGTCAGCACTTGCACACAGAACAATGGAGAGCAACGCGATGCAGACCCAGAGCCTCATGGTTCGGGGCCAAGCCTGACAGGGAGCTGGGAGACAGTGAGAGAGATGAGCAGTTCTGGAGCACTTTTGAGCACCCACCACACCCTGAGCTGTGCCCCAGCTGCTGCCCCAGTGCTGAGGGCTCACCCAGGACCCCCTTCTCCCCCTGCAAGGAGTGGTGCCCTCTGTGCAACCACAAGCTCCAAAACAGAAGCACGTGCACATGAGAAACCCGCATTTTAGCACTCCCTGCTGCTCCTGCCATGAGCACAAAGAAGCCCCACATGCTAAAGCATCAGTCCTGCTCCCAAACTGCACACAGTTCACAAATTCAGAATGTCACTCACCACTGCAGAAAGGCAAAGCCAAAGGAGATGGAGATGGTCTCGTGTGCTCTCAGACTCAGAGAGGGTATTTATAAGCAATTCAAACTCCTCAAAAGAGGAAACTGAAAAGGATACCCACGGTTGGGAAATCCCCACCAGCACTCCCAACACAGAAATCATTACTGGAAACCTGTCTTTGTCCTCACTGAAAGTTCATAGCTCCTGTTACACAATTTTTTAGACACTATGTGATGCTTCTTCAGCTGTCCTTGGGACTATNGGGAGCCTCTGGGTTCCGACGCGTGTCACCACTGTGTCCCCGCTGTGTCCCCCCCGGCCCTGGGAGCGATCGCGTCGCACCCACCCGGCGCTGACCGACACCGGGCCCGCCGCCCGCTCCCTCCCGGCGGCCGCGCACCTCGATGAGGCGGGTGAGGACGCTGAAGAGCCAGTGCTTGCTGTACACCGTGTTCCCCACCGCGTCCCCCTCTTCCTCCTCCGCATCGCTACACGGCGGTGATGGGTTGCGGTCCATGGCGGCCCCACAGCCGTGCGGGGCAGCGAGGCGGCGGCGCGGACAGAGCGGTGCCCGCGGCCCCACAGCGCCCCCTGCCCGCCGGCGGCCACTGCCGCCCCCCGCGCCGCGCCCGGGGCAGCGCCGGGACCGCGTTGGATCGCACCGGGATCGTAGCGGGACCGTGCCGGGATCCGCCCGCCCGGGGCAGCCCCTCCGCGGGGAGCGGCCCCTGCGCTCCCGAAGCACCCGGGGGTCCCAAGGGAGACCCTTTGGCAGTCTCCGTGATGCCCCGACACCGCCCCGCCGCCCTCGCCCCGCGAGGATGGATGCTCGCAGCGAAGAGAACAGTTCTCAGGAGGATTTCTTTATTGGGCTGTGCAAAGGGAGGTGTGACAGGAGCAGAGTACAGCGCTAGTACTTGCGGGGCAGCCCCGCGGGCCGGTAGCGGTTCGGGTCCCCGCCGCCCCGGCCCCACGCGTTCGCCTCCTGGTCCGCCCGGGTGTCCTCGGCGCCTCTGCCGCTCACACTGCTCTGCCAGTTCTCCCGGGCGTCGCTGTGGGGAAGGAGAAAAGGCCACCTGAACAGACTGCATCTAACTCAGCCTTGTGTTGGTTCCCTCACTCATGTGAAACAACTTTTCCGCAGGGCTTCTCGAGGTGAGATGGAAGCACACACTCGGCCTTCGTCTGAAAGCCCGCGGTGGAATCCGTAACTGTTATGTCGGGAAATGAACCAGCAGTGAAGGAGAGTTCCTTATCAGAAATGTGGAGAAAGGAATCTGACTTCTCGGGAGGACAAGAAGGAAGGCTGACGCTCATGTGGCACCATTCCTATAGAGACCGGCTGTCCAGACGGGAACTACTTGCCCACCCCTCTGCTGTCCTTCTAGGTGCAAAGCTGCGTACAACTCGAAAAGGACCTCACTCCAGCTGGAATGCCTGGATCCCTAATCATTCACTGTTAACAAGCCAAGCACACTCTGTTACCTGATCACCTTCGCTGCCCAAGCACCACCAGGTCCTCTCCGGGCAGCGTCATAATTCCCACGGGCATGGAAATACTTGTCGGCACCTTTGTAATTTGCCTCGCGCATGTCCCGGTATGCTCTGAACATATCCCCCGCCCCTGAAGAAAGCGGAGAAACGGAGATGATGTTGACTGGAAAGAGTCGCAGCAGAAATAGTTCGGTACGATTTCAGCCAGGAGCTGAAAGGCCCAAGGAGCAGTAACAGAGTGAGGCACTGCTCCGCATCAGCCTTTGCACAGGGCTGTGCCCACAGAAAGCACCTGTAGGGGCTGGTCAAGGCCCTCGTCCAGCAGCAGAAACCAGCGGGGTCTCTAACATGGAGCTGCGGATCTCCCAGCTCTGAGGGCTGCGCCACGGACTGCTGGTAACCTGTGCTTGGGGAGGGGTTCCTGAGGGAAGGGTCCCTGGTAACAGCAGCTTACCTCCCACAGCATCCCGGACAAAGTGTCCAGCTCGGACCATTGCTTGGACTACTGCTGGTCTGTCAGCACTTGCACACAGAACAATGGAGAGCAACGCGATGCAGACCCAGAGCCTCATGGTTCGGGGCCAAGCCTGACAGGGAGCTGGGAGACAGTGAGAGAGATGAGCAGTTCTGGAGCACTTTTGAGCACCCACCACACCCTGAGCTGTGCCCCAGCTGCTGCCCCAGTGCTGAGGGCTCACCCAGGACCCCCTTCTCCCCCTGCAAGGAGTGGTGCCCTCTGTGCAACCACAAGCTCCAAAACAGAAGCACGTGCACATGAGAAACCCGCATTTTAGCACTCCCTGCTGCTCCTGCCATGAGCACAAAGAAGCCCCACATGCTAAAGCATCAGTCCTGCTCCCAAACTGCACACAGTTCACAAATTCAGAATGTCACTCACCACTGCAGAAAGGCAAAGCCAAAGGAGATGGAGATGGTCTCGTGTGCTCTCAGACTCAGAGAGGGTATTTATAAGCAATTCAAACTCCTCAAAAGAGGAAACTGAAAAGGATACCCACGGTTGGGAAATCCCCACCAGCACTCCCAACACAGAAATCATTACTGGAAACCTGTCTTTGTCCTCACTGAAAGTTCATAGCTCCTGTTACACAATTTTTTAGACACTATGTGATGCTTCTTCAGCTGTCCTTGGGACTATTTGCTCCTCATAACAACCAGACTGAGAAATTGCCTTGAAGGCTGAAGAGCTCCATGTGCTTGAAGTGTTACTATTGTCTCAAGGGTGACACTTTTGTTTGGATCTTGGGCTGAACAGAGCTCGGAGGGGAAGGTGCCTGGCTGTCTGCACATTGAACTGTGTCTGTGCACAAGGAACGTGTGAGCTGCATTACCAGAAGGGCTGCAGGAACTGCTAAGGGAAATTCCCATGCGAGCTGGGATTGCCAGATGAATCCCAGAGTTAATGGAATGGAAAATGTGAAGTGTTGCTCTTAACTCCGTTGTGAAGCAAACTGCATACACCTACATCCCTGCTGATAATGCTCTAAGATAGCACAGACACACACCACGAAGAGGGTCTGAATGGTTCATTTTGTCTTGGTTTGCTCTCACAGACCCCTCTCAAGGGACTCCAGCCACCCTGCTGCAACAGCGGCTCCGTGGGGCTCAGGTAGAGAGTTTTGGACAGCAGTAAACATTTTACCTAAGGGGAAATTCAGATCCATACAGCCACAATTCTGCTACATTTTAAATCAACTGTCTGGCCCTATTGGCATGGTTCACTGTTTAAGTACCCACTGTGCTCTCCCTGCTTAGAGCCTGCTCGCTTCCCTTGGTTAACAAGTCGACACAACCCTTTCCCCTGCAGAAAGCTCCAGGGTTGAGTGCAGTTGCACTAGAGACTGAGTGTGCAAAAGGCATCCCCATTTTGTGGTCTTTGTACATGATTTAAGAAGTCTTTACGTTCCCCTCAGAAGAATTCGGGGTAGCTGCCCCACTCACAACTCTGCCTCTGTAAACAATCCACTGATGGATCTGCAGGGCAAAGGCATGAGTTGAAAGAGGCACAATAAAGCTAATAAAGTATCAACAGTAACTTCCTTGGGTGTCACTGGACGTCAGTCAAAAAATTCAGCTTAAGGGGAGAGACATTTTCCACAGACAGGCCTGGAGCAGCAGGACAGATACTCTGTAGTGTGATGTATCTCAGAATGGAACAATTTGCATCAAGAATCTAAACCCTAACCCAATGGACCAGGAAACCTTGCAAAAAGCAGGGAGCAGACACAGATTTTTTGTCCCCTGGCACCCCTGAACCTGATACTTCACAGTGTAACAGCTCAGGTACTGCAGGGACTGGAGTGCACCTCTGTTCACATCCTGATGACCTACATCCTTGCAGCACATGGCAGCTCAAGTGCCTTCTCTGCTGGCAGCAAGTAGCCCTGTCACATTTTTGGTTTTTAAAAATCTAGAAAAGTACTCCTTAAGTTGGGGTACAGGCACGTGGCACTTTGCCCAGGGACTTAGAACAAAGCATTGCCTTCAAAACTGACCTAAGGAACTTATTTCCTACAAGAGCTCAGACACTTTGGACCATAGAGGATATTTTGAGTCTTACATTGTTTCACATTCTCTTCAAACCAACATTTTCTGCAAAACATGAGGATAATTAAACATAAGGCAGGTGCTGGAGGGATTCTTTAGAAGATCTCAGAGTGCATGCCCTTGTGTCCAGCAAGGACAGCAGCAGTGACAACAATGCTGGAGCTCCCCATGGAACTGAGATAAAGCTGCATCTTGGGGCTCCAGCAGGGAACAGCCTGAGCCCTGCTTTCCAGTATCCTCTTGGCCTGCACTCCAGGTCACGACCCTTGGCTCACAGAAATGAGCTCCAGCCACAACTGTCGCTTTCGCAACAGAAAGAGGCAAAGCTGCCTCCAAGTGTGGAGAAAGGTTTAAACGGTATTTCTTCCCGGCCTGGCAATAAAACACTGGCGGCATGTGCGCATTAGGAAACAAAACAGAGACCATTTTCCGGGTTTGTACATTCTGATGCAGTTAAGATAAAAAGCAACCCCATACTGGTTGCCCTTTAACTGTAAATATCTACAAATGCAAGCTACATTCCACAAACATTCCACAATTTTGCAATCTAAAGAAGTCAGACTGAGAAAGGGGATGAGGTGAATTCCCAGCTCAGGCACAATAGCTGCCGTTATTTCTTAATCTGGGAAAGAACAGTACCTTATTTGAGTTTACGTGTGCAATAATTCATATCAGGAGTTTTGCCAAGTATGGAGTATATGCTAACGCTGACCTCGGGCTTATAGACATACAGAATGACTGTAAACTTGTCTCCTTTCAAGAAGCAGATTGAAAATGCAGATATTTATCTGAAGTAAAATTAATTTACCCATAGGTTTCTAACAGTGAAATAAATGTGAAATAATGTATGATACTTTTTTCTTTGGAAGAAAAAACCATAACACGGCCACCGGTTTCTATTTAAAGCTGCTCCAGGCTAAGCCCCCTTTATTCATCTCTGCTTTTCAAGGGTCTCTCCCAGCACCAGTCACCCACAAAAATCAAAGCTGAGCTGCAGCTCGTCTCCCCAGTGAGGCTGGCTCGAGCTGTCAGTGGTGTGTGCTCAGCTGGCTGACAGGAGCCTTGCTCTGTGCAACTGTGATTTCTGAACAGAAGACCCTCTCATTTTACAGTCCCTTCCCCTTACCCCTATGAGATGAAAACAAACTCATCCAGAACAGGAAACATTAATTTTCCAACTCTTCTTCAGAGAGAAAACTCTCACTCTTTATTGACAGCCAAGTTAGTTGAAATGATGAGCACAATGTTAAACACAAGCTCACTTTAAACACAAAACCTGAACACACACTTCCCATTATGTTACCTGTATGACCCTTCTGACCTGATTTTTTTTTAAAAAAGCTCTAACTGGAATTACGATTTACTGTAAAAAAACCAAAGAAGCCCCAACCCACAGTCAAAGTTAACCAAGTGTACAAAACCCCCATAGAAGGAAGAAAGAGACTGATGCATACACAAAATACATCAAGCAAATAAAGTGGAACCATACAGAGATAAGCCAGGCACATTCTCAGAAATCCAGGAATTCCTCTGAGGAAGGCAAGGGGAGCACTCAGCTACACCACACACTGCATGAACCCGAGGTAGGTAACTGTAGCAGCCCCGGAGGCAGCAGCAGGCTCATCTGGCAGGGAAGAGAACAGGCACCAACGCCTGATTCCCATTCCCAGTCTTACTGTGGGAGCATGGGGTATTCCTGATGGCACAGATCCTTTTATTTCCAATGGCAGAATCTAAACCCCAGAAGATTTAAAGTTTTCTTTTTTAGAAATAGTTCTGTATTGGCTTTTCCACAATCAACAGTGGATGAAAGCCTGCCACTCACTGTCTCCCTGGAACTTCACTTCCTCTAGTGAAGTAACCAACCCCCCACGCCCAAGTTTTCTTGCAATCAAGATGAAATAGTCTGCAGACTGCATCTCTCAAAAGGCTGAAAGTTGTACTAAGTCCTATTTTGATGAAAAGCATTATTTTGCAGCACTTCAAGTGCTGCAAGACTACATAAAAAGACTATAAAGCAGTATTTTCACATTATTTTACAACAAAATTATTTTAATTAAATTTAGCTCCAATTAATGCATTACTTTTTTATTTAAATAACATTTGTGAAAATTGAATATTGACCAGACAGTGTGGCCTTCTGCTTAAAATGTGAGTCAGACAGTGAAGAGAGTCAAAAGTAGAAGCCTAAAAAGAAACTTGTTCATAGATGTATTAAACACAGAAAGAGTACTAGTACAAAGCATAGTTCTGTACATGAGATATAAAATCCAAGGGATTTTGTGAATCTTTATATTCAACCAGGTATGTAAAAAGACTTCTTTCTTGACAGTATCCACCTAAAAATACTTATGTAAACCTTCAGCTTTTAAAAATATTATTAAAATAAGTCCTCTCACTTTCCAAAATGTCAGAATTAATTATGGAATTACCAGAGTTGACCTGGACTTCAGTAAAATCTTTTGATACTGTTTCTCACAGTGTTCCCCTGGAGAAACAGGCTGCTCATGGCTTTGATGTAGACTGTTCACCAAGTAAAAAACTGGCTGGATGATCACGCCCAGAGAGTGGTGGAAAATGGAGTTAAATCCAACTGGTGGCCAACCCCAAGTGCTGTTCCCCAGCCTCAGTGATGATCCAGTACTGTTTAAGCTCTTTATCAGAGACCTGAATGAGAGGATGGAGGGCACCCTCAGTCAGTCTGCAGACACACCAGGTTGGGTGTTAGTGTTGACCTGCTGGAGGGCAGGGAGGCTCTGCAGAGGGATCTGGACNGGGGGTGGGTTTCTTTTTCCCAAGTAACAAAGGATAGGACAAGAAGAAATGGCCTCAAGTTGCTCCAGGAGACATTTTGATTTGATATTAGGAAACATTTCTTCACCAAAAGGGTTGTCCAGCACTGGAACAAGCTGTCCAGGGAAGTGGTGGAGTCCCCATCCCTGGAGGCATTTAAAAGCCATGTAGATGTGGCACTTTGGGACATGGTTGAGTGGTGGATGTGGCAGTGCTAGGCTAATGGTCAGAGGGTTGGATCTTCAGGGTCTTTTGCAAAGACTGATTAAATGACTGATTCCAATTCCACTGTCCTGAGGTTTGTTGGAATATCACAACTGATGTCTATGGTCACATTACACTAACAGGTATGGGCAATTTAGAAATACTGTGCTTGTACTTTAGCAGCAAGTTAATTTAACAAGTTTGTCTGTTAATCAGCATTTTTAACCATAAATCCACTACTTAAAAGTATATCCCTCCCATTTTAAGACTTGGCTTGGTTAATGTATTTCAAATAGGCAAGACCTGTCCATATAATTTAAGAGGGGGGAAAAACCAAAGGGTACCATAACAAACACTTCTACAGCAACAGTAAAGGTAAATGTCATTTACAGGAAAGTCAAACAAGTATAGGCTTAGATACTTCCCAGGAATGGTTTCTCATGTTTGCAAACAAAGAAACAAAAAAATTTTATACACCATAATTTAATACTTAGGGGCTCATATCCCTAAACACTTAGGTTATAGACTCAGAAAATAAATTCAGCAATTTTCGTCTTGGAAATCTGTGAGCTTCATTTCAAGATAAATACTGGTTTGTTTTGATTTATGTTCTACAGTTCAAAACTCATCTCCAAAGGAATAAGGAAGAACTGTCACCAGTTCCAGGCCAGATACCTGCCAGATGGAGACTGGCTCAGTATAACTGAACTTTTAGACAGGAGTTTGCTATTTTTAAGGGCCTGTGAAATTTAAGAGGCACTTTGATATACAGTCATTACAGTATAAAATGTTCCCAAAGTTTTCCCACGTTGTTTTCTATGCTTGCTGAGACCACAAAAACCGGTCACACCTTTCCAACATGGACTGAATCAGCGCTCTGAAATTAAAGCAAAGGCAAAAAAAAAAAAGTCAAACAGTAAAAAAGCTAAAAACAGAAAGAACAACTGAGTTTTGGTTTGCTTTTTAAAGAAAAGTTTGTAAAAAACATGATTGCATTTCAGAAGTAACATCCTGACATCACCATTCACACCACTGGAAAAAATAGGAGAGGTCAGAGTCTGTACAAGTCTCAGCAGGACAGATCTCTTTCCGAGAATCTCCCTCACATACATCTTTAATATATGACTTCCTGTTTACTCATTTTCAATTTTAAAATGCCTATACTGCAAAACACATAGTTCTTACAGAATAGGAAAGCTTTCAGCTGAATCTAAAATCCAAGGTAAAAATGTGAAGCACTTTATCTTCTTGTTAACTGAAAAGGAAGTTTAAAGCATCAAGGAGATCCAAAAAGAATAGCGTGGATCTTCTGCTGACACACCTCTTACCTCTGCCTTTTCTCAGCAATTCTCAGTATCTCACAGACACCAGTAAATCTCTCAGACAATTCTAGTGTCAAGCCACACTCCTGCAAGAGAGGCAAGGCACGATTTGGGCCGATGGCCTTGGCCAGCAACAGAGCGACATTTTCCACACTGATGCAGTCTGGGCAGCTCGGGCCTCCATTGCTGACAGCATTCCCATTCTGTGGGCTCTGGTGGTAGAAAGCTGGGCTGTGATTCTCTGCAAGATGCAGAAGAAACTTCCATTCTTCTATGGTCTCTGGAATGGAACCTAGAAGTAAAATTTGTAAAACAAATTATTTTAAGCCTGCTTTTTAAACTCTATCTGTAGTTAAAAGGCAAGCTAGCTGTTCTGTTTTACTCTGAAGATTCTAGAAAACCAAGCGTTATCAACAAGCAAACTGTGCACACAAATGTACTGCCCTGACTGACCCAGTGTAAAGATTTAGTGGTGAACACACATAGCTTTACAACAGTTCAGTATTCAAGGCTTTGGATTAAGTCAAGAGACAAACTTTTGTCCAACTTAGGGCTGGACTGGATTTTCTTCTAAGTTCTGCCTTGTGGTACAATGCTTTGCTCACCCTAACTTCGGGTGTGTGCACATGTAGTGGGGGAGTTTTGTGCTGTGCAGGGAGGCTTCCTATTCCTCTGTCTACAACACCAAATTTAACTTTTACTCCCAACTGATAAACAAATCAAGATTCTTCAACTTTTAAGCATTTTCTAGCACAACGGATTTCACAAAGCACAGCACAAAGATGCAAGAGTGTAACACCCATCTACACGTTTCAAATATGCTGTACTACATACAGCTAGGGCTACAAAAACACTTTAAAAAATAAAGGTTCAACTCAGCTTTGGGCAAATCATTATATAAGGGCAGTTCCTACATTACAGAAGTATGTTGACACAGCTTAAGAGCCACTAACCATCTTCTCCATTCAACAGGCTCAAATCATCCAAATGAACAATATTAGTAAAGGCTTCTCTTCTTCTATCCAGCTCCAGACAGAGAAAAAGATATCCAGGCCAAAATCTTAAATAAGAGAGTAAAGATTTCCAGGAATCAAATACTCAGTTCAAACCAAAGTCAAGAACAATTACATGCTCATTTAAGTATCAGTAAAGACAAAAGCAACTAAATTTAATGAATGTCAGAAATAGAGTAGGGACATGAGGAATGCCTCCCATTTGGTACATTAAATTGGATATTCAACATTCATCCTCAAAAAAGGTTTTTAAATAAACCCTGTCCAAACAAGAAGCAGATACAAGTGAAAATGACCTATCTTCTCAGGGTCAGAATATCCACTAACCAAGAACCAAGAACTACCAAGTTTTCTCCTTACCCATGTGATTTACAGATGTCAGCCATCTTCTCTTTCATAACAAAATCAGCTGGGAGTTTAATCAAGAGCAGAATGAGCTGGCTGTAGCCCCAAGTAAACAAATGGGATCGTGGCCTAGAAGATAAGAAATTCAGTTTTAAAGCATTATTGATTTTCTTCGGAACATTATGGCAGATTTATGTAATGAGAGGAGGAAAAATACATGAAACACCATGTGCAGTCTCAGTAGAGCAGTCACTCTGGAAGGCATTAGAGATAAAAGTTATTCAATCCTTTGGTTGTTTCTGCGGGACTCTGCAAAATGCTCCAAGGAGTCAGCAATCCAAACCGTCACACAAAATCTAACCCAAAAGCAGACCTGTTAAATCTTTCTTCTGCACTCAGGACCTTGGGTGACACCCACTTTACCTGGGATTTCCTTCCTCATCCACAGTGTTTGCCCTTTGTGGAGCGTCATGAGAAACTGCCAAGCACAACCAGTCCAACTGTACGGACTCCGGCTGCAGAAGAGACCTAAGGAGAAATGGCCTGGAAAACAAAGTAGATGTTAAAAAAAATCTTAAATCCTGCCAGTTTTAAATATACCAGATATGGAGAAGCAGAGACTGTGTGTGGACAAATTAACAAAAAAAAAAAAAGCGGGGGGATGTAAAATTAAATGTGGAAAATGTGGAAAAGCCTAAAATGATTTGTCTCCAGAAACTGAGGCAACCACAGAAAATCAAGTTTGCAGGTTTGTGTTCCCCAGATTTGGTTTGGGTGTTTTTTTGGTGGTTTTTTTTTTTTTTTTTTTTTTGGTTTGCTTATGTTATTTATTTTAAATGCCATCTAAACCTGGTACACTGAACTGCGGATGTAGGAACAAAAAAGTCAATTCCATTAAACGCATTATTTAGGAAAATCCTTTTAAAACTAGAATCTAACCTAACAAAAACTCCAGTCTAAGACCAACTAGAACTGGCAGAATTATTTGGAATCTAATGCTAAAGAACACCAAGCAGACAGATACAGAAACACTAAAAAATGTCCCCAAAAGCCAAAACAAAAAAAAAAAAAACAAAGCCCTCCACACAGCTACATGATGAAGAGAGCAGACAGATGAAAAGGATTCTACATTCCCTTTACCTTTTATCCTCTGGCTTTGATTTCACGAGACTATCTAAATATGCTAAAAAGTGAGCTGGATCATTCCTGCAAAGCTGTTTAATATCAGAAGGCAAAACAGAGGGGTGGAATTTGATCAAGGGCCGAAGAGCTGTTTCCCCAAATTTTTCATAAAGCCTGGAGAAAGAGAGAGAATAAAAAATATTTTCAGTACCAGACAGCAAAACAATTCTTTCAAGATCTCTTGCAAGTTCAAGATAGTACTGGAAGGTGATCTCTCTAAGAGATTCCAGAAATCTTCATGACATGGTAAGTGAAGCAATTCCTGCCAGGAAGTTAACAATGCTGAAGAGAAAAAGAGGATTTGGGTACAAACCTTTGAGCATGTGCCAGCAACAGTGGGCTGTCATCCCACGGCCCCAGGTCATGCAGCAGCTTCAATATTTTCAACATATCTTCACTTTCCATTGCTAAAGCCACTGGACTGTGACACGTTAGTTCTGAAATAAATCAGTACACAAGTTACAAGCTATGGGCAAGTTTTTTTCCTTAACACACCCTGCCTGTCCTTTTGTCCTCTGTTCAACAACAGCCATCATTGCTTTCATGGAAATTCAACACCCACCTCAATCCTGATGAAATGCAGGTATTAACCTACAGGCACAAGTGCAGTCCCACTAAGGACAAACTGGGAATGCATATGCTACTTTCACTTCTAGGGCTCTCAGAATCCAAACAGTGAAGAGATTCCCAGAAACACAAACACCAGGCACCAATCCTCAAAGTAAGATTCTGTTGTTTAACTGCTCTCTACTGGAGCAGAATCCATGCTAAGGCTTTAATTCACTCTTAAAAGAAATACATAAGGCAGAAGCTGAGTGCAAAGCACAGAAAAGTTCAGTTTTCCAATCTCATCACAAAGCTTTGGTTCAATAAGGCTAAAGAGGCATCAAAAAGATCAGATTTCTGTGGAACAGGGAAGCGTGAAGTGATCACAAGCCACTCATCTGCATGGAACCATCTACTCCATTCAGTTTGGTTTCGTATTAACCACATTCCTTTACAAGTTGAATCTTCCAGTGCAAATGCTGAAGCCCCTCCCCTCCCTTCTGCCTTCCTTCTACAGACTTGTGGTTCTAATTATGATGCTTTTGCTCCTAGAAGCACATATGTTTGTTTGTAAATAGGCTGGGATCACTACAGTGTTCAATCAACAAGGTCCATGCCAACTAACAGGTTCAAAGTTGGAAAGGGGGGAGAGAAAAATCTCTCCAAGGAGCCAGTAGTTCTTTCTTTTAAGAAATCACAGGTTATTCTGAGTTGAAAGGGACCCACAAGGATCATCAAGTCCAACTCTTAAGTGAATGGTCCATACAGGGCTTGAACCCACAACTCTGGCATTATTAGCACTATGTTCTAACCAACTGAGATAAGTTCTTCCTAAGGACAGTATTTGGGGAAAAAACAATCAAACAAACAACCCAAAACCAGAACAAAAACTCCCACACACCAAGCATCCTCCCCTTGCCACAGTACACTGGCAGAAGCAAAATCTGCAGACACAATTATGAGCATCTTCAAGGTTTTTTCTTTTTCTTCCTCTCAAAGAGTCTTATTTCCAGTTTAAGAAGAAATACAACGTTCACTATTTACCTTTCAATCCTGCAATGTACGTTTCCCAAACATTAGGGCTGGTGGCACACGTGGTTATAATACACTGCTTTACTCTCTTTAAATCCAAAAGGAAGAAGTAGCTTTGCATAAACCTACAAGCCAAGGTCCCTGAAGCTGCTGGTGGCAGACTTCCCTCAGAGCTCTCCTCAGCCTCACCACTCTCACAAGAAAAGACACGCAGCTCAAAGCACAGAGTTGTCAGCTCCACGAGATCTTTCAGAACATCCGGTTCGATGGCACACGGAGGAGACACCTGAAAGCCGCAGCCCGGAGGCCCCCACAAATCAGTGCCATTTTCACACATGGTTTTGCTTGCACAGGTTTCATCAGTATTTTCCTTCTCAATGCAGTCTTCCAAAACACCACTCTGTTCCTTGTTTACTGGGTCTCTGTCAGCTGGGGTCACTTGCAGGTTTTCCTCCAGGACTGCCCTCTGTTCTTCAGCACACACAGCCTTGCTTTTCTTAACAGCCAAAGCAGAATGCTCCTTGCTGCTGAATTTTTCTTCTAGATAGACAAGCCATTCCTGTAACACCTTTCTCATACACTGAGGTTCTAACAAAACCAGGGGATCCTGGAGCTTGGCTCTGCAGCATAAAAAAGAAGTTTGCTAAGTTTAACAGTCATAAGATGCCACAAGTGAAGGTTCAAATATGCTTTGTCTAACTATAGTCCTACACTTGACTTAGAGTCAGTTGTTGGCTTTTTTGTGATTTTGATTGCATCAAACAGAATTTAGGCTACTTCACACTGTCTACATTTGATCTCAGTACATTTTGAGGTCTCCAGGATTTCTTTCAGAATGAATTTTTGTTTGCAATTTTGATTTTTTTAACTATGCCTGTAATTAAGCGAAAGGGATAATGCTAGAGGAGCTTTTACTGGGTTTTGCTTGGTTTTAAAAAGAGGAATCAAATCATGCACCAAATGAAATCCTCTCAGGTTATGTTAATAGACATTTAGACCATCACTCTTACATTGGGCTTTGGCAGAAAAAGTTATCGGGTTTTTAAATTTTTTTTTTTATTCATTACATGTATGTATCTATACAGTAAAAAGCTTCTCTGCTTACATAGCTTCTGCTGTTGCAGCCTTGAGATCTCTCAGACCGTCCTCCTCAGGAAGCTGGCAGCTCTGGGGTTTTGACCTAGAAAAACGCAATCATTTGAATCTTATCTGAAGTATTAACTTCAAAAACTTAAGTGAGCATTTCCTGACAAATTTCCTCAACAACACTAACTCCTTTATTAAATACAAAGCTTTCATTTGTAAGAAGGAACAGCTCAACAGAAATTATGGATAAATTTGGCATGAAGAGCAACAGATAATACTATTTTTGTGGCCTTCTATAATGGTTCTAACTCCAGCTACAGAAGATTTCTGCAGGTACTGAACAAAAAAAAAAATGTACCATACCACTGTATGAAAGTTAGTCCAAAATGGTAAATTAGCACTGGAATACGGAATTACTTACCTCTGTGTTCATTGCCTTATCAGCTCTAAGAAAGGAGTTGGGAGAACCAGTGAAGCCCACCATAGGAATGAAGGCAGCTGGAAAAACCTAATGCCAAGTTCCTCATTCTGCTTGAAAGAGTTTCTCCTTAGGTTGCTATCCTCAGGACATCCAGCAAATACAATTGCTAAGAAAATGTGATTTTGCACTCACTCTTTTTCTTCCTGGGGAGATGCTGCCGGACTAACAGTTAACTCTGGCAGCTGCTCATCATCCTTTGCTTCATGCTTCCCTCTAGATTCAGGACTTATATGAAGTGTGCCAATCTTTTCCGTGGTTTTGCGTACAAAGCTGGAAACACTGGGAATCACAAATTCAAACGTTTAATAAAATCTAAAGTTCAAAAGCGATCAAACCAAGCACTTTTTCACTCAAACCATCATTTCAGAGACTTTATAATCTGAAGAACTCTTGACAAAAGGATGAGAGCAGTGATGACCAGCAGGAGCAAAACTTACTAAGAAACTGCTCAAAATTCATACTTCAGTCATGGTCCATACTTCCAGCACAGAATAGAAACCTGAAGTATTTAACACCCCTGCTGGAGGAACAGGATCCCATACCAACGTTAGATACAGATTTTGACATGTATTTGTATGCAAGTAAGTGCAGATTGGCCGCGCTATATTTTAAAGCTTTTAAACATAAAGCACCTTTAGGAAATTATGTCCCTCCTGGTGGTAAGAAACCACTTTACAATGCTTCAAATTAATTCTTCAGATTACAAAGATCACCAAAAATGTCCTTTTCACTCAGCAGTCCCTATTCCTTCAGGTATTTTATTGAAGAGGAAGCTCAATGAACATACCAGAACTCAATTATTTCTACCACTGCCATGAAGAGAACTGTGTCAACAAGATTTGAACACAAAAATAAGCTTTCTGCTCCAGAACTAAAAGAAAACAAACCCAAACACCCCAACCCGGCATCTTTTACTATAACAAGGTATAGCAAAAGTTGAAAGGTGGTTGCAGAAAGCAGAAAGGATTCAAATTTAGCAAAACAACTGGACTTTAACGTATAGAAGGATTAAAGCTGAACTTAAAAAAATTAACTGTAAATATGATAGAATTTTATTCAATGATTACTTGCATGCAGTGAGTACTTGAAAACTTAGCTTTCAATATTAGCAGAAACACATATTACTAGTAAAATCCTAAAGGCTGCTTACAGTTTAGAAAGAATTCAAAACATTGCATGTACTTCTGATGTTTATTCTGAGATCCTCACACTGCTGATAGCAGCTACAGTTCTTTGTTGGAGGACACAATTTACATACTGAAGTGATTAAAGGAAGGCTATACAATTTTTCAGACCATTGCTGGGCCAGAGACATTTTAGCTAAGTAATTAACACACAGCACTTCCATAAAAACTTTAAGTTATGTATTTAACACTATCTCTTTTATATTTGTACACCCACCCCCTTGTCCCCCATTTTTTAAAAACAAGTTTTAAAATACCAATGTGATTTATACAAAAAATGGACACAGACCTAATTGCATCAGGTATAGGCTACCACTATTCCACAAATGTTTGGGAAATTGATTTGATTCACTGAAAAGTTCATGTGGGGATAGGACAGACCACTTTGCAAGTGTGTTTCAGCAACATCTATCTGCTTTGAATATTTTAATGTTTGTCCCCAAGCAGCATAGGCAGCCTTCCCTCTAAGTTCCAGAAAGACAAAATCCCAAAATAATATTCAGAAAGTTTCCTTTGAAAACAAACCACAACCACAGTTCACAGGATAAGAGTAAACATTCTTAGACATTTAACAATTATTAACTGTTTAAAAACTGAGGTTGAAGTCTTGGCTCCACTGAAGTTACCAGTAGCTCTTTGTCTCTTCACTGAAGCCAGAATAAAGATTTAAACTGCCTGGCAAACCTGACTGCATTTCTGGTGTTCCATGTTTGCAGAACAGAGTATGAACTAAAGCACACACAATGCTACAAATTCCAGGGACAGAAGAGGGAAAGATGTAATGGATAAGTGAACCTGCTGCATGTTTTACCTTTCTTTGACAGCTTGGAGAGAGACGAGAGGAGATGGGGAACGGAATGACAAAGGAATATTGAATGGGAGAAATGTCTCATTCCGGTCAGCCTCAACCACCACAGACGCATGAGATACGTTCTCTGACAAATGGAATTGAAATAAAAAGTCATGAAACAGTGGCCTGGCAAAAAAAAATGGAACAGTGAAATGAACTGCAAGTCACTAATTCATTAATGGATAACCTGCCCGCCATATTTTCCTTTTTAATGCTCAAGAATGCATGGAGCCAGGTTCCAAGGGCCGTTTTACTACTGACTTTGAACCTAGTAAGTCTGCTTTATTAATAATGCTTTGGGTCTGTAGCAAGGCAAATAATGATCAACAGCAGTATGAAAACTTTCTGCCAGAAGTTGACTTACAGTCCATTTAGGGGACAAAATCTTGATTTAATCCACTGACTTATTTATACATCTAGGAAAATTAAGTATCGTGGCATATATCAATTCACATGTGAACAGAGAGACACATAAGCCATGATTAGGGTATAAATCACCCTCTTATTTGAATGGAAAATCTAAGTGAGCCCACAGCTCTCTGGCTTTTGATAAGAATCACAGGAAATACAGAATCACTGAATATTTCCTTTTCTCTCCTACATCCCTAACAGTATCTACAATGTGTTTTGCTTAATCATTTCCTGGTACAGACACACACTGTATCTTTAAGTGATGGCAACAAGAAAAAAGGGATCATTTTCAGCCAGGATGACACTGCATTTTGCAACAGTCAGCACTAACCACAGCATTGAGAGGAAAAGATGCTGTGCTGTTACAGAAAATTTACCATCAGAATCCCTCTTGACAGTGCCTAAAGGTCACAACTGACTGCAGTTGGCTGTAAATAAGGCTGCTTTTGTTCATTAAGCAGACTAGAAACCTAAAAACTCATTACATCTTACGTCATTGTGAGCAGGGAAACACTAAGTCCATTTCTTTCAAGTATCAAATCAAGTACTCGTGCTTCAATAAGCATCTAGAACTTCTCTACTTGGAAATAAACAGCAAATTTGTCATCTCTTGTGGAACACACAGAACTTTTCTATCTTCTGACATTCAAAAATTAAGTCACCTGAATTCTGATTTTTAACATTGGAAATGATGCACTTCCAAGTCTCCTCACTTGTTTTTATGATGATGTAGGTAAAGAGGCACACGTACACCTAAGTGCTACCAACAGCACATAGCTTAGTCAGCAGGACAACTCTACTGACAAGTAGGGGAGTAAATACCAATTTCTGCAGTCTCCCTCCCCACTGTGGTTTTCTCCAAAGCATCCAAATCCTCTCCATCCTCAACTGGCACCTATTTCTTGCAAAAATTAAAAAGCAGTCTTATTGGAAAGCCTCTCTACCATACCTAGAACTAAGCCAGCTCCTCATCATCCCGGGTTTCTGCATCCACTCCCAAACCCAACCAGAGCAGCGAACAAGACCCACTACAGTCTCACTCTAGCTTACGTCCAGTGACAGACATTTGTCAGGAAATAAAAAAGCTCCCTGGATGGGCCAAATGTTAGTTATTAACAACTCTAGCACCCTTACACTAATATTTACATGTGTAAGAGATGATCCCCTGTACAAAGGAAACCCTGCAAGAAAGTTAAGAACACTTATCAGAATCCTTCTGCTTTCCCTGAAGAAATATAAGCCAGAATCCAGATTAAGAAGTTCTTTTTTGAAAAAAAATATTACAAAAGGATATTGGCAGCAAACAAATCTTGTTTGAAGTTCAGATGACACTGACATAGACAGCTGAAGGAATCTTGGCATTAATACTGGATTACAAGTGTGGGGGGGGAACTTGGAGTGGAGTTCTGGCTTGATAAAAGCCCTCTGAACCTTTTGTTTTGTTTCTCTGGGTTTTGTCTGCTTTTAAGCCTGGATTTCTGTGGAGCCAGCTTTTCAAACCAATGTTTCAGGAAGGATTTTGACTGGAAGGTGGGGTGACTGTTTAAATGGATTAAATTACAGTATTAATAATGCATAACTCAATGGTGGAAAACAAGAGCACAGAGCCAAACCAGTTGAATTCTTGTAGAATAAACAAACACATTCAACAAACATATTTTCATTAAGAAACATTACCAAGTTCCAGTTGCTCATCTTCATGGTGTGCAGGAAATTCCTTAAGTCTCTCATCTTCTGAGAACGTTTGACTGTGGAGGGAACACGAGTCTTCATCTGACTGACTGCCCCTTCGACTGATAACGCGGTATATTCCAGAGTCTAAGACACTGAAGCTTTCCTGTCAGACCAAGGAGAGGAGTTAGACATTGTGGCAGTTGCACTTCCTTTGTTAAACTTTCTGCAATAAACTCAACCAACTCTACCCACACAAATAATCTTACAAGCATCTCATAATTAACTGCCTGGAAATCTCTCGTCTACCACATCAAGACGGTATTTACATTACTTGGCTTTTTAAACTTTCCTTTTAAACATTGTTAAAGTGAAAGCAGGAGCTGATATGGTATTAACTATGAAATATTTCCCCTTTCTTGAAAAGCAGCTATATGTTTATCAGAAATATGCTTTGATATTTTTCCTTAGAGCTTTCTGCTTAAGCTTCTGAGAGTGAGACAGTTTTTTAAATAGGGCTAAGATAGTTCTGAGCACTCATTCATTTTCATCTCATAGAACCAGAGTTATAATCAAGACTATCTTTATTGAAGCATGTTAAGACACTAAACTGAGCTGTGGAAAAAGCCATCTTCATATCAATCTTTGTCCACACCTCAAACATTAGCCCTAAAATAATATGGGAAAGAGGCAGAGGTCTGAGAGCCTACAGAATGCAAGTAGTGGTGTTTCATACCTCTTCACCCCACCTAGTTTTAGAATGCAGCATTATGAGCTGTAGTAGACAGAGTAGAAATGAAAGCCTCATCTTCCAAGTGAGCAACGAGGTGACTTTAAGCCATAAAGACAAAACCTGTAGACAACATTTTTGGCACTACCCATACACATACATGAGATGAAATACTGCTCCTTCTACTGCTGCATGCAGAATCTAGAGGTTCCAACTTTGAAATCAGTTCTTCCAGTTGCACAATGAGATCTTGCTGGGTTGAAGCATCCAGCTGAGACTTCAAGTGCTCCAGCTTGTCCAGAGGCAAATTTTTTCTTGCCTAAAAGTAGCCAGTGAAACAGAAGCATTATTATTTCTAATGCACATGTGGAAAAACAAAAGATACCATATATGCAGTACAATTTTCATCCTTTAAGTCTAATGTTTAGATGTCTTTTTAAAAATTAATCTCAATAACCACGAAACTTAATGGAAGGGGGGGACAGGAAAGACAGTGAAGTCTGCATTTTGCAGATTTACAGAGAGATATTTACTTACTCTGCAAGATATAATTGAATTGTGGAAGAGACAGGAGACCCTGGCAGCAAGGGTCCAGAACCCTCTTCTCATCAGACGCTCTACGCAGCGATCGACCAGCAGCAGGGAGAGGTGCACAACTTTCCCATTTGTATGCAGACAGAACAACTCACTCTTGTGAACTGCAATATCCTGAATATCTGCAAAACCAGATGCACAGCAATACCTGAAGGACTGAAGTTGTTAATCAACATTCCTTTCTGTCCCTGAAATTAGGTGAAAGCATATTCCCACCTGACTGCAAATGAGTGCTTCGCATGAGGAGCATGGGGAAAACAAACACTGAGGAGTGCTGACCTACCATCTAACCACTATAAAACACAGTGTCAAAACTTTTCCAGAATTGCATGTCCAGAAACATTTAAAAAAATACACTAAATTACCAAAAAGTTTCCTTTAGCTCTGAGGATAGATAAAAAATTAAAGCCTGATAACAATGACAAATACATAATTGTTAGCTTTGAAATAGAAGGAAAATATTGACTGGTAGGAAAACAACTTTGCCCTTCCAGCAGTTTTCAAATGCAACAGTTATGCTGTATGCAAACATTTCACAACAAAGGTATTGCAAACTTAAGACCAAAATGGGGAGAAGGGGAAAGACTGACTGACAATAACTGTTGAAGGATTCTGCTTATAACCATACAGACATAACACAGAATGAACATGAGTGTTCATTCATCTGCCAAACAAATAGTCCCTGGATGCAATTTAGACAGATTTTAGGAAAAAAAACCCCAGGTTTTAAGCTTTCAGCAGCCAGATTATCCTTCACAGAACACCTGATAATGAGCCTAAGTAAAGAGAAAAGAGGAAAGGATACTGGAGATTAATCAGCTGTATTTTAACTCCTGTATTTTATGAGTCACTCTACACCATGTTTTTTTTCTCAAGAAGTGTGTTTTCAGATCTGTGGAAGGAAGGGCTGGCTGGAGGAGGCAGGGAGATGGCTAATATTCAAGCATATACCTGACAGATGACAAGTTTTTTAGAAATATTCTGCAATCCAGCTGCAGAAATTGAGTTTGAAAAGCTTCCATGTTAGGCAAGGACTTCAGGAACGACCAGTGTAACAGACAACGTTACAAAGCAAAGTTTAAGAAACTTCAGTTTACCTTTAACTTCACTCCAGAGTAAGACTTGAACGCTTTGGGGAAGAAAAATATAAATGCCTCTTTCTGTCCAGGTCACCACACAGTGCTCACTGCAAGCAAAGCAAATGTTAATGGAGCAACAGTCAATTGTGGTAAAACATAGGTAAAATTTTTTAAAATTGTAAAATATGCTGGGATGCCATTGGCTTAAGTATAGCAAGTGAGACGTGAGACACGTGTTTAGCAGGATACTCGGGAAATTCTTACACAAAAAGCTGAAGCTGGCAATATAAATTAGGAGAATACATAATTTTTAGGCCTACTTTATCAACGGGAAGCTCTGCTGTCAAATACTCACGTCAAATACAGCAGCTTGGGGAAAGATAAAGATTGTGGAGAGCAGCTGGAACCAGTATAATGAGGATCCTGCCTGAAAAATAAAATTATTATCAATTACAAGCATAACTACAATAACATCACTTTCTAAAATTCTTTATCCTGTAAATGCATGGCTGGCTTAAATAAACATAGTCTCATGACAGCAGCATTCATTGTGCTCACACAGACACAGCTGCAGAATCAAGGTTTTGGCATTTTTGATAATTGCTGGTGATGCCATGATGATTTTTTGCCCTTTCTTTTAAACCCCTTTTATACCTTTTTACAACTTCTGTATTCCTTAGTGCTTTTGCCTACATTCTTAGACTTTTTTGTTAAGCTGGGAGACGAAACATTTTAGAGGTTTCGTAGTTAGGGATCAGAATGCCCCAGACCCCAAGGTCCTCTCCAGAACACATTTTGTAAACTAAGATAGAACCATCCAGGGGAAGGTTCCTTGGGGAGGGGGGCTCAATCGAGCCTCTCATTGGGGAATTTATGATAGATATGCTAATTAGTAAAACTTATAATGATATACCAGATCTTTTGGGGGGAGATTGGGGGTTGTATTGAGGTGCATTTGACCTGGACGTGGTGTACCTAAGGATCCTTAAAATAAATACCAAGGTAAAAATCCCTTTTTCCTTTCTAACTGTGTTTGACTCTTGATTTTAAGACCAGGAAAAGGCATCACTGGCTATACCTCTTAGAGGAGAGTGTATTAAGACGACAACTAGGATTAACATTTGACTGCAAGTAGGAGTTTATTTAGTCTCCTCAGCATTAATGCAGTTCTTTTCAGCTCATCTGGAAGTTCAAAAAAAGCAAGTTTATCACTGGTAACACATGTTCCTACCTGAGAGTAACAACAGGGAGAGGTGGTGATGAGAGCAGCTGCTTGAACTGATGTGTGCTTTGAACTTCCCCGTCAAAGTTCACCTCCCACATCCTCGAGCCAGGTCGAGCACAGTATATTAATGGCTGCTGATTCCCACTGTTTTTTCCAGCGGGAAAGAAACATGCTCCAAATTCTCCATCTCTCTCCTTATTGCCAATTTTCCAGAACTTCTCTCTAGCAGGGAAAAAAATGTACTTGTTAAGTAAGGCAGCATTAATAAAGATTCTAATTAATTTTATGTTCTTCTTTAATAATAAAAAAATACTCAATCCTAGCTGCTGAATTGGTTTTGGTGCTTAAGAAAAAAATCTGTAATGAATATTATAAAGCCTGCACAAAGTTTGTACAAAACAGGGTGCAGAAATATTCATTAGTTGAAATGAATGCTCAGATCAAAGGGGTTTTTTTTCAGCAGAACCAGTTGTTCAACCTGGTGATGGGAAGGTGTGAACATTCCCAGAAATCATTTCCAATCCCAAGAAAAATAAGACAGTGATTATGAATAGTCAGCATGAATTTGTGAAAGGGAAATCATGTTAATAGCCCTCTACAACAGAATGACTGGCTGGGCAGTTGAGGGGAGAACAGTGGACATTGTTTATCTTGACTTCAGTAAAACTTCTGAAACACTACCCCTGCCAACATCTTCAGAAACAGACTGAGGGAGCATGGGCTAGGTAAAGAGACACTGATGTCATTTCAGAAACTGTGTGTGACCCTGTGAAGTCCGGTATTTCAGAAATAAAATAGAACTTGCCTCTCAGTATCACATAAATAAGTGCGGGTAAGTGAAGATATGAGCAGTCTTCCATCCAAGTAATCAAGCTGAACCACCCGAGAATCTACAGTGGTTATGATCTGGACAGGAAACATCACAAAAGTAGCAGCAGCCTACAGTTGAAAAAGAAAAAAAAAAGAAAGAAAACATGCTGGTCTCCAGTTCAAAATAAAGACTGTTTCATTATGTTAAAATTGCAAAATTCAGAAAAGACTCATGTGTGCTATGAATACAAAGCATAACAGAGCAGCTCCTTTCTTCTCCGGTTTTACAAAGCAAGGCTTCAATGCTCAGAAGCACAGAAGTATAAAACCTCCTTTTCCCAAAACCATTATTGAAGATTTAAGAAAAAAAATCATATCCCTGTAGCATCCTGATATTTTTTTATAAAGGGTGTTTTTTCTGTAAGATTAAGAGAGGGTTTTATTCCTGCTATTCCAAGCTTTGTGCTTTTTTCCCAATTCTCCCCACAGGTACTTTGCGCTAGCAGTTTCATGGAAACACACCTGAGAAATGAATTGATACAAAAACCAACTTCTATTGGAATTAGGTTGTTCACATAAGCTCACCTTGTCTGTTACCCTGCCACAAATTATCCAAATACTATTTATCATACCAGTGTCTCAGTTTGCATGGGTGGATGAACAGTCTCAGATAGACTTATGAATAAGAAAACTCCTGGGAACTGCATTTAAAGTTGCTGTCAGACAGTCACTATTTTTGCCAGTTTAGAGTTGTTTTCCCTTCTTAGGAATATGCCAAAGTGCATTATCTGAGAAATCCAACAGTCCTGTTCCTTTAGCAGGTGTGAGCAGACACAGATTCCATGGGCCTTGCCCTTCCCTCCTCCCTCTTTTCCCACAGCTGACTTTTCCCCCCCTCTTTCTTTAAATGTAATAATGGTCTTGCTACTTTTAAGTCAATCTTCCATCAAAATCTTCCATGAGGGCTAGAAAGGACCTGGAGGAATACAACTATTTCCAGGTTCTGTTCCTTTTTACAGAGCAAAAGGAGAAAGAAAGGACCCAGTAGTGGTAAAACATAAATGACACTCAAGGGCTAGAAATCAGGCTGCTATCACTAATGGGTGTGTCCTTTGCACAAAATACAATGGATGTAGGCTCAATGACCACCTACCATTTATTTTATCTAATCCAGATATTTAAGAATGAGAGCATCCAGACAAAGCCAAGCAAAATCAGAGTCTGGGACTGCTCTGTCAGACTAACAGCTGAACTGAGGACTAAAACAAACAGCTGAACCTGCGGCTGGAGTCTAAGGAATCCAGTAGGCTCAGAAACACCAAGACCCTTAACTTTTAAATTCCAAGAAGCAGCAGATTAACCAGTTTTTAAATCTGAACATTTGAAAGCATTTTCATGTTGCATTACTAGCATAGATAGATAGATAGATAGATAGAAGAAGGATGAGGGAAGTTCATAGGTCAGGATTTCTTTTGTTGTCTCAAGAGACTGGTTCTTCATCCCAATAGTTAAAGCTACCAGAACATCATCAGCTGCAAGTCTTGCTCTCTTCCACTTTACTAAAATAAACAAAGAGACTCCAAACATCTCCCCCTGTGAATGAAGCGCAAACAAAGTATGCAACATTTTACCTTCCCTTGTTTCGATGTGTTAATCTTGATGGCTGACACTTTTCCCACATGATCTCCTACAAAAACTCGAAGGGCAGCTGTATCCCAGCACAGCGCTGTGACTTTTCTGCCCTTATGCTCAGAGGAAACATAAATCCGTTCTGGCTTCCCACGACGTTCCTGATTCAGCTCCCAGACTACAACAAGGCCTTGGCTACAACAAGTTAAAAAGAATACAGTTTGAAAATGAGTCTTCTAATGTTGTATCAGTTGATAAAGATGCATTTTCCCAAAGAAAGAGGAGACCCAAGAGAAGCAGAACACCTCAGAGCTGGTTCTGTTTGAGGCTGCATGGTTTCAACTTAATTCTGGAGAAGAGTAAGTGTTCTTCTTTGCACTACAGTGCATAAGCAGCTTTGTAAGGCTACTCTTGCTATTTATTACAAATGCCAGTGAAGACGTGGAAAATATTTAAATTGATTTTAAGAAATATAAGTGGAATTAACTACCAATCTCACTCTAGCATGTTAATGAAAATTCTTCTTTTGATGCTGAAAGGTCTCAGAAAGACATTTATCATCATCATTTCACATGCATGAGCTCTACCATTGATGTTCTGTTACAGAAATAATACTTAATCTAAAACAATTATTCCAGAAAAAAGAAGTTAAGCTAACTGTCTGTGCAGAGAATCATCCTGCAGCGGGCTCTACCACTTAATCTTGTAGGTTAATGCTGGAAGTTCTCAGCAGCTGCCCAAGTCTGAAAATTAGAAGCTTCTTAAAAATATTTATCCAGTGCTCAAGTTTGTGAGTACATCACTCACCTGGTGGCAACAGCAACATAGTCTTCATCATGCAAACAACAAGCCACCCGGGAAATGGCACCTTCCTGAAAGCAAGCACAGGAGTAAGAACAGGTAAAAGTTGTTCCTATACTGCCTCTACCACCGTGCAGCTTTTATCTCTAAGATATAAACCAGATTCATGTCAAGAGATGCTACCACTCTGTTGTGATGTGGTTGGTTTTTACTGTTTCTTTGGGTTTTGTTTGCAAACACTGAGCTTACTCCAAGATGCAGCTGACAGCAACACGACATCAAGAGCAAGGACTGCAGTGCATTCTCTGATTTGGAACACACAGAAATCAGTCTCCTGTCCTCACACCTTTGGAAGTTGTTTTGACAGAAGTAAGTGAGATGCTCCCAACCTTAAAAACTGGCTGCATTCATGCTACACTGGAAGCAGCAGTGGCTCCCAGGAAATAGCACCTGGCTGTACAAATAACAGTCCGTGTTTCATGGTCTCTTCCAGCAAAAGCAAGTCAGCCTATCTCTTCTTCACTTATCCAGGTACGTCACTGTTTGGACATTCAAACACTGGGAGTTATCTACTTGTCAGTTGCTCTGGTTTCATATTCAAAATTTTCTTCTAATCCTTAAATAGTCAGGTGACTGTGTTGCTGCTGTTAAAAGTAAGAATTTGAAAAACAAAGGTCTAACACTCTGAAATAATTTCTTTCACACTTTATGAAATCCATTATACCACACACTCTGGGGATACACTTCATACCACAACCTATTTTAAACAC
Source organism: Dicrurus megarhynchus (assembly GCA_013399195.1). Classification (NCBI taxonomy): domain Eukaryota; kingdom Metazoa; phylum Chordata; class Aves; order Passeriformes; family Dicruridae; genus Dicrurus; species Dicrurus megarhynchus. The sequence goes on from VXAD01005374.1 coordinate 1,980,132, forward strand.
AGCAGTCCAAAACTTCACCTTCTTTGGACAATTCAGTAAGTTGAAGATGCCTGTTGACTCTTAATAAACATTAACGTGAAATAATGTCTCTTTCCCAGCCCCGTTTTCAGAAACTTTCATTTAGCATTCTTTACCCCTACCTTGTGAGTGAGAAAGAGTCTTTGCTTCCAACCATCCTTCTGGATAAGGTTCAGTCCTCCTCCTGAGCTACCTAGAGCCAGCCATCTCTTCGACACATCTATACATGTGCACTGAAGGAATAAACACCATAATGCATAACCTGGTAAGTTCTGATCACAGCATTTTTTTCTTGCATTATTATGTGGGTTTTTTTTTAAAGGCTTCATTGTTTGCCAGCTGTGTGTATCATTCCTGAACCAAAGGCAGTGAAGATTATTAAAGAGCACACTTTACAACTGGAGCAAACAGTGCAAGCTGTGCCAGGCTGTGTTACGTACCCACAGATGCATTAAAGAAACACACACAGAGTAACAGGGTCTTCTTCCCAAAGTACTCCTCCCCATAAGGTAGCATGCACACCCCCAAAAAGAATTAGATTAATTCTATGGGTTAATCAAACAATTAACCAAACGGAGTCATTACTTGAATTTAAAAAAATTTAAAAACCAAAAAAAGCCAAACGCCACAAACTCACCTTAAGACGACTGGAATCCAGCCTGAGTGCAGAAAGCAACGGATCCAAACACTCCAGCTCTGCCAAGACATGGTTGTAAGAGTCTGGAATTACTGGCATGGAGGCCATGGATGCACACAGCTAGTGCTGCTCACTCATGGGTACGTTACAGCTTCAGCTTTTGGCTGTACCTGCCAAAAATAAAGTTCTTGATTACTTTTTAGTATTATAGCTGGTTTTCTGCACTTAAAGAACCACCAAATGCTTTCCTACTCAAAAAGCATCAGGTTTCAGTTTGCCAAGAAGAGGCCCAAGAGCTGCAAAATTAGACCTCTGCTTCATTTATGAGAAGTTTTTGTTAATTTCTGAAAACTTAACCTATCAGATATCCCACCTGGAAATACTTAAACTGTAGTTCTATTTACATCTGTCTGCAAAACAAGTTACATCTACCTATGGAAGAAGTCTTATTTTATAGAAAAATGCACTTCTCCCCACAGCATGCACCCTTGATTTGAAACTAACTTTCTCAAGGAAAACATTTAGCATTGGCATTTTTACCTACATCACATTCTTCCCCAAAACTAAGTTTAAGGACTACTATCCCCAAGTTATACCAAATTTAGAATTAGCTGCAATTGTGCATTTTGATACAATTATAAGCACTATCACCCCCATAGTGTCTCTTTTCTAGCATACAAGAGATAATACAGAGTGAAAACCAAGAATTAAATAACCATCGAAATCACAACCTCGTATTTTCCCAAAGCAGCACATACTTTAAAATAATTTCTTGTTGAGTTTTAAGTTTAAACCTGTACATTGCTTAACAAAACCCCAAACCTGTTACACTGCACAGTCAAGTCCCCGAATTTCTAAGTAATCTTTAGTATGCGACCCCATAAATTAAGGAACTCCCTCCCAGAAAAGCCGTCATGGGGGAATTTACATTTCCTCAAAAGAAAAGGGAGCGCTCACTCTCACCAGGCACTAGGAAAAGGGAAGAGGCACACTTAGTCAACGAAACTGAAAGTTGCTCCTTCAAAATTCGCAAAACGTCTTAAAAACCTTAATGGCCACTTCGACCCTCCCCACTCTGCCCCATCCCGCTGTGGCCCTGAGCTGCCGGCTGGGGCTGAACCGCGACACCGCGGGACTTTCCCGTACACGGAGCAAGGAAAAGCACCGCAAAGGGCAGAAGAAGCCCCCGAACCCCTTCAGAAACCACGGGCAGGGCAGAGGGCGACAGCCGAGCCCCGATGCGGCATAGTCGCCAGCCCGGGGAAGCTCTACAGCCAGAAAACACCGCTCGCTCCCAGTCCCGCTCCCTCACCGCTCTGTCTCTCCCCCTCCCGATGCCGCTCACGCCACCGCCTCCAAACAGCGCGGTCACGTGACCCGCGCGAAGGCGGGGCGGGAGCGCGCGCCCGCTCCGCGCTGCATCACGCACCGCCCGCGCGGGAGGAGGAGGAGGAGGAGGAGGAGGGCAAGGGGGAGGAGGAGGAAGTCGCGTCACGCGCGCACGCCCGCCCCTGCCCCCCGGGCCACGTGACGCCGTGACGCGCGCGGCGCCCCCTCCCTCCCGGCGCGCGGGCNCGCCGCTCGCACGGTAAGAACCGCCGGCGCGGGGCGCGGGGGAACGGCGGCGCCGGGCAGGCCGTGGGGCCCGATCCGCCTCACGGCCGCGTTGCCCCGGCGATCCGTCCCCGGGGGCGGCGGGACCGCGTCGCGATAGTGCCGCGGCGGCCTTTGGCCTTCCGCGCTTTCTCCGTGCCCGGCAGACGTGTGACGGTGGCCGGGCCGGAGCTGCGGTGAGGGAAGGGACGAAAGGGGCGGCGGCACCGCCGATCTGCGCTCCCCCGGGCCGCGGGCGGTGGCGGGGAGATGGCAGCGCTGCGCCGGCGGCACCGCGGCCGAGGGCACCGGGCTTCGCCTCGGCGCTTGGCCCGGGTGCGGGCGGCAGACAAAGAGGTGCCCTGGCAGCGCCTTCCCTGCTGCCGGGGGGGCCGGCGGCCAGGCAAACCCCACCGGGACCGTGCGGGTGTCCTCGGGCCCGTCTCACCGCAGGCTGACATCCCTCCCGGGGCGTGGGTGATGCGGATCGGTGGAAGGCTGGGCTGGCCCCTCAGGACCGTGGATCCCCCCCGCCGTGCCCGGGACAAGCAGCACTGCTGTCATCCTTCTATCTAGCCGAGCTGTGAACCGCTGACAGACCTCTGCCACCTCTCGGGGTGCTGCTTTGCCCGCTCTCGGACCTGGCAGCGTCCCTGTGCCGCTGCGGGTCAGGCAGGGCCATTGGCACAGATATTCCGTGATTCTGCTGTTGCCTGCGGGGAGCAGAAGCCTAGCAGCAGCAAGGCCTGCATTGATCTGTCAGCTCGCCTGCCAGCCCGTGCCCACCCTGGCCAAGTCAGGATTATTAAAACGTGTAAACGTTTCATTTATTTCTGCTCAGAACTCGACAAAACCATATGGGAAGAGACTGGAGTGAAATGCTGGTAGTGGAGAGTGTTCAGAACAGGTGTTGTAAGGAACAGAGATGAGAGGTACCTGGTCTTAAAAGTGGTGAGGAAGATTCACGGCAATGGAGGAAGGATAGCTGTTGGAATTTGACGGTATTTCTAGAAGCTGCGTTTGCTCCCACAGAGCTGAGAGGGGAGGGCTTATAGGTGGATAAGCACACAGAACATTTCTTTTGGTCTATGCCAGCACTGAAGCTTCCTGATAGACCTTGCCCATTGTAAACTGCAGCTGAAATTAACATCCCCAAGACAGGCTTGATGACAAGTTGTACCTCATGGTTAGGGCTTCTGGTTGATCCAGGTGCTTTTAGAACAGTTGACCAAACTCTCCTGATGGGGAATTTAAAATAAACTGTCTGACCTTCCTATTCTGGAAGATACTTGAACCAGCAGCTGAAGGACTCTAATGCTGCAGCAGATTAAAATTATCACTTAAAGCTGCAAAATAACAGCATTTCTCTGTGTGCATGTGGCAGTTCTGGCCCCCTGGAGCAGCAGTGTCATCATCCACAGTACTGATTCCTGGAAACTTCAGTTGTGAAACGTAGAGGTTATGAGATTTGGGCAGGCACAAGTAGATCAATGGTGGCTCTCACTCTGCTGCATAGTAAGCCTTACATGTCCCAAAAAAAAAAAGAAACCTGAGCTGTGTACTGTGTGTGCTTTGCTTAGCAAGGATGTAGCCTTCCCTGTAGGAGACAGGGAAGGGAATCCTCAAGCAAGATTTCTATTTTAGAATTTTTCCTGTACTTATTGTAACAAGAAGCCATTTTGTTTCCATTAGTGACAGACAGTAACCTTCCTAAATCCCTATTAATAGTTTTTTTTTATTCCTTCTGATGTACTGTTCAAAATACAGCTCAGGGTTTTCTCCATTTTGGGTAATGCTTACTGTGCTTGTGAGTTGTATCATCCCACTGCCACTGTAAATTACTGCAGGAAAAAGGAAGCACAGCAGTGACAGAAAGAAGAACAGCATGAGCCAGTGTGCTCACCCTCCCAGAAGGTGGAATGAGCCACTTGTGGGATAATTGTGCTCTCACAGATTGCACACTGCAGGGTACTAGAACAGCTCTAAAGGAGAAGTTGGTAGCTGCTGATCCTTTGCTTCTGTAGTTGAAAGACTGGGTGTAGGTAGGTGAAATGGCGTGGTAGAAAAGCAGAGCAACTGGCATCAGAATGAGCCTGACTCTGGAAATGCTTTCCTTTTTCTTGCTGTTCTGTACAGGTTTAATGCCTTTGTATTCTGTGGCTTTGGCTCCACTGCATTGGCTAATAATGACCTTAAAGGACTATATAGTAACAAAGGGAGAAAAACATTAAAATCCCTAGTCTTGCACATGGTGAGGTTTCCAGTCTCTGAGAGTCTGTGGCCGGCTGCCTTTTTCCAGTAAGGATAAGGTGCTGATGAGACTGCAGACCTGCAACAGGAAACTACATAAAATGGTTGTGTGAATAGCTCTGAAAGGGAATAATGCTGCTGGCAGACTGTAATGGATTATGCTAGGGAACAGTCCTGAAATCATGCCATGCAGTTTTCTTTGAGAAAGAAGCATTACCAAGGATGCTCTGAATGTGGCACAGCATGTTCTAGTGACCGCTGCAGTGGTGCTGATGTGAAACGCCACATTCAGCTCAGCATGACTGAACTCTTTGGCAAAGCTTCGGATGGCTGGAATGGTGAAGGAGCAAAGCGTAAGTGCAGAGCTCTTTTACCATTAAGTCTTTCCATCTAGTATTTTACTTACCTCATTTGCACAGGAGCTTATAAGACTTCTGCTGAAGAGAATGCTATGCTACTGTCCAAATTGTCAGAATAAAATATCCTATCTTGCTGCTGGTTGGTGTTTTGTTGTTTCTTGGGGTTTTTTTAAGAAAAAAGGTGAATTTAAATGCTTAGAACTACCATTTTGTGATACCTACTAGTAGTGTGATAGCTGATGCAGGTAACAGTCTGAAGTTTGGCATGGGTCCCAGCAAATATTACAGGTACTCTAAAGCACATGAAACATCCATATCAGCATTGAAAAATATTATTTTGCATATCAGTAGTAAAGTTTATGATACACAAAATACAGCAGTTGGGCATACGAAACATTTTCAGCAAACTTACCAAAGATGTACATTTTTGATAAGTGTACAACAGTATGTTTGACACAGTGTAGTAATACTTGCCATATCCTTTATCTCTTGAAAAATTTAAGGCTGTAGGGTTAACCTGGAGAGAGGAATGATAGTGACTGCTGGGGAGAACAATGCAGCAAGTATCCAAAGGCTTGTTGGTTTGAGACTGCTGACAGAATTATCATTGTGCTGTAGTACGTGTAACATTAGTTCCTCAGACTTTGGAGGAGAGGGACTGGCCAGCTGCAAGCAAATGTACAAAACATTGTTCAAGCCTTGGGCAAAACCCACCACAATAAGAACAGCCCAGTCTTACTGGGCTGCCTTATCCTTAGCACAGCGAACTGAAAATCCATGATTTTTCACATACCTTGTCACCTTCCCTTTTCTGAAATGACTTAGCATCTGCCATTCCCACTGAAGAAGGGAATTGCTGCCAATGCCAGAGGAGATTTGGAATTTGTCATTGCTTAGCTTCAGTATTCTTCTGAACTTGAAAAACCAGTAAAGGAACAGTAAAACAAGAAAATTTAGTTATCAGTTTAAATGTAAGATTTGTGGGTCTTTTACTGGAACAAAGGCAGTATCAGCAATATAATTAAATGAATTATTTAGGTAACGGGGAGTATTTTGTTTAAATAAATTTGCTGATTGTAGTGAAAGAGGGGAGTGTGTTTATCTGAAATACTCCCAAAATCATATAGGCATGAACAAGTAAAAGTGGGCTGTAATACTTTAATATAGATAGGAGTAGTGAAATGATTGTAAAAATTATTAGTAGTGAAATAAGTGTAAAATAATTACAGCTAATCAGCTCAACTGTATGTTTTTAATAGCTCATTGTAGCCACAATGGCAACGTCATCTGAAGAAGTGTTGCTGATAGTGAAGAAGGTGCGTCAGAAGAAGCAGGATGGAGCTCTGTACCTGATGGCTGAACGCATTGCGTGGGCACCCGAGGGCAAGGACCGCTTCACTGTCAGCCACATGTATGCAGACATCAAATGTGAGTGCACACTGCTCCTGCTGCAGTCAGCAGTATTGCCCTGGATGTGTAAATATAACACAAAGCTCACGTGCAGTATAATGTTGGGTATAGCTAAGTGAGGAATGTTGCAAAGGTGTGGAGCTCTGGCCAGGCTACTCTGTAGCAGCAGAGATCAGGACTGTGGTGAAGTATCACCAGCTTAAGGATGCTACCACAGAACTTCTGTAGCCTTCAGATTTTAATTTACACTGCATTTACTATTAACTTTGATAAACTTCTGCAATAAATTGAACAGAAAAATAACCTATGCCATATGCTTGTAGAGGGAAAGGTGGGAGGAGGATCGAGGACGCATATAGGATTTTCAGTCTAACACAGAAACTATCTGGCGTGTCGTCTGTTTAACTCAGTGTCTAAAGCTGTTTCAATTTTCATATAAAATGAACTCTGTTTTATTTTCATCCAACAGACCATAGCTTCAGAAGTGTCAGCTTCTGTAGTTTGGCCTAGCTGGTAACATTCCGAATAAGCATTTGCTGTTGCAACAGCAGAGTACTTGCAAGTCAAAACTAAACAGTAAATGTCTATAGCGTGCTGCCTTTCTGGCTCCAAATAGTGCTCGTATTTCATGTGCTGTAATGCCAAAGAAGGAATAAAAAGTCAGTTGTGTGCGTCACTTGCTAATTGTTTAGCGATTATTCCTGTTTAAAGTCACATACAAGCATTGCAGCAGGATCAAAAGTGTATGATGAATCAGAACTAAGATGCTCTTTCCTTAAATATGAATGTGATAAGAAGTTTAAAAGCCCTGTTCACCTATAATAATCAACTTTGTGAAGGTTTTATTTAGCTATTAACTTACACTTAAGCAGCTTGTATTTTAAATATGTACATGTATAGGCATTGAAGTATTTTTAACTTAGGTGAAAAATGCGTTTTTTGACATCTGAAATAAAAAAAGGCTGAGATGTATTTGTAAATTTGTAATAGAGAAGATGATTTAGTGTTGACGTCTGGTTCCTGTCTCCCACTTGCACTGGAGAAAGGGCTGATATTAAAAGTTAGGTTAGTGCCATGTGCAGTGCTTCACTAAAGTCAGTATGGCAACAGTCCATAAGCATAGCTGTCCCAGCCTCTGCTCCCTCTGGTTATGAGGATGGAAGCAGGAATTAGGTTTTTTCTTATGAGTCATGAGGGTGTAGTAGTACCTTGGAGGCACTGGTGATTGACTTGGGGGAGCAGTAGCGGCTAACCGCACTTAGCTCACCACTGGCAACTGGGATCCAGATGGGCTGTTACCCACCCTGCCTCTGCTTTCCTACCACTGTCCTTCCATGGGAGCTGGGCCAGGTGGGAAAACAAAAGGGGGTGCTTTTCAGTGGGTCAGTTCCTTGGTTCAGCTTGCTGCACAAACACTAGCAATCATACAAGAAATGCAGCAGGAAGAAGTGGAAAGGGGGAATGAGGTCACCTTTCAGCAGCAGCCTGGATTGGTTCCAGGTTAAAATGTCCAGGTGCTGATAACCTCATTTGCAGCAGTTTTCTAATGGATGCTGTGGGGAATGCAAAGATGAGTCAGGACTCCTGAGCAGGAACTGAAGGATACTGAGCAACAGGCTGCTACTGTCTGTGTCTTGTATTTTAGAGTGAACAAGGTGCAGGGTTCAAACTAATTCAAGGGGAAGACTGTCTGTTCCACTTTCATGGCTGCAATTCACACAAAGGAAAATGGTATTTAATTGGATGATGAGGATAACTGCTTATAAGCAAATACTCTAGGGAAGACAGTTTCTTGTATAAGCTTACTGTCTGTCTCTCTGCAATCTAGGCCAGAAAATCAGTCCAGAAGGTAAAGCTAAAATTCAGCTGCAGCTGGTATTGCATGCAGGGGACACAACCAACTTCCACTTCTCCAATGAAAGCACAGCAGTGAAAGAGCGAGATGCGGTCAAGGATCTTCTTCAACAACTGTTGCCCAAGTTCAAAAGGAAAGCTAATAAAGAACTTGAGGAGAAGAACAGGTAAAGGGAAAGGAGCCTAAAAGCTCATTGGTTTTTTTCTTCTAATTGTTAGCTAGCTATCGTGTATTTCTGTTAACAGTTGTTGTTATTTCAACATCATGATGATACAGCATTTGTTTCCCTAGTAAAATCTCCCTGCTTTCAATTTCAAGGCAGTTCCTTGAGACTTACATAACTGTCACATGTTGAGACTACACTTGTGTGCTTAGTGACACGTTCTTGAGGTGTAAAGGTTCTTCCTTATCCATGGCTATGAGAAGAGAGCACCCAACTGGCAGTCTGTCTCTTTAGTCTTCTTAAATATTTATGTATCAGTTAGAAGAGCTGCTTGAAAGATTACTTTTCCAAAAATTTTCTGGAGCCTGGTGGGTTTATTTTCCTCCCCATAGAACCTCTTCTCCCTCAAATCAAGACTACTAAATTGTTAGGTATTTTCATGCATCTCACTTGAGATGCTGCAGTTTGTTACTTGGCATACAGGATGTTTATTCTAAGAAATGTTTTGAGATGTTGAGGACCTAAGTCCTTTTCCCAAATGGGCTCTTGAGATACATTTCCGTTCCTTTAAAATGCTTGTGTTAAACCACTCCCTGTGGCCACAGAGCTCCCTTCTCTGCATCTCCCCCAATGAGTTTCACTTCATTCTAGCGTCTGCTGGCTTCCATTTCCAAAGACTGTTCTAGCTTTCAACATAGCTAAGTTAAAGCTATATTTTTCAAAACATGAGAGCATTGCCTCGTGGGACAGACTGGATCTTAACAAGGAGATTTCCCAGCAGAAGGGCAAGAGCCCTTGTGCTGGAGCTGTGACACAATCAGGATTAACTGGTTCCAGTACTGCAGCAGCCACTAGGGTCTGCAGCAGTGCAGCCTGCTTTGGCACTGTTCCCATACTTGTTTCTTTATGCTGTGTGCCTTCTTTCTGACAGTATTGGTGCTGAGAACACGGGCAGTCTTAGCTCTGAATCTTTGCCTCCTTAAATGGAGTTTTACAGCATCACACTGTGCAGTATCAAGAGCTTTTCTAGTTACTGAAAAAGCCAGAATCCCTGCACATACTCTGACATAGTGTGTTCTCTTAATTAGAAGTCCAAGTCTAGTGATGGGGCTCCATTAGCTTAATTGCAACAGATAAGGCAAAAAAGATTCAGCCTATTCTGGAAGGGTACAACATCCAGAGTCCCTGCAGCACTTCCTCCATTTATTGATATGTGGGAGTTGGGTACGTACCAAAATTCCAAGCTTTAATGAAATAACAAATAACAGACTGCTTTCTGCTGCACTAATTTGTAAGAATTGCCACTAATCCATACTTGTGACAAAAAGAAAAACTGGAGAAACCCTGTGGTTAAAACATAATAGAGAAATCCTTCCACAAAGCTTTCATTTCCACCTCATCCTACTTCATCCTTAGAGCAGCTAAAGACTTTTGTTTTGTACAGATTGCAGTTTATCCATGTTCTTCCCTAGACCATGTACTATGTATCCATAAGACTCCTGATCTTTTTCATTGTTTGCAATTGAACAAGACCCTGAGGTACATGCTGAAGATTGGTGAGGTTATTGGCAGATTGTGAACACACATGCACGTGTCCCTGAAAATAGCCCAGTGAGCTTCTGAGAAGGTACACAGCTGTAAAAACAGCTGCTTAAACATGAGTGAAAATTCAGATGTGTAGTCTTTGCATTTTGGGTAGTAAGGGTGATAACTTCTGTAAACATTGCTCCCTGGTGGAAGCAGTGACCTGGAATGTGTCTCACACTTGTGCTGTGATTAAATTATGAAGATCCTGCTGTCACCACAGAAACATAAATGAACAACCATCTCAGGGTAATGTGTTTTAAGGGATCTTATCCCATTGATATTTTGTGATCTATACTCTTGCACTAGAATAGAGATCCGTAGCTACTGAATTTTAAGATCTTAAACCAAGAATTGGACAGTGCTGAAATCTCCTTTTTTCCTCGCCCATCATACTTTTGTTATGGAACAGCAAGAAAATTCACTGTGCTTTTACAGTTCAGGAGAGTCCAGTCCTGGTGTGCGAAGACACAAAAGCACCACAGAATATTTGAGGACAAGACATGAATCCCACGTTAACTTTTTTGTAGACATTACGGTTTTCAAACATTCAGTGTTAACATCCATTTCTTAAGCCTTTTCAGATAAACAGTGCTATTGACATTGGTTGTTTACACAGTCTTGTTAAGAAATGCACAGCATTTTGAAAGAAAAGATGGTTTCTGTTCCTTTTGTGAACTTGTGTTAGCTGTGGAAATACTAGTAATTTATTCTACAGTGTTTCAATTCTATTCAATACATTCTTTTACCAGAATGCTGCAAGAAGATCCTGTTTTGTTTCAGCTCTATAAAGACCTTGTTGTGAGCCAAGTAATCAGTGCTGAAGAATTCTGGGCCAACCGTTTAAGCCTGAATGCAGGGGATAATTCTGCAGCACCTAGTAAGCAGGATGTGGGCATCTCTGCAGCATTCCTGGTACGTTGAACCTCTAACTTATAGGATTTTAGAGCAAACAGGTTGGGGAAAGTGAGAGTTCTGCTCATGCACTTTATTCCCATATACATGGATGTACTTTCCTGGTTCCTCAACATCTCTCCGCTATTCCAAGTGTAAAGGAGAAAAAAAAAAGTTTCCTGCTAATCTGCAGCCTCAAAGTTCTGTCAGTTTAAGATGCCCAGTTTGAACTTTAAATTGCCAATAGGCAGATGATGTTTGTACTGCTGCTCTGCCTCCCATAAAACAGGAGTGATGTGAATATATGGTCACTGGATTAGACTGTATTAGTTTAATAAATTAAAGAGCATATCTGTGGCAGCATTGACATGCATAAATGAACCCTTCCACCTAAGGGTTTTATTTCCTTCCCAGTTTTTTAAACCAATACATGCTTTCAGTTACTTGAAGAACAACTTGTATGTCTGAAACCTCATTTTCTCTCTCTTTTTCTCTAAGTTTCAGTTATTTTACCCATTTGTAGAAACCATGCTTCAGTAATTTCAGTGCAGTCTAAAAGTAATCTAGGTACAACTCCAGATTCCTCACACAAAGACATGTTTCTGCTTCTGCAACAAAATTCACAGATAGGACTCTAGATGGAATCCCACTTCCACCTTTGTAATGACTATGCTCATAGTGGGTTTGGGAGAGAAAGAGGAGGTAGGAATTTTTTATATTTAGCTGATGTAAAACCACTTGGTTTTTTCCCCTCCTTGGAAATACCTGAATCAGTTGCCAAACAAATTTGATTGCTGATTTCCTCCCATTATTCTTACACCTTAATATTAAAAAAAGAAATCACAATGAAAACTAAACCCACCAAACCTTCAAAACTGAAGTGTTCTTAAAATAACTGGTTATGTTTGTGTCCTCTGCATTTGTGAAGAAGAAACCTTCAGATATTTGTGTCCTAATTCAAGTTAAACCTGACTGGCTCTGCTGAGAATGAGTGTTTCCCTAGGAAGAAGATGGTACAAAAGCTAGACTTGAGGTACACAGGAAAAGGAGGAAAACACAGCAGCCTGTGCAATCATGTACTTTTCCTGTTTCTGAGAGCTGGATGGAGCACTCACCTCCTCCTCTTCCTAAAGAGATCACTGAGATTTAAGTTCAAGTTCTTCTAAGGCTAACACTCATGCTTTAAATTCAATGTTACTTATTATACTTAGTTATACTAAGGTGGTTTTAGTGTATAAAGGAGTAAGGTATAAGAGCCATAAATCCTTTTTTGTCACTTCATTACAGCCGCTGATTGTTCACTAGCTGAATTGTTGAGTGAACAATAAAACATGAGGCATATACAGTACACTTACCTATTTTTACTTTGACACAAGGATAATCATAAATGAATTAAGCATAAATAAATGAAGCATATCTTGTTTTGACCAATGGAGTGCTCTTTGCTTTCTAAAGCCTGCAGTCTGCTTGTTGAATTGTCCCTTAAGTGGCAAGTATAATAAAATACTTCATGTTTGCTCTTTCATTTCTCATCGTAAAATACCTGTGTATGATCAAGTATGCTATGGATCACTGAAGGAAGAAGATTATTTTACCTGCAGCAGACCTTGCTTGCAAGATGCCAGTTCTTTTCCTTCTCCAGTTAGAGAAAGCATCCAGCCATGACTGTTCTTTCCCGTGTGCTTTTCCTTAGGCTGATGTACGGCCTCAGACAGACGGCTGCAACGGGCTGAGGTACAACTTGACTTCGGATATTATTGAATCCATATTTCGGACATACCCTGCAGGTAAGAGCAGTGTTTTACACATCAGACACATCCATTTAAGATTGGTCTTTTTACTGTCTTACTGTGGAAAGACTAAAATGTTAGTCTGAGCCTGGAAGTACAAGGGCTCATATCTTCCAGTCCTCTGGATAATTTTCCCTGCCTCGTTAGAGGGATGGAAAGACACATATTCATATGTTTCATAAAAGCATAAAATATGCTTTTGAAATGAAAACTTTATTGTATTAAATGAAAACATTTTAACTTGTGTTGACTTTTTGTTTCTTAAATTGTGAGTAAATGTTTGATTCCCATGATACTCTCCTAACTCAGTGTTCCAATTAATTGTTATTTTTCATGAAATCACCTTTGGGAGGAAAAGAACCTGATTTCCATCATTTCCCCTGCACTATAATGAACGATTGATTCATTTTGGCCCCTAGTGTGGGGGCAATTCAAGAGTGTTCAGGCCACTGTTACATACACTTTTCAAAGCTTTACAGGCCTAAATGAGTACCTGTTTGCTCATGCTTAATACTGCAGTCCCTTCCATTTAACGGGAATGAATGGGGGCAGCCAGAAAGCAAGGAAGCCAGCAAGGAAATGTTGACATAAAATACCATGTTAAGATTTGTGGAACAGTTTGTAATCGTTCTGGGTTTCGTTCACAGTAAAAATGAAATATGCAGAGAATGTTCCACATAACATGACCGAGAGGGAATTCTGGACACGATTTTTTCAGTCTCATTATTTTCATCGGGACAGGCTCAACACAGGCTCAAAAGACCTCTTTGCAGAATGTGCCAAACTGGATGAGAAAGGTAAGCTGGTTGTCTCTGAAAGCTAGATGGTCATAGAAAGCTACAGCTTTGCCATTCTGAGCACATTTCATAGTGAGAGCATTTCTTGGAACAAATTAGCCCTTGGAAAGTGGCAGCACTAGAAATAAGCTTTTACTACTAATTCCATAATATGCCATCAGTTACTATGGAATAATTTTGTATACGTAATAGGTTTTGGTTTGTGATATGTGCACCACTTACAACAGGTACAGCTTTTGTTACAGATGGGGTTTTAGTAAATGGGATCCCTATTGGTCCAGATTGTCCAGAGGAGTTGCCATCCCTGTTCTCTGTCAGTCGTTTTAATTTGAAATTCTAAAGTATTACCTGTCTTAAATTTTTTATGAAGTTTTGAGATAGGTTTGTGATGATACAGAAATGTGGGGAGTTGGGATCACTTACCACCATTCCATAATATGTATTCTGGCTAATGAAAGCATTCTATTAGGAATGCAAAACCCTTCACAAGTCAAAGCTATCACCAGATATAAACTGTCATACTACCCAGGCAGGGCAGCAAAACAGTGCTAAAATTAGAAGAAGCACAATTGAGGCTTCCCAGCTCCCACTAATATAAGTGCATCTCAATTTATTTTTTTAATCAGTGTTCAGTGATGTCTAGAAGTTAGTGAAAACTGGGTTAATTAGTAGGAAGATGTTTTAGAGTAACTTCACACATTTATTGCTTATTTTAAATGGAACTTCAAAAAAGGTTTAAAGTTTTAGTCCCAGTGTTATTTGGGCCTGTGCAGAACCTTTGTCTTTTAAAGATTAAATAGACCCTAACGATCCCACAATTGTTCTATTTGTTTAGATACAGTTTTTCATGGTTTTTTTTCTTTGTTTCACACAGGGTTAAAAGCAATGGTGTCTCAAGGAGTAAAAAACCCCCTGATAGATTTAACAGCTTTGGAAGATAAAACATTAGATGAAGTAAGTACTTGGGGAAAAAAAACAGGAAACAAACAGAAAATCTGAAAGAAAACCATACACCTGCCTTAGTTTCATGTAAGGATTAGTGGATCCTTCTTTTAAAATCACTACAAATGCTAATTTTAAAACAAATCCCTCACTAGGCAGTTGCAGTGGTTGGGTACTCAACATTCCTACTGTTGTGTGTGTGTAGGGAAATGGAGACTGTGCCCATGGACCTGTGTGCCTCACATCTACCTTGGTGTGCAGGGTGAAAATGCAGGACTTCCCTTTTCTAAAGAATTACTCTTTCATTTGGTATTTTTGTCTAAACTGGACTCTTTGGTTTTTTCCTACCTTTTAGACTCTGTGACAATGTACAGAAGGGTAGCACAAAACAGGAAAAAGTCTTTGATTTGTTCTTACTTTGAACATTGCTACTTGATTTGGCCTAACTGAAGGACACTTTATACAGTTTTCTTTTTTTAGCTTTAAATACCTTTCTTTGCTAAAATTATTACTAACTTGAACTATTACCTGCCTTCAAGTACAAGTTAAAACAATTGATGCAATGATGTACCATATTGTGTAGTAATTTAGTGTTTTTCTGCGGTTGGTTTAACTGAAGCTGTTGAATTGTAATTAATAATGAAGCTGCATTTCTAAGCTTTTTGCTGGGTTTTTTTTGCAGTTTCTTTTTTAATTTTCTTTTTGTGGGAGTTGTTCAAAGCTAGCAGTCTGAAACTGGACCATGAGTTTAGGATAGGTGTGTTTGAAGTGCTCTGCAAACTGCCCTGGTTTGCTCTTGAGGCTGGTTAACAGTGAGCATGAAACTGCCCATGGGGTAAAGTGAGTTGCCTTCAGCCACCTGACAGGTGGGGAACTCTGCCAACATTAAGGCTTGAGGTTTCTTGAATTTTCTACTGATATCACATCCTCCTGACAGGTGTCATTTAGCCTGTGGGCTGCTGGTGTCCCACTAGATTTTAAAAAGAGGTCAGTAAAACAACTGCTATCTCTTCCTTGCCATCAATGCCTGTGTTTTGCACAGGTGATCCTTAGGGCTTTTTTAAGCTAGTTCTGTTTTTACTTATATCATGGTCTTAAAAAATTATCTGTTTAAGACTTGCTACCTTCTCTCTGACGCCCCTAAATTGCCAAGTGTTAGCAGAATAAAATAGTGACTGGAGCTTTTTCAAAGCACATAAGGTGACGGTGGGGCAAAGGTAGGAAAATGATGCTCTGGATGATGATGCAGGGGAGGTGGCTTCCTGACTGAAGGGAAAACAGAATTGTCCTGCTGCTTTGGGAGCAGGAGGGAATTAATGTTGTTTTCTTTGTAGGGCTATGGCGTTGCTTCTGTGGCCTCTACATCAAATGCCTCAAAGTCTGCTAGAGAAAGTAGCAATGCTGCCATCATAAAACGCTTTAATCATCACAGTGCCATGGTCCTTGCAGCTGGCCTCAGGAAACAGTAAGTTTCAGTGTTGTGTTTGTAGTAAATTTTAAGGAATTTCCAAAACAAAAACACATTTTCAGTTATTCATCCAACCTTTTCTTTAATTTTTTTATGAATGATTTTGCTCTAGAAATGAAAATACCTTTAGGTTCCATTTTACTGTATAGAAGTTTTTCAGAGCTGTTTGAAATGATGACTTATTTTTAGCTGAGTTATCATATAAAGCAGATTAAAAAGGGAAGAATGTTTCTGCCTTAGATCTCTAGCCCTGGTGAAGGCTGCAGGAGGAGTGTCCTGTGTGCTGTGTGGAGGTGAGGTCTGGTGCAGGGAGTTGCTATTTCCTGCCTTCCAGGAGCAGGTCTGGCTGGGCTAACCTACAGTGTGGCATAGGTGGATCAGATGAAGGACTCTTCAGGTGCAGTACCCTGCCCCTGACCAAAAGCCTCTATAGGTCATCTGCTCTACAACTGCTTTGTGGACAACCAGCAAGGATTACTACTCCACCCGAATCCTACAGACCTCAGCTGTGAGAGGTCTTAGTTAACAATTCCTTCTGTTTAGCTGGGCTCCCTCACACCATTCTTTGGTTTTGCACAAATTGAACACTGCACCTTAAGCAATCTCTTCTGGGCAACATGTGTTTCTGTTTCTCAGTTCAGAAAGGGACAACAGGATAGCTGTCCTGGAACAGTTGTATTTCAGGGCTCCCAGAGCTCTGCTAATACCTGGTTGCATAACTGTGTACACAAAGTGTTTCTAATTTAGCCATGATTTTGCTGTGTCCCACATGCACTGTGGGCATGCTACTATTTCTGAAGAGAGGGACAAGCACCTTCTCCTGCTGTTGAATTTCCCCCATGACAGACAGGGTTAATGTGAGGGGTTGGTTCCTTCTGTCTACATCAACTGCTAGAAATTAAGACATAAGGGGGAAAAAAAGTATGTGAACATGCATATAAAGTCTTTGAAACAGATGTATTTACTTTGTCTCTAGCTTGTATCTTAAGTTTCCTGTGAGGTGAATTCTTCTTAATGCCATTTCTCTATTTTAAGAGAAGCACAAAATGACCATTACAGTGAGACCAGCAGTACGGATGGAAACTCCAGGGATTCAGATTTCTTTCAGCCGCCACTGAAAAAGGTATAAAGTTAGCTGATGTGATTCTAATTGAATGGAACTGGAAGCTCTGTCTCAAAAAATTGCTGAAAGTTCCTTACTTGTTTTATGACACATCTGAAGCGAAACTTTTAGCCTTGTTTAGAAGTATATAGAATAACAACCTGACTGTCTATAAGAAGCCTTGTACCTCTGTTAGTAAAAATAAATAGATTACACATTGAAGTGTTGTGCTGTTTATCTCTTCAGTAGTGTCCAATGCAAGTAAAAAATTCTAGGATGCTTCAGATGGGACCCAGAAATCTGGTTCTTTGCGTTTACTGCAGTTCTATTTTTGGCCCACTTCCTTTTGTTTTTCTTTCAAATGCCTGAAAACTTCTAGAGAACATCCATCAGAAAAGGATATTGGTGTTCAAGCACCAATATTAACCTGTCAAGTGTGTTGTTTGTAGAGGGGATGATGAAACTGGCACATGACAGCCTTCATCTTAGTCAGAAGCTGAAGTGAGGTTGAATGAAAATCTAGTGATACCTGGTGCAATGAAATACAGGGCAACAGCCTGGTCTAGACTAACCACAGCAGCTCACAAAGTGGAAGAGAGTACTGTAATTGCTATAAAACTGAATTGAATACTCTTCCTGGAGTTGACAGCCTAATCAGAAAATGTCAGAGGGACTCAAAACTGCTGTATCGTGAGAAAACCTCGTAGAATACGTGTGTTGTTAAATGTTGGGGTAGTCTTTGACTTTCCCCAAAAGCTGCAAGTTTTACTGAGCAGAAAATGATACAGTGAGACTAGAAGAAATGTGAGGTAAAGGGGAGTGAAAGAGTAGCAGGAGAATAGGAGACTTCAAAAATAGTTTTGTCATTGTACAAAGTCTGGTATCACTGTGCTGTTACCTCTCACTGCTAATACTCCACAGCTTTGCTGTTACCAGGTACCTTGGGGTCATTACTTTGGTTTTAGTCTTAGACTCCTGTACACCAGCTATTAAATCATTACTATTTCTGCTAATCTGGAGTTAGATGGACATAAATAGAGAACACAAATTATTATCTCTGTACAGCAGAACACTTTTTGGAAGTGGCAGGGATTGACAAGTTTTAGCCAGAATCTGGAGAAAAAGCGACGGTGCCAAGACTTGCAAATGGCACATCCTGAACAGCACTGGGCATCACTCCCTCTGGAGGGTGGGCAGGAGTCATTCCATACCTGGGTTTTCTTTAAGGTTTTAGTAACCCTTCAGCTCAAACTTGGTGAACCAGAAGAAAGCACTGAATGTATGGAATTGTGCCTTCGTTAGTAATGTGTATCATTATTTGGCTCATTTTAGGTAAAACTGCAGGAGGCCATTGAATACGAAGATTTATCAAAGAAAAATAGCGTTAAAACTATTGCACTAAACTTGAAGAAGTCTGATAGGTAAGTTAAAATATGCACAGCTCTTTCAGCAGAGCCAGTTTATCAGGAGTTTCATCACAGCCCACACAGGACCAGCTGATTTAGTCCCTACTGTGCCACACTCAGGTGTGTTACAGCTAAGTTTCAAAATCTGAGTTCTTATATAAACCAATTTCCAAGTGATTCCCTCTTAAATTTGTATTTTTATTTCTCAGAGTGGTTGGGGTAGGAAGGGACAGCTGGAGATCATCTAGTCCAATGCCCCTGTTAAATTCCATCTGCTTTTTCAGAGAGTTGAGTCTCTGTAAGCCAACCTGAATGACCTTGACGTGTAATTTCTGTAAAAGCCTAACAGACCTCTGTTCACAGTTCAGCACTTCATTGCAGCTTTCAGTGGAAAAATGTGTTATATATGAAAATATATACAATTCCAAGAAAAATCCACTCCCGGGCAAAAAAGTGCAGTTGGGTAGTTTGGACTGCTCACTGGTCTAGGATGTTTCTGGTGGTAGTCCTCTTGTGTTCTAGACTTTTGAGTTTGAGAACCATAGATGTAACTCCAGAAAAGGAGCAATACTACCAGAAAGAGAACAGTTCCACATGTACGCCGAACTTCAGTTAGCTTAGTTTCAGTTGAAAGTGATGTGAATTTCTCCATTTTAATGATATTTCCAGAATTTGGTGGCAGGGGTAGCTTTTTATTGGCAAAATAATGGTCACAGATTCAGCAACAAAAGCTCTTATTTTGCTGCCATACCATCCCTAAGCCAGCCTCTTCCCATGTGGCAATATATTGTACTCTGTCAATAAATAAATTAGTGTCAACAGTTGCAAAGCATCTAAAATTACAAACATTTGAAGAACTGTCCAGGAGTTTGCTCTCTTGCTTTACCAACACTCTTAGTAGTAATGCTTTTCCCTTTTCTCATTTCACAGGTATTACCATGGTCCAACTCCAATTCAATCACAGCAATATGCAACCAGTCAGGATATAATTAATTCATTTCATAGTATTAGACAAGAAATGGAAGCATATGTACCCAAACTAACTCAGGTATGGAAGAATGTTTTAAAAATGCCCCTCTTAATCTTAGCTTAGCATCTTGCTTTCTATATAGTTTTGTGTGTCGTGTCTACTGGAGTTTTAATTTTACATGGTAAACTTAAATTATCTCCGATTTCTGTTACCTGATTTATTTTAGAGGTTTAGGTGATACCTTTTGAGCTGTGATACCTTTTGAGCTGTGATACCTTTTGAGCTGTTACGTTTAAAATCTATACAATAGGAAACTGAGTCATTGCTGATGCTCAGTTATATTCTTCTGTTCCTGCTTTCTTTTGAGGAAATGGTAAAGGTATAAGGTAGTAAAGCAGGACAGTCATGCACAGGCCAGTGTATTGATCCCAGCCTCAGAAGTTCAGGTTACAGTGAGCAGGTTCTTAACTGAACTGGTCTTTTGCTCCTAAATGCGCTGGGACTGTGAGTCTGCTGTGGCCTGCACAGAAGCTCTGTACTGGCACCTGGAGGGCAGCAGAGCCCTGTGGCCAATCTCCCCAGCCAGCATCTGAACTTCTCTGTTTGTAAACCTAGTTTGGCCAAAAGTAAAGCAGCCACAACTCTGCTACACTTCTGTATAGTAATTGTCTTATTTCAGAGTAAGTGCACAGACAGTGCAAGGTTTAGGTAAAGAAAAGGGTTGTTTTTCCATAATTAATTGAAGAGTTTTCACTGCAGACAAGCTGTAGCACTTAAAGGCACTGTGCCTAATTCTGGAGAAGAGCTGAACCTGAACTTCCATTGTATCTGTTCGGCTAATCTTATTTTAAAAAGAATTTATTGGAAATAAGTGACCTGAAATATTTCTTTCTCTCCAGGTTCTTTCAAGTGGTGATGCTGCCAGCACTATTGCAGTTCTGTCACCTGGAGGAGCACTTATGCAGGGTGGAACACAGCAAGCCATAAACCGTAAGGATTTGGGATGTCTAATGCTTTAATCGTGTCCTGTTGCATTGCACAGCAGTGGCTGGCTTGCTGTTTCATCTCTCCCTTAGAATATGTTACAGTGATAAAGGAAATTATGGAAACGTGTAGCTGGAGTAGTACTGGGTTACAGCCACAAAAGAAAAGCAACAACCCAGCCACACCGTGGGGGTGGTAATGGCTACACCGGTGCTGAGGCAAGCGAACGAGAGAACATTTTACACAGCAAGTAATGAAGGAAACACCTGATAGATACTAAATTGTCTTACTGGGTTTTACTTGTTCAACATTTCTGATTTTTTTCCTGGACTGTAGAAAATACATACTCCGTGAAAACTCTGAAGAAGCAAGGCCTAGATAATTGTCTAAAACTAAGTTTTTTGCAGCCTGCATTTAAGATCCACAGCGTGCTATGAAAAAAAGGCAGCTCCCTTGAAGACTGCAAGGGCAAATCAGACAGCCTCTCCTTCTCACACCTCCATTCAACCACCCCTTTCCCTGTTGTCACATTGCTGTCAGTTTGAGTTCCTGTCTCTTTAGTCTCACAGCAGATGAATCCCTCTTATCAGGATTTATAACAGTTTTCTAGTTTATCTTGTGTTACTTCGTCTGAAAAGCAGCAGAAATTAATTGAGACAGCTGAAAAAACAAGTTCTTTATGGTACTGAAAGTAAGGGAGCCAGCAAGCAGTGATGAGGCTTTCTTACCCATCCTGGTTGATATATTGGGTGCTACACTTCATTTCTTTGAGCCTGATCACCACTTTTTTTTTTTAAACAGCGTCATCCTGAAATTTGATACGCACTGTTCAGTTCACTGTGCTCATCCTCAGTGACTACTTGTACTTTTTGTTTGGGTTTTTACAGTTATGGCTCTTTCTTTGTTCTTGAACCCTGACACCATTTCTTCTTTAAGAGTACCTGGGACACAGTTCTTTTTTCCTGTCTGGATTTTTCATCTTCCACATGCTGTAACCATATTCTTAATTGCCAACGTAAGATAGAGGGAAAAACTTGCAGTATCCAGAATTCTTAGCACTGTGTTGTGAGGACAACAGGGTGTAGGTGCCAGCAGCAGCAGCACTGCCACGCTATTAGAACAATACAAATATACTGCTTCTAATCCTGGATTAGGTTTGGTGTCCATTCTTTGCCTGGCACAGATCTCACTAAATAATACACAAGCTTCCAAGTATAGAGCCATAAATAGCAGCTGACCTGATCTAATAGCTGCTGATAGTCTTGATCTAATTGCTGCTGAGGTGTGAGGCCACCTCAGTGTTCCCTCCCAGCCAGCCTTTCTGTGACTGTAGTGGAAGTGTACATTGCTGACCTCCTTCGTTGGCCTTAGTTCTCATTTTTTATATGATAGTTTGAATGATGTGAAAAAACCCTTTTTCCTGTTGCAGAGATGGTGCCAAATGACATTCAGTCTGAACTAAAACACTTGTATGTGGCACTAGGGGAACTGCTACGACACTTCTGGTCCTGCTTCCCTGTTAGCACACCATTCCTAGAAGAAAAGGTAAGGCAGAGCTTCCTCTTTATGGGCCTGGTTATGATGTAGCCAGAGCATGGTTTAGAATGGCTGTCATTATTGAAGTACAAGAACTAATACATACGCCTTAAATCAGTACAGCACTTATCATCTCTAGAACTGAAGGTCACAAAATATCATAAAATCTTTTTTTTTCAGCAGTTCTGCTGGTGCTATTAATTAAAATCATCCTTTTCCCTGCCTCCCTGTTAGCTCCCTTTAGGAGCAGTAGCTGTAAGCCAGTTTCAAACAGAATGGTCAGCTCTGTTGCAGCTACAGGGTTCTCATTCCACTTTAAAACACAAAAACTAAAGCCTCCCTTCCCCAGCTCCAAGAAATAACCTCCACAGTGACAGTACAAGTGAGTTTTCCTTACTCTTCTATCCATTGCAAAAATCACTGTCATACCTTCAGAACACACACTGCTTTTCAGAACTAAGTTGCCTGTCTATGACTGTAACTATTTTTCTGTTGCTTTTGACCTCACATGGATAACAAAGTTTTGCATTCGGATATGTTCGTATGTCTGCTGCAAAATACGGCCTGAAAATCCAGTCTTTGCTTGAAGCAAAAAACATTTTGTGAATATCTTACCTATTTATAGTGTTTATTAATGAAGTAATAATCAGAGTGGCACGTTTCACTTTCAGTCATACTGCACTTATCTCAAAAGTAAATACACGCCCGAGAAGTGTTAGAGACTGATATTTGAATAACTTTCCTTCCTCAAACGACACATACTTGAAGCAGCCCCCAGAATTAGTTACAAGGTGTTCTGTTGGAGTACAATTTGTGAAAGGAAATGAAACTTCTGTCTTATTATAATTCTTCACTGTTTTAATACTGGTTTCTGTCTCTCTCAGGTTGTGAAAATGAGGAGCAACTTAGAAAGATTTCAGGTTACAAAGCTCTGCCCATTCCAAGAAAAGATTCGGAGACAATATTTAAGCACAAATGTAAGGGGGAAGTACTGTTTAATTATGTGGGTGCATATTAATAATTGCAGTCTGAACTATGAGAGGATGGTAGTGTTACTTTGTTACTTCTTATCCTAGGGCATCCTAACTTTTTTTTTTGACTAGGAAATGGGCAGAGGGACATTGGGTACAGTTAAGCAGTCGTCTCTCCCTGTCCAGCTTGCTGAGTGATGCCAGCAACTGACAAGAACTATAAATTGAGATTACCTGAGTGATAGAACAGAAAGGGGAAGTCACGTTTCATTTTTCACTTCCACCATGAAGTAGAACTTGAGCAACTTCAAAACTCTTCCCCTATGTTAGATTTGAAGTGGTGGTCACGGACTAAATACCAGAACAGAGAGCACAATGGGGTATCACTTCCCCATGAGCTTTCAGCTCAGCAGCTCTCTGCCACTGCTCCCTCTATGGATATTTTACAACAGAGCCTTAAGCTCCTTTCTCTGATCTTAGCAAGATTACTCGTAGTGAATAAAAGGAAGAATCCACCTGAAAGGGAGGGAAGGGGATCTGTTTTCCAGCAGCTGGGACAATGTTTTCCCCTCTGTTTCAGTTGATAAGTCATATAGAAGAGATGCTGCAGACGGCCTACAATAAGTTCCACACGTGGCAGTCCCGGCGCATGCTGAAGAAGACGTGAGGGCGCATCCTGTACAGGTCTGAGAGCAAAGCCTGCAATAGGGTAGGACTACAGCCTAGGTATGTGCAGATCTTAGAGTTGTTGCAGGAAGACCTGCAAGCTGTGGACTTCTGGAAACAATGCTAACTGAACTTGCACATTTTTGAAAAAGAACTGAGATTAAACTTGAAAACTGGGGAGAAAAACAAGGAAGAACCAAAATGGAAGAGCTGAGACGCAAAAATATTTAAAAGACACTGTTTACTGCAGTTACTCAGGAACTGCTTTTGATTTGCATAAAGAGCTGCTTTCAGAAATAAAAGATTTAAAGAGGGTGTATTAATAAAATTTGTTTTTCTGTCTAATTTTTTTTAAGAAGTGTATGGCACAGGGTAGATCTCAAAAGTTTTTCTTCACTGGATTCTGACGTTTTCTTGAATTCTGTTTGTACTTTCTGCAACAGTTTAACAATGATGTTTTAAAACATAGCTGAGACTGTTTTTGCTTCAAACATCTGGGAGAGTGTAGCTGTCAGAAGACAAGCTCCTGCCATATGTTTCCCCACCAACTGGAAGCAAGAGACATTGCACTGAAAGCTGTTCATGGTCTGGGGTCCCTAAAGGTACACAGGGGCAAACTTTTGCCTGAAGTCTTCAATTTTTATGCAAAATTTTTTCAGCCATCAGTTTTGCATGTTTCCTTTTGAGTGCAAGTGTGTGCTACTGCAATCTTTTTTTTTTTCTTATGGCGGCATTTGTTCTGAGGAGAGAATGCGTTTTTAAAAATGAAGTTAAATAAAGTTTTTTACAAAGGAAGTCACTTATTTTCAATTCTTAGGCATTTTTTATTTCTTCTCCTGAATCTGTTTTCCTTCACTCTTCCCTTTTGAGTATTACACTCTTTTTGGCGAATTGATAATCATTGCAAAGAGAAAAATGCGTTATTTACACCGTGTCCATAGGTATTGGGAATCTGTGCCATACTTTGTTCTAAATAGAATCAGTTCACAGTTTCAGAACAACTTGTCTTGTATTAAATGTGACTTAAATGCAAAGTTACCCCCTTTTCTAG
This sequence comes from Dicrurus megarhynchus, assembly GCA_013399195.1. Lineage (NCBI taxonomy): Eukaryota > Metazoa > Chordata > Aves > Passeriformes > Dicruridae > Dicrurus > Dicrurus megarhynchus. The sequence goes on from VXAD01005374.1 coordinate 2,004,578, forward strand.
AATATATGCAGTTTAATGACAACCTTGTATTTTTTTTGTCACTTTGACTGGACAGAAGCCCAGTATGGGCTACTGAACTTTTTTACTTCAGATTAAATGTGACTGTTAAAGATGCATCTACTACAAAGACAAATCAGACTGACAGTATGCATTCAAAGCAAGCACAGCAGTGTTCAGTACAGCAGAAGAAATTCCCCAAACCTGCATGATGGCTTAATACTACATTTTGGTATGATGCTAAAACATGACAGTATGATGTTGGGTGGATAATTCTTGAAAATTCCTACAGCAGAAAACTTGTATTGGTGTAGCCAAGTGGGTGCTTGTTCTGTGCTGCTGCTCTGTTTATGCAAGAGGGGTTTTTTCTTTACTGATGTGAGGAAGTCAGCGGCTTCTTTTGACCCTTTTCTTTCAGATTTTTGTATTATGCTATGATATTTTGGTTAAAGCTGAGTTTCAGTTAAGCATCACTGTCTGCACCAAAGTCCTGTTCAGAAATGTGTGCATATTGTTCAGGCTCGTTCCCTGTCTGCTGCTGCAGATCCATGCATGATCCCTGCTCTGCGCTGTCCGTGAGGTTCTGCTACAAGAAATGACTGGGCTCAACCAGAGATGCCCGTGTTCTTGCCAGGGTGAACATGTCACTGGGAATAAACAGATGTACTACAGCACTTGGGGGATGAGGTGCACATCTTGTCAATAGTTACCTCTTGTGAGAACTAAACTTTCTCTAAAATTTAGGCTTAGGGTGTGGCTTTATGAAGCCAAATCCCCTTGTAAGTGCAGGCAGCTCCCAGAAAAAAATGGTAATTTTGTTCTCCCCCGATCCAAAGCATTTGATCTAGTAATTCTGGGGCCAAATTCCAACTGTTTCTTGAAAGCTAACACACCTTTTATCATACCAGAGGGTCAAGAAAAGAGGTCTGATTTACATTCTAACTGTGCCTGAAGCTATGAACAACGCATTTAAGTATTAGACTGCACTGAGACTTCATTTAAAAAAGTAGTAGGAGAGTTTTGAATACAGAACTAATTCACCTTTAATTGGAATCAATTTCCAGTGTTCCTGGAAAGACTGGGCAAAATGGTTAACATGGTGAATAAGTGTCAGTGCATCATAAGAACATTTTACAGCTCCAAGGACTGATGTTTATAACGATTTTGGGGATGGTGTTGCAATAGCTTTAAGTTATTATAATGATATCAGGCTATCAAAATGTACCTTAATGACAAGAACTAGGGGGGAAGAGGACTATGATACTAAATTCAACAGTTTTGCCTAGAGACTGTACAGGCAAGGCTGCTATGCACTTCATATTGCTTTTTCAGGTATTGTGGCAATAAGGCACAGGCCCCTCCTCAAGTAAAGGGAGGTAAACTAAGTATTCTTTCTACATTGTGTTCCCCTTTTCTGTAGCATGGTCCAAAACACAGATTCATTCCTTAAGTTTTGAAACTGAATCATCGTGCATTATATTACTATTGGAATCTTTATACTGACTTGTATTTTTAATGAGAATTCATAAAACTTGTATCATTGGCATTGATCTAAGATTTGTAGAATAAACCCTACTGAATTCTGAAGTGAAGTCTTCTCTAATGCTTAGGCTGTGTTTTCTGATTGAATTAAATCCCTAACAGGCTCTATTGAGGTCTAAATTGAGAGAACTGTATATAACTCACTTAGCTGTCCCTTGATGCTGATAGGTCAGCAGCAAAAGGGTTACAATATAATTACTGTCAAACTGTTTCATTTTCAGGATTTGAAAACTTCTACTGCTGCACAAGGAGTCTACACCATTACGAGTGCTACTGTCCCTCTGTTTCCTGCCATAAAAAAAGCCACTTTAAGTCCCCAGGGATTAGTACTCTGCTTGTTCCATATATTGATGCAGCAGCTGTTGGTTCAAGAGAGCTGCACAGGAGCTTTGTCAGTCACTCTAATCCAAGGTTTGCTAGTAATGGAGAAAGGATAACAGATACCAGCCTGTGCATTTCAGCAGATGAAGACACTTAGATGCACCACAAAAAAGGCTGGGTTAATTCTCTCCCAAGAGCTCTACCCCAGTCAGGGACAGGAGGTGACAGCCTTCCACTGCAGACACCCTACAAGTAAGCTTCTTACATGCTCACAGGGTAGCTCTCAAGACTTATCATCTGCAGCTTCCTAATGTGGCAAAGATCTCACCAAGGCCTTGTTGTGCTTTCCCAGATGGATGAGTTTCCCCACCACTCTCTGCTCAAGATGCTTTTTTTAGAGCTACAAGTATTTTCCTTTACTTATGCTGTAACTACACCCTTACAACTTCTAGGTAGTGGTATTAGCTAGAAAGCTTTCTTTATCCTTGCCCAAACTCTTATTGAACAGCTGCTTTATCCAGAAAGTCACTTGTGTAAGCAGGGAAGGTGACAACAAGAACGCTCAAGACCCAGTTTTCCATTATCCGTCCGGTTTCGCTTTCTTAAGGGAAGAGCCTGCCCAAGCATCCCTGTGGCTTTGGAGCCTTTGTGTTGCAAGAGTTTCAGAGTGTGAGCCACAATATTCTGAACTTGTTTCTGTGATCTCCCTTGCCCTGCAGCAAGAGCTGGAGCTCAATCCAAATGGGACACAGCAACTTACTGAATAGCAATCAAGAAGTGATCTAACACTGATCCTCAATAAACCCAGTGACAGATGTGTTCCTACAGCAGAGCTCAAAAGCCTGGGGAACCACCAAAATACCTAACACAATCTCCTACATGTTTTTCAGGATACTGCATTTCCTCTCAGCTCTCTGAGCACATCATCTCCCCAAAAGATAGCCAAGCCCTTGTCTGTAATGCTGATAGCAAGGGAGTTTGTTAACATCAGATGATGCTCTGTGAGGGCTCTCTTGGGCTGGAAGGGACTAGCCCCAGAGGTGCAAGATGCAGCCAGCACAGCTGACCTGGCTGAAGGAGCTAGAGGCCACAGACCAGAGCCCAGCCATCTCCTGGGCACTCCTGTGCCCAGCCCTGGGCAGCCAGCACCCCACAGGCCCCTGGTGCCCTCAGTGAGGGAGCTCTGTACACTTCCATCCCAATTCCCACAGCCCACACAGCGCCAGTTCTCCTTTGTGCTGCTCTCCAGGCTCACAGCCGGGTGGCAGAGTGCCACCACAGTGACAGGAAAAGTGCCTTCAGGAATGCAGCCGAGGCTGGGGCTCCTTGCTGGCAGTTTCCCAGCCAGATGCTCTCAGCTGCTGTGATTCCCCCCACAAACATTTCTATCCCCTCCAAAACTGACAGTCCTCTGGTCTTCCTCTCCCAATAGAAGTCCACATACCCTTCATCAAGAAAAGCCAAACTACTGCAGTAGTTCAGATGTCAGCATATCCCCAAGGAAAAAATGTCCTGGACTTAGACCCTATCCTTCCTACATGCTAAGATCCTGTTGCTTTATTACCTCACTGACAGCCCTCACAAACCACAAGTTAAATCTGAATCTGCTGAAGGCAGCTTTCTCCCAAACACCCATAAACCTGGACACAATTTTGTCCTCTAGAGTGTCACCTTCCACACAGCCCCACTCCATCCCCTTCCATCCCAAGTTCACTCACAGGCACATCCTGACAAGCCATCACTTTATTAGAATTTCTGCACCCAGCAGAAGCAGCTTCAAGCGCTGCTGACATCCCTACTTCCCTGCCCCTCCTCAAGCGAGCTCCTGCCCCGTGTGCTCACCCACAGGACTGCCCATCACCTCTTCGGCACAATGCAGTCTCCACCACCCCTGGACACCGTGGCCAAGCACCTCATAGCCTGGGCATCCCAGATCCCTTCTGTGTAACTTCCCCAGGACTTGGCTGCCAACACAATCCATGTGGACCCACAGCTGTGCACTTCATCCCCTAAATCCTAAACTCTCTCTGCATCATCTCAACAGGATCCCAACTACAAGTTCCAGAGAACTAGAGGGAAGCACTGGAGCATACCCAAGCTAAAGCTCCTGTTAAAAAGACAAGACTCAAAAACTTTGGGAACTGGCCAGAGGTGACCAGTCTTTCTGGGGCAGGGGCTGCCTCTCTCCAGGTACTGCACAGGGAGTGTTGGCCTCAGGTGGGACTTCCAGCCTGTTAAATGAACCACAATGTGTTGGCTTCCTCCCTGACCTCACCTGCAGCCGATGGGATCCAGATAAAACAGCATTGACAGGAATTTTATCTGACATAGCACATGTCCCGTGATCGGAACTGACAGCTCAAATGCAACAGCCCCACGACGGCCACTTCCCTGTAAGCACTCCCCCCATTTCTACCTTTGCCCAACTCTGCAGATAGTATGTTAAGGAAATAAACGCCAAGTTGTAAAGCCACGTGGTTCCTAAGTGACAGTCCCTGAGCCTGGGCACGGCTCCCCTGTGCTTCCGGCCACGAGCTGATCATGAAGGGAAACGGCAGCAGCGAGGGACTCGGAGCAACGCTGGCATCAGCCTGGCGTGACTCAGCAGGACAAAGATTACCTGGCCAGAAGCAGGCAGCAGATATCCCTGCTGATAAGCACCAACCACCCTGTTGTGCAACACCAGGCCACACGAAGCACATCACTGTGCAAAATGCTTCCCAGCAGCGTGGCACAGGCACCCGGGGGAGACGTCTCTCTGTACGGAGACGTTATGTCACCAAAACCAGAATGTTTCCTTTTGCCCTGCGGCCCTGCAGAGCTCAGGAAATTGCACCCTCACAGTCTTTCTGCCTTCCTCACCCTTCAGGCAAAGCTCCCAAACTGGCTTGTGCTGTTTTACAGCAGACAGTGGAATGTTTCTTTAGGGATCTCAGTCCTGGACAGGGATCCTGGATGCTGCAGCAATGGAACAGCCTTTCTCCATGCCTTGCCACTCCCTTGGGCACAGCTCCTCACCTTGCCTTAACAAAAGCAAACACATACAACAGTCCAAAGACAAGCACAGGGGTTACAGTTCGATCTGCAATAACCATTCTTGGGTGATAACCACTACTTTACACTGAGCAAACACCAACACTCTACCAGAACCAGTGTCAGAGCTGTGATCCAATCCTTGTGGATCCTAAGTGAGGTCCTATTCAGCTAAAGTATTCAGGATCTCTAACCAGGGATTTAAAATGCATTTTTCCCCAGGGAGGCAGGAAATCCCTCCTCATCATACTCCCTCCCAGGAAACCCTTCATGCCACAATTTCTAGACCTCACATCACAAGACTGACAACCCTTTTAGTTCCAGAAAGGAGGATGATCCCAGATCTCAGCCAGGCCAAGGCATTCCCATCTGGAAAGCAGAGATTGCCAGCAGTTTCATTGATCTCTCTCTCATGAGGGGAGACTGCTGAAAGCAGCTTTGAGCCTCATTCCCCAGCCGTACCACTGACAGGCTGACTCCATGCCAAACACCTTCATACCAAAGCACACAGGGGGGCAGAAAACAAACCACCCCCAAAAAAGCAGTGTCCGTTCCCTTACCAGTCCCAAATCCAGTGGTGCTAGCCATTGCCAGCCCCTGCTCAGATAAGTATCGCGACAGACACCTAGGTAGGGACTTCACATTCTCACTCTCAGGGAGATGGCTGCTTTGTAGCCCCTCTGCTCCCTGCCTCACCCTGCTCCTGCAGCAGCAACTGCCTTTTGTGGGGCTGGGATGGGAACACAGGCTCAGGAATACCAGCCCTGGAGGAACCACGAGACTGGACAAGTGCGCTGGCAGCATGGCTGGCAGAGCCTAGCCTTGATCTCTAAACCCCAACCCTGTTTAGTGTGGGCAACCTGGTTTCCAAGGCCACAGACATGCACTGAACCCCTCCCTGAGAGCTCCCTGCCATGTTCAGGCTGGATGAGCTGGGACAAAGCACTGCCAATCCCCAGGCTCTGTATCTGGAGACACATAAGAGAGAGTGAGTTCCCCTGCCACCTGAGATGGATGCAGAGGTGCCCTAAAGGCACAGCCCAGCCTCCATGGGGGTCAGTAACTATTTCACTACACTTGGAGACCAGCCAGAAGAAATCCTCTCAGTGTGGAGAGCTACTTCTGGGGAAGTTCACCACATCACGGCATCCTAGTGCTAAACCAGGCCCCTCTGCCCCGCAGCTGTTTGCTGTACCCGTGCAGAGAATGACACAGGCTTGTGGAGCTCTGTCCTACTTTCAGAAACAGCGGATTCCTACGGAGACAGGCAGGAAGGGTGAGCAATGCTGACCTGGCACACAGCCCCTGCCTGGTGCAGCCAGAGCTCTCACAGACACTCACAAACACAGCCCCCAGTCCTGGGGGAGCGTGGGCACTGAGACATGGAACAGCACCTTCTGCAGCCTCCTATCACTTTGGACTTGGCTCCGTAAAGAGTGGCTCGGTGCTCTCCTCCAGACACAGCTGGCATCAGGCAGCCAGAACCAGGTCCCTGCCAGCACACATGAGAGCTCTACCTTGTCCTTGTGCTCAAAGAAATCCTTGTCCACAGAAGTGTCTGATGTGTCAGTGTCAACAGCAGTAAACCCGACTGTGCCCAGGAGATCCTCTACTGGAAGAAGTATCCGATAGAGAAGCTGCACTTTACAATCCAGTGGCTGATTTCCTGCCAGCTTGGTTCAGTCCTTGGTTAAACTGCATCTCCTGGGAAAGCGGGAGTATGACGACTCATGTCTAGAACTACGCAATGCTTTTTCCACCACAGGAGAACCCACAGACATGACAGAGAAGTTCACAAAGACGAGCAGAAGCAGTTCTGTTTCTGCCCTAGTCAGACCCCTATTTAATCCTACAGGGCACGGCACAGCCCTGCCCAGAAACCCTCCGTTCGAATGCGGACATTTGGTGCTCTGTCCCTGCAAGAACGCCTCTCCCCTGCAGCCCTGACTCACAGCCGTCGCTTCCCTTTATGCAGCTCGGCTCCATGTCCTGCGCGGCCGGCGATGCTCGGTGCCAGCAGGAGCCGCGGCCACACGGGAGCAAGGCTACAGACAGCCTGCGAGGGAAGCACCCCTCCTGCTCCGGCACTTGTACCGCTGCCTCAGCTCATTACATTATTTCAGTATTACTGCCCCCCCCAAGCATCACCCACACCCCCTTTTAAGTGATAAATATCGAGCTCTCCACGGCCAGAATCTGATGCTATAATTAGACACCCCTACAGCACACACTGCTGTGTTACACAACACGGCTCGGAGTCCCTGGGCACCGGGTGAAGTTACATTTGCATTTTATTCACATTACAAACAAACTCTTAAAGCAAAATCTCCCGAGTGGTCCTGGTTACTGAGCTGCGGTTCAGATGACGAGGCAGTCTGAGAGCGTGCAAACAGATTTCCCTGGTCTGAAACTAAAGCAGAGGTGAACTCTAGTCACCAGCAGGTGTTAGTCCACAGGATTAGCCAGAAGTAAAACCACCAGCACACATACAAAGTGGATGTCAGGTCCTAACTACCGACTGTTTGCTCGATATCCAACCCCCTTTATGGCACACAGGTTGTTAATGCAGACGCAGCTGCTCACAGTTCCATGCAAATCTCACTGCCAGACCAAGAAATGCCTTTGATTCATTTAAAGGTTAATCTCAAAAGCCGGGCTCCAAACTCCAAGGCTTCACAGCTCTATCACATTTCTGTTTTCTTTTCCCCGCAGCAGCAGGGCAAGTTCCTGCCCAAACTTTTTTCTACAGCTGCACCAGGAAGCACTGGACTAGCTGCAATAACTCACACTAATAAACTGGATAAATAGCTCACGTTACTCACTTTCAGCTGACTAACACGGTGATAGCTCTGTCACTTTTAAAGGGCTGGGTGAAATGCCCTGCTGCAGCAGTGTGTGCCTTGCAGGAGCACTACAGATCCTGGTGCAGCGACAGCCATATGGCATCTCCAGACAGCAGCACTGTGAGCCAGAGCCCCAAGCTCTGTCTGCAGCTTCCCCACCTACCTGGTACAATTTATAAGCAAGTATTTGTGCATCTAACTCCCACCGGATGCAGCAGGATTAAAATTCTTACTGGAACCTTAAAAATCCAGCCCTGGGGCCATTCCTGCTGACACTGCTTGGCAAGAGGGTGGCTGGGCAGCACAGGACCCAAACCTTGGCAGCTGCACACCCAGCCTGTACAGCTGTTTTGGAATCTGCATCTGCCAAACAACAGCATGAGGGAAAAAACCAATCAGGGACAACATTTAGGATGTGTCATTTCCCAAGGTTACCATCAACTGTTAAGAATATTTATGTAATCAAAAAGGCAGCACTGGTCATAGACAGCCCTTCAGCTGACCCTAGTCTTTTTTCTACAGAAAAGACAATTACCTAATTCAACCTAAAAGAGCATTCTCCCCAACCCAAGTTTCCTGCATTATCTGCAAGATGCAATCTAAATAATTCAAAACTTCACTGGATCTAGGTCACAGACAGAGGTTGGTTTTTCAGCAAGATGTCCCAGAGGAATTGGCTACTTTGTTTAATTTGTTCCTGACTTCCAACACCATATATAAGGGCACTCAGCAGAAGACAGAGTGGATGCGAAGTAGGAAGGATACTGACAAGGGCTAACTTCAGCTTATCAAAGTTGGGCTCCTTCTCACTCTCAGGGAAGATAAAACCATGGATTGCATCAGAGTCATGTCTGTGGCTGCTGAAGGTCCACAGCTTAATTGCAAGAGATGTGCACAAGTTCTCGGGTCAAGCAAGCTTGTCTTCTGTTTGCAAGGATCCACACGCACATCTCCAAGGGTCTCCAAACCACAGTGGTTGAAAACCCACCTAAGGAGAAGAGAGACCATTTTCAGCTCTTCCCAAGGATGAATCCATGGAAGGACTTCTCTATGGATGGAGCCCTGGTGGAAGTGGACAATAACATTTCTGAGCATCTCCCAGGCCAGCCCTCAGGCTCTTTAGGTGCATGCAGTTCACAGAAGAATTGCAAAGGCAAATCTCTAACCCTGAAGTAATTTTTACATCTTTGGAAACACGACATCAAGCAGTCCGGAGTCCAGTGGTTGACCTTACTTTTGGGTATATTGGTTTTTTCCTCCCCATTACTTGCATGTAATAGCAAGTTACATTAAGTCAGGAAATGGGACCGGCACAAAGCTCAAACTAATTTTCCTACTGAAGGCCTTGCACAACCATTTTTACAGCAGGCCTTTAATGACATTTTAGTCCAGTTACAAGCTTGCAATTACAGGCATTTTCAGATAGCTTGGGCAGGCCATCAATACTTCCTGGAAAACAGGTTTTGTTTTCCATATTTCTTTGTCAAAAGGAGAGAGCAGTGATTATATTAATTTCAGAGAAACTAGATATCATCTCCCAAAAGGACAGAAATCATAGGAACATAAACTTGTCTCCACTTGACACAAAGTTTCTCAAATCTGCTTTATCACAGGCAAGCTACTGCATTATAAGTACTAGAAAAGCAACAAACTATTTAATATATTGGCCAATATTAAGCATCTACCAACTTCATCACACACCCACATTCAAGGTTTCATGTGAAATAAAGAGCTTATCACTCTGCTCGAGGTTTCCAGACGGATTAAGTCAATCTGGGGACAAAAAACTTCAGAGAAACTATGCCACAGCTTTAAAAGGCTGTATTTAAAGGAAGTACTGGTTTTCCAGACATGAAGTACCCAACTTCCAAGAACCTGATCTCTGCAGGATACATGAAACTGACATGTTAATACATGTTGCATTTTAAAATCCTAACATTTTATTCCACACTCTCCAAATTCCATGTCTTATGTTCAGCAGAACAGCATGGAAATTATGAGAAATTTTAGATTAAAATCATTCTATTTTTATTAGCCAAGGAAGAACTTCACAAGTTCTTGTAAAGAACCCTGTGGGCCAAATTCATCCCATGCTGTTTTATCAATGTTCCTAAAGATTTGTGTTTTCTTTTTGTGTCCTGACTTTAATGGATGTTTTGCACCGGTACTTTCTGCAAAATCAGACCTTCAATGCATTAGATACCTAATATTTTAAGGGGTTAAAAACTTCACTGTTTGGGAACAGAAGTCAGTAAAGCCACAGCCCCTATCAACACCATTACCAGCAAGATACTGATTTCTTCCTCTCTAAACTTCCTATTTCTTTCTCACCTAAAACCAGATCATGCAAGCAGAGTTTTGAACTTTGAGTATTGATTTTTTTTTTTTAAACCTATTTAACAACCTCTACTGCTTGCATGCCTCTATTAAGTAATAACCTTGTGATTTGATTGCTGTGCACACCATGAACTATGTATTTGTAATACACGGCTCCCTGGGACATGCAACCACGTCCATGAGCTCCAGCAGAAATCACACAATGGAGCCACTATTTCAGCCCTGCCTCCTGGCTCACCCTCTCAGCACAGGCTTTTTCCTCTCTGCTTCCTTTCAGTGCTGCCAGGGCTGAGCCGCTGCTGCAGCTTTCCTTACGGCTCTGCTTTCTGGAGTCCTGGGACTTGGTTAACAAACAAACAGTTCTTCACTTATAAAAAAGAATCTTGGAAACAGAAATTCGGGTTTTGGAAGACAGAAAGGCAATCTGAAGCACACCAGATGGTAAATTCTGATTTTTTAGGCAAGTCACGTAATTCTGGCAGCCTAGTAGGGGAGGTAGGGGAGAAAAGGAGATTTAGGTATATATTTGTGCAACTGACAGCTTTTTACCTGACAGTATCAAGGAGGAGTAGAAAAAGCCTCCTGTCAACCTGAAAACAATTTATGAGATACGCTCTTTGGATCATGCTGTTGTTCAGCCTTCAAGTCAGACACAGCCTCCTGCACGTTTGGGCGAGCCTGCAGGCTGCCACACTGCGACCATCCTCCTCCTCCATGCAGGAAACCAGCAGCTCCGGGAGTGCCAACCATCTGCTCCAGCAGCCCTCCCACGCACAGGCTGCCGAGGCCGGCTCCTGCCCAGAGCCGATGCCACCCCAGCGCTCTGCCCTCGCTCTGTGCTGCTCCGGTGGCCCTGGGATGCCGTGGGCCTGCTGCGGCGAGCCCAAACCGCAGCACTGCGCAGCAGCACGGCCGAGTTTCTGCACAGAGCTGCGAAAAAGGACTGCACAGAGGATGCCCAAGCACAGCAAAGCCACCAGAGCTGGTGGCTGGTCCTGCAGCAGTGAGCAACCAGCCCACGGCCACCGGGACATCGACAAGTTCTGGACGCTCCAGCACACGCTTCCAGCGGCACTGCACCGTGGCAACAAGGCAGCCGGGATCCCCACACGGCTTGAAGGCACCTGCAAGGCCTGCCTCTGCCACAGCTCAGGGCTGCTACACCTTGCTTTCACCACAGCTCTCCTCTGCCAAGGAATGGTTTCTGCAGGTTCATTTCCTGCCCATCTTCATTCTTGTGGAGTCTGTGGCCACCCAGTTGGTGCTGGGGAACATGTGAAATCATGTGAACGTGTCACAGCTCCAGGATTTACTGGCTCAGGTCTGCATTTGCCAATGTTTATGCTTTCGGAAGAATGCCTTAGAGCATTCACCTGGTTTTGAGCTACAGAAATGTTTCTGATACATGCTGTGAACAAAGAGGGGTGCTAAAAACCTCTTCTAATCCATGTCTCTCAAAGGAACAGTGCATCACAATCCAAGCAAAGAAGCCAGCACACAAAACTGTGCAGAATAATCACCTGGTAAAAAGCCAGAGTCCATAAAGGAGACAAAAGAGTCCTGCAACTTCATTCCAATAAAGGGAGAGAGTATCCACTGGGGCATATTCCCGTGGGGTTTCTCTCTTGAGGTTTTGGAGGGTGCAGCCTCCTTTTATCCCAAACTCCCGGCCGCATGGTGCCCTCTTCCTTTCCCCATTGGCTGAGGTACAGGAAGGTACAGCCTTCCTGAACCACTTACCACATATTCCCCCTTGAACCTACTATTTTACTCCAAAGTTTGGAAACTCAGGCTTGTGCAGACATATTTGTCTATTTCGGGAGTTCAGCTGTCTGGGCTCTGTAACAAACCCGTGGCTTGAAGGTCGTAGGGACATTAGAGATATTTCAAAGACATTAACACTCATACCCTCACACATCAAACTGTTGGTAAAGACATTAACACACATCTTTACTATCAATCCCTCCTCTTCTTGTTTCTCAATCTGTCTTTACAAACCTTAGTTATCATTAACTTATTTTTTTTAACCACCCAGCATGATCTAAAAATTAACACTTGAACAACCCCCTCCCAACTTTTCCACGTCTGGCCTCTGCACCAGGTAGGGTGAGTAAATACAGAGAAATGACTCAGCATAAAGAAGACAATGACAGTTCATATTAGCCCACTAATCACTAGAGGTCCTTCTAGATGATCCATGGCTACTGATCTGATCCACTTTTGCAGAGCTACCGTGTTGTCCTGGTTGGATGCTATGAACAGCAAAGTCCAGAGGCAGGGTCTGTGCTAACTGGGCTTCCTGTCAAAGAGCTCACAAGAGACGCAGTATCCTGGCCACATACTGGTTTAAATATACATTTCCACCTCCCTGCTACGTTGAGAATAACCAGGGTAAGGAATCCCAAACATCAGTTCAAAGGGGAATAATTTAAAACTCCTTGGGGTTTGGTTCTTACTCTGGCTAAAGCTAATGGCAATAGCCATATCCATGGCATCTTAGGTTCTAATACCAACTTTGAAAGGTGTTTCCTTTCTACTCGACCTGAACTCTGAGGGTGCCAGAGGGTGTGGAGGTCTTGCTGAATTCCCAAAAAAACCCCGTAATCCCTGGAAGGTTTCCACCCCCCCAAACCCCTCCATAACCTCTCCCCATAGTCCTCTGCCCCCAGGGAGCCCCCACCGCCCTGAGTTATGCCCTCATCTGCCCTCCCCAGCTTTCCCACCCCATCCCAGCTGGTATTCCTGAGGTCCCTCATTTTCCCAGTGAGTTTTCCCGCTTTCCCTTCTGGCATGAGATTTGCTGAACTGACCAAGAACCCCCAAGCTGATGACATAGTGCTTCACCAGCTGTTCCACTTAATCTTCTTCTCCCGGTGGCAGGAGAACGATGAGGAGCTTGTTATGTGGCTGCTCGTTACGATCTGCCCCAATCACAGAGGAGCAAAGAAAACTCTCTGTGAATAAGGTGGGTCGAACTCAAAGATTTGATTATTCCCAGAAACAAGAACCAAACAAGGTTAAATGTTGATAAATAAAATATATCAATTTTCTGGTAACAGTAAAAAAAGGCAAAGAGAAACAAGGAGAAAAAAAGAAAGAAAAAAAGAAAAAGGTGGTTGGGACAGGGGTAGTGACAGATTAAGTGGAAACATCACCCCATCCTGGGTCCAATGACATCTCATTGCTCCCCTCTATCTGGGCTTCTTGGTGGTATGGAAACCTTGCCAAAAAGCAGAGAATCCAAAGGATTAATACATGTTTGGGCCAGGTGGGAATGCCCAGGTACCTCCCCCTGATGGGGGGCAAGTTTGACACTGTCTCTTGCAAGACTCTGAGTCAATCAATTCACAGTCCCAGGGCCTCAGCCCAGGGGCCCATTCAGGGTGCAGTGGGCTTTGGTGCAGCTTTGTTGGCACAGCTTTGTAATACAGTTTTGTCAAAATGGACAAAAGTCTTTTATGACAATGTTTAAGCCATCAAATAGAACATTTCAGTCTCTGACACTGCTGCACTCCAACACTGATTCCATCGACAAAAGGGTCGTGCGCTCATCAGGCACCATCATTAACAAATGCAAAGACCTGCAAATTATTCAGCTGGACATCCCTGGGATGGAGGAGCATTTGAACATTGTGAGCTCCACTGAGGTACTTTCCAGCCTGGGTTCAGTGACTCTCTCATATTCCTTCTTCTAGCACCTCACATTTGAGATCATGGAAGATGGCTGGTGCTCTTTTCTGCTTGAACAAGAGTTTGAATTCCTCGGTTCAATGACCCGTAAATGGCATCTAAGCTGCATCAATGAGGACTTCTCTGTCTGTCTCTCCTACCCTCTGGTTGTCATTGTCCCCAAAGCCATCAATGATGAAGTGCTTCACAAAGCTGCCACTTTTCACCACAACTATTACCATGAGAGGAATGGGGCGGTCATGACAAGGAGCCGCCAACCTCCTACAGGCACGAATGGGTGATGGTGCAAAGAATGCAAGGAGCTGCTGAATGCCACGCTCTGGCATGGCAAGTGTGGCTGCATCATTGATTCAAGGCCCTTCATTACTGACCAGCAGGCCAGGGCCAAAAAAAAGGGCTTTGAAAAAGCCCAACACCCCCAGTGGATGAGGATTCCTGAGTATGGCAAGAGGCTTCACATTCTTCAGGAAAGCCTCATCAAACGGCTGGCAGCTGGCAGTGACAAGTTACACAACAGGGATGGCTGGCTCTGTAAAATGCAAGCTGCCAATGGGCAGACCCGCATCAAGGAGCTCCTGACTGCAGCTTGTTGGGTTGCTCAGGGTGTTGGAAGGGAAGGTGCATCAGTGTTAGTCCATGGCAGTGAAGGGACTGATTCCATGCTCCAGGTCACTCCTCTGGCACGGAGAAGTGTATCCAAGGCGCAGGACCATGCGTGGCTTTGAGGCTCTCGTTGTGAGCAAGCGGCTGCAACCTGGTCACCCTTTCCAGCAGTGCTGTGCCCAGCAAGCCTATTCCAAAGGCAAACAGAAATGGCAGGCCCCAGTGCTCCTCCTGTCTCCGGACCACATGCAGCAAACCCATCAGCAGTTCCCGTGCTTCTCCCAAATTCAATGAGCAGTTCCTCGTCATGCTCTGTGAACACGCTTATGCTCCCCAGTTTGGGACATTCCTGGGAAACAGCAAAAATGAAAGGGCCAAACTGGAACTGTGTCAAAAGATCATGTCCCTGTGGTCCTGGCTGAACAGATCTGAGGAGCTCAGCAAATGCCGGAATTCTCTTTTTGAAGCCAACAGCCACATCATCTGGCCCTGCATGCCCCTGCAGGAACTACAGCTCTGGGAAGGTGTCTTCCTTTGGTGGAACAGGCCCAAGTGCCTTGAAAAATCTGAAGAACTTGTGATCGACAGTATAACATTCAACAAGCAAATTCAGGCCAAGGTTACGGCGTTGAGGAGGGAGCTGGCACAGCAGAACCCGTGAGCAGGCAAGACTTTCCCTCATGTCTTTCCTTTCTTTCCCTTTGCCTCCCTTTACATTAAAGGGGAAACACGAAAAGTGCATGTGTTGCTGAGCCCTTGGGTACAAATGTGAATGGGTTTGCTAAGGGTGTGTGTTTACATATGTCAAAGGCTTTAAAATAGGTTTTTCTCTTGCCTGCACCCACAAATAATTGGAAGAATTTTATAGGTAATATTCTTATTCCACTGTGTAATTCTATTCATAACTATTTTTTAATTAATTATTAATTTAACTAATTTTTTACCATACCAAATTTACAAAGTATAGAAACATCTTCATACAAAATGTTCCCATGCAAACAGGTCTTTATATTAGGACCAGGTTCTATTTTTCGGGGAATAGATTATAGCACTGTTGAAACTTAATTTTGACCCAAAACAAGAACTGTGGCTTTATTAGTGATGGGACTAAAAATGAAATTAATTCCCTTTCAAATTTAGTTTATTATTCCAAATAGCTCTTCTTTCTTTTGAATTTTAGTGAGCCAATTGCCCTCATCACACTCTGCACCCATAACTGAGAAGCATGTGTGGTGCAGAGCATGCTAGGGTTACCACACTAATTAGCATAATCCAAAAAGAGAGGTAAAATTAAAATATTCTTCTAATACATATGGCAGGAAATTCAACAGCACAGAGATGTTCAGGTTGGAGTGTTTGGTTGGCTTGAGAGCTGGTAGAAGGCTTTTTGTATTTTATCCATGTTCTATTTGCAGTTCATAGCTGTCTCTCCTGGTTTAGGAAGGTGGACAACCCTTTTTCATGTAATGTTTCTGTTAAGATTCTTTAGTTCACTAATTAATAACTCTAAAAACTTTAGCCAAATTATAATTTTAGAATCTTCCAAGGTAGAACTGGGAAGCTATATACATATTTGTACAATTTCAAATATGTATAAATTCTTGTCCCAACTTCCAAGATAAAATTGGTTGAGACAAATTTTACATCCACAAAACATTTTGCTGGCCGCATCATTTTTTTCTTTTCAGTAAAAAAGACAAAACAAGCTTGGCAAAAAAACAACTTAACAATATATAAAATGATTTGACTAATACTTGATCACTTGCAATGAAAACATGAATTACCAACATTAAAAACCTGACAATAGAAACAATTATGGGAGCAATATAAAAACTTTCATTGTTTCCCACACAGCTCCATCTCACCTGTAGGCAAGTTCTTATAAAAGAAAAGTGAAAATTCGGCCCACTACAGACAGAATTTATTAAAACGAAGGAAAAAATTCCTTGTAGCTATGCAGAATAATCACCTGGTAAAAAGCCAGAGTCCATAAAGGAGACAAAAGAGTCCTGCAACTTCATTCCAATAAAGGGAGAGAGTATCCACTGGGGCATATTCCCGTGGGGTTTCTCTCTCGAGGTTTCGGAGGGCGCAGCCTCCTTTTATCCCAAACTCCCGGCCGCATGGTGCCCTCTTCCTTTCCCCATTGGCTGAGGTACAGGGAAGGCAAAGCCTTCCCGCACCACTTACCACATATTCCCCCTTGAACCTGTCATTTCTCCCCAAAGTTCAGAAACCCAGGCTTGTGCGGACCCAGTCTGGGTTCTGTAACAAAGGCTTTGAGGTGGTAGAGACATTAGAGACATTAAAACTCATTTCAAAGACATTAACACCATACCCTCACCCATCGAATTGTTTGTTAAGACATTAGCACATGTTTTCTTATCAAACCTGAATTAGGCAATGTTTGTGTAGCTTGGCACTTCCTGGCACACAAGTGAAATGCAAGCACGGTCTGACATTCAGTTGACCCTGAGCCAGGATCAGAGGGTTACATATAAACTCCCTGAAGCTTTGTCATTTGGTCTAGAAGGGTTTGGTTTTGAGCTTTTGGATAAATTCACCTCAAGACACAGAATGCACACACAGACATGTAGATCTACATCCTTCTGAATTATTTGCCACAGTCCCAAAATCACACAAGTCACTGCACTTAATTCTCCCATCAAGATTTACCCAGCTCTCCTAAGGCTGATCAGACCCAGACTTCAGAACAAGCAATTCTGCATATTTTTGGAACTGCTGCAAGCTTTGGGTTTAGACACAGGTCACAGAAGAGCTTTGGACCTCAGTCTCCCAGTCAGGTATTGCAGATAAGAGCGTTTCTGAGGCACGAATCCATATGAACAACTAATCATAGCACACTCTGAGCTAAACTCCAGGACTATCAGATTTAAAGGAAACTTAGATTCACCAGCACAGAGGTTGGCTGGAGTGCTGTCTGTGTCTTTGCTGGCTCCCTGTTTCTCATAGCTGCATTTTACTCTGGTGGGTCCATCTATGCTATTTTCTTATGGCTCGCAGCCACATGCCCGAGGGGATGAGTGCAGCAAGAATTAAAGGCACAGAAGCATGCAGCACACGCTGTGCCCCCAGAATTAACCACTGCACTTCAGGCTAATGGCAGGCAGCCCGAGCTCCCTAGGAAAACCAGCTACTCCCTTTCAGGGACATCAGCTCCCCCCTCCCAGGGGCTCTCAGCTGAAACGGGCTGTGGGTGGGTGCTTGGGAAGGGAGCTGCTGGCCATGGTAACCACCAGTGCCTCCAGGCTGAACGCAGGCAGACAGGTTCCCCTTCACTGTCCTTTGGCACATGGCCTGGGCTGTGAGACCATGCATGTCAGCAGGTGTGACAGGTCACAGAGACATGCCGCTGCCTGAAGGCATCCTGCTGGGACCCCGGGAACCCTGCCAGAGTGAGGCTTTCACTTCTGAAGCATCCTCTACCCACTCTTGCTTCCCGCATGCCCGTCTCCTCCTTCCGTTCCCTCCCTCCATTTGTAGCAACGCTGCATTCTGCATGCTCCCCGAGAGAAATAGGACAAACATAACCTGATTAACCAAGAGGATTTGGGCAGGAAGGGGAGGGGGGAGATTACTATGCAGAGAACCACAGAACCTTTCCCTCTCACATTAGCCCTTGCCTATTCAATAATTAAAGTGTTCTGCGGTGACTCTGACTTTGGGATTTGCTATAAAAGCTTCTCGTAAACTCTGCCTCAGCATGCAGACATCAGACCAAAGAGAACATTCGGTCTGACAAGCTGAAATTTCTTTCAGGCTCCGGGGTCAGTCAGAAGCTTAAAATCACTTGGATGTGAGCCTATGACTATTTTAAAACATAAGGATCCCTCTTGCTGTCGTTCACCTATTGAACAGGCTGAATCCAACCTTTATTTGGCTACTCTATCTGAAACATGGTTTCAAAGTTAATGCAGGCTTTCTCCATTTCATGTACAAAACAACCTCCAAGGCTGGCAGTGCCTCATGGACACGGGAACATATTACACAGGCTCTGGCTGCCCTCCAAGCCTATTCTGATGTTCTATTTTCTTTCCATCCCTTCTTTCTTGCTTACCTTAAAGCATAGAGATGTTTCAGGATGGAAATGTAAAGCTACCCACACACAGAAAAGATGCCTTCCCTGACCTTCCAAGGAGCTATTTTTGGCTGCTCTTGTATGCCTAAGAACTCTTACAGGGTTCGTGCACTGAACTAACTGGCCCTCAGTAACTTCTGCCTAAGAGATATGAAACGTTGCAGAGATTATTTTTTAAAAAAATTTGATTCTCTCCATAACCTAACACACTACTAACTCCAAATCTCCAGATGCTGTTTGCAAGGGAGCACGTTTTAAAAGCAGCTGCAAGCCTGAGATTATTACCCAAGGAATTTATGCTCAACATTACACCTAAACATACAAACAGATTAATAAAGGCATATCCTTAATGCAGAATTTTCCAAAAGTTATTGAGTACCCTCAGCCTTCAATTGACTTCACTTTCCAAGCCCAAACCTGGAGAAGAAGCAGCTCCAAAAGATTCAGAGTGAAACAGATTTCTTTTCAAAATACATACCCCCAAAGAGTTTATGATATTAAAAATTAAGGAACACTGGGTTAGCAGCCAAACACATGCACAGAAGGATACTCCATAAAAAAAGCAACAGCCCTAGCTCCATCTGTCAGAGCACACGAATACATCACATCACATCCCAGCAGTCAGAAACCCAGGCTCTGGTCTGTCCGGTGTCTCTCAAATTCTAATGCTGACATTTTTCCAGACTGGCACTGCCCAGACTGCAAACATTTCAGTCCAGAGGCCAAGAGTGAAGCAGTGGGTGAGCCCCAGTGCCCCAGCAGCTGCCCAAAGGCTCCTCGTGTGGCAGGGAGTTAATACTGATCCAGGGGACTGCTCAGTGCTGTTGCCACCCCAAACACTGTTTGCCCTCACACGGTGAGCAAAAGATAAAGCATGCAGGTATCTTTTCCCTTCTGACATCACAGCATTAAATACCACACAAACACACAGCCTATAGAACAGATAAAACAGAAATGCTGTACAACTGGCAAAAAGGATGTGGAGAATACATGGGGAGTGAACTGTTCAGGAGACCCAGCCTCCAGAAAGCCAGCTCTGTGCACATGTGCACACACACACACAAAACACATGGCACTATCTCCCAGAATCTCACATTTCCATCACATTGGCATCTTTTAGGGGGTTCTTGAACTGAGATACTGCCTCTTAAGGCCAGACCTGCATAAGGTTCAGGGATACAACTGATTTTGCACAGAGCCATGAGAAAAACAACACAGGGTTGAGGTGGCCAGTGAGAAATGGTGTACCTTGCATTTAGCACCCAGGACACAGGCATGCTGCTCCTCTTATGACAGGGCCCAAGTTAGAGAACCACCAGGGCCTATAAGTATCAGGATTTCCCCCACAGCGGCTAAAAGTCATATGCTTCCTCCCTGTGGTAATATGCACCTCCTTAAACAAGACTCACCACAGTTTGCAAAACAATAAGGCCATGCCCTGCTCATGTTTGCTAAACATTTGTGCAATTTCATCCAAATACAGGAACAGAGGGAACACAAGTCAGAAACTCCACACTTAGCATAGCACTGTGAAAACGACTCATTGGCAGTCCATAGGCCAAGCATCGACCTTCCATTTTCTATTTAAAACTTGAGTATAAATAAAAACCATGAACTAATCAATAGAGATAAGGGTTAGTATTTGTGCAATGTTTTTGGAAAACACAGCATGCCAATCCAAGCACCATATTTGGCAATTATTCTGCTTTACTTTGCGTCCACTTTCACTTCCCTGGTTCACTCTCTCTCTTTAGCCGATGAGCTCTTTCTGCTGTGTGCCTGCACAATGCCTGTGCTGCAAAGCTGTGCTCCCGACAGCAATGTTCAGCTTGGTGCCTGCCTGAAGTGTATTAATGATCTCACTAAAGCTGCATAACAAAGCTGGGTCAAAAGACTATTGCCCGACAGCAATTGAGGCTGCACCTCTCTCTCCCCACCTTTATTTTTCTTTGGAGTCACCGCCACAGTTCAGACCCGTGGTACTGAGTCATGGCACAACCTATCAGGTTTCAATTAAGAAACACAGGCACATAAAATTAAAAAGGTGTGGAAGGAAATTAAGACCACAAAGCAATTCTTTCCTGGAAAGGGCAAGAAATCACTCTTCTTTTCCTGACAAGTCACACTTTGAGCATACAGATGACGACAGGGCTCACATGAGCTTTGCTGTGAGTAGGATGAGGTGACCAGCACCAATCCACAATCCAGGGAAAAGCACAGGCCACTGAACACCCAGCTACCATAGTGTCAAGAGTGGCCAGCTACCACACAGCTACAGCACCCCCAGGTGATGGTGTAAATGCCCAATGGTACAAGCTAGAGAACTTGTCATGGAGAAAATGGTGTATGTCTTTGTCTTGGCTACCTTCTGCTTATAAAATAAAGTTGAACAGAACAAAACTAAAAACCCTGGGTAGCAGAACATCTGAAGAGATAAGGCAAGAGCTTTCTACTGAGGGAAGCTCCCTGTCCACTCCAGCACTACGCTCTGCTGGCAGTACACAGGATATAAATGGCATTTAAAACTCTGCCGGGTAACCTCTCAGGACAGTAGCTGCCTTTCACAGTCATGTCTTTTGCCAAGGGCTCTGTATCCACCTACAGAGCTGCTAACAACCACCATCACCACCAAAGCCAATATTTAAAAGAGTACCTTGTGCAGAAACAGTGAAGCTATTTTTCCCCTCTGAGAAGAGCAGAAGAGTTGAGGTCTGCAACACAAGCCAAAACCACCTCAGGACTGCTAACTTAGGCCTCAGCTGGCCCAGCTGCAGCTTTTTAAGGAGTCTCAGGGGTGGCTCAAGTGTGGGAATTGAAATGAAACACTTGGTTGCCTATCTCCATTCTATAGCTGCATTTGTTGAACTGCAAGTTAAACTTCATCTTCCTTCTCCAAGGAAGGGATAATCATTTATTATATAATCATCTGTAGGTTCCTCCACCAAGTCTGTGTGTCTGTAGTGTTCAGAAGTACTCTCAGCTTTCTGCAGTGGTTGGTATGGCCCAGCAAATTCTTCATCACAGGATGCTGACTTTCCAGCAATGTAACTTGGAATTCTGATTCACAGAAATGAAAGTTTGGATACTGTGATTTTTGGATGGGAGAGAATGGATAATCTGCTATCACACAGAGCATCAACCAGATATACAAGGTCTGAAATGCTAGAAAAGTGTCTCCCCCCAGAAGGGAGGCAGTATTGTGTAGTTAAGTGCATGTTATTTATCAGAGCATCCCATTTCCTGCAGTTCCTAAGTAAACGAGTATGATTCCAGAGTTGCATCAAGGGAATGGGTTTGGCTTGGAATCCTGCACAGTGACTCATGCTTTCATGAATAAATTCATTTCCTTAGAGAAGCAAGACAAAATCACGTATTCTGTTTAGTCCAGCTACCTAGAGTGTTGATTTAGGAAGCTATTGCAAAAAACCAGAGTTTTATCTATCTTTATACTAAATGCATAATCCACTGCAGCTGTACTTGCAAACATAACTAGCTTTTCAAGGGGAAAAGAAAAACTGGTGTAACTTGGAACTTCTGGGTGTTGAAAGATGTCAGCTAGAAACCAGTTTGCAATCAAAAAGACAACTGACAGAAAAACATTGTGGAAGTCTGGGTGTTCCAGAAATTGACTGTTATTTACACAGGTCTCCATATTTATTCCCCTCCCGCACGTTTAAAAATAGGTTGTAGAAACACAGACCCGTAAACACCAGGAAATGAGAATTGCATCAGCTAGCCCCTCCCCTTCCCCACAATGACAGTGCAGAGAAAAGGAGGGCGTGGAGCAGCAAAAGCTCTGGATCTCTGTAACACCAGCATCCTCACAGGTGCGTGGAAGCAGCCATGGAGAGGGACCCAGAGGTGTATGGATCATGGCTAGTCAGTTATGTGCAGAGATACTTGTTAGTGCAAGCCAGGATGAAACTCAGCTTTTAGTTTTCTTAGATCAGTTCAAAGGGTTTAATGGGGCTATACCGACCATATTGGAAGAACATGAAATACGGCTTTTTATGGAGTATGAACCAACTCCCTGTATCTTACCCTGGTAAGTATTTCAAAATAATAACGCGAGAATTCTGGCTCTATGAACTTTTGGTGTCAAGTTCCACTTTGGAGTCTGGGCCTCTGTGGTTCAGGGAAAGACCCTCCATCATTTTCATGCTGCTTTACAAAGCTGAAATGTTTCACGATTAACAAATCTCTGCAGTACCACCATCAGGTTGGTATGTAAAACACCTTCACATTTTACAAGGGAGAAATGAAGCCATTAAAGCTGGAAGAAATTGTTCAGGTCTCAGAATAAATCACAGGGAAAGGCAGGACTGGAACATGATGTAGCTATGTGTAGTGCCAGGTCTTTCCTGCACACACTGACACCATGGGAAAGCAAAGCCCTTGATGATGTCAGAGTAGGAGCAGGACTGATCATGCATGGAATAACCCCTAGGATTTTTAAGAGCAAATTAAACCTCAAGTCTCAGGCAGAGTGGAGAAATGCCACTGACCTTTCCAGGGCTGGTCAGCATCCCCAGTAGCTTTGTGTTACTGATAACCTCCCAGCTGAGCTGTAGGTCACACAGCAAACCTGCAGGTACTGGTTTGGTGTCCTTATTCACCCCTGCAGCACCATCAGTTTTGACTCAGTCTGTCATGAGCCAGGACCTGAGCAAATGGAGAGAGTAGAAATTAAATGTCACCATGTGAAACCTCTTATATATTAGCAAAATGGAGAGAAATTTACTAATATTTTGTTTTTTACTGAAGATAGCAAAATGCACACATTAAGCTCACCTTGTGTAACTGTCTCTGGACTTTATTTTTGTGACAATGGTCCAATGGTCTCTTGTAGTTTAAAGGCAGACATGTTGTTTAATAAAAATGTGGCATTGTTTCCATCTGCTATCACTCAGATCCTGATCAAATGCCACCTGGAAAGGCCCTGCTTCTAACTCCTGGAATAAAAATATAAATGTTTCTACATTCAGCAACTTCTGTTGCTTTATTATTCATGTCTAATCTGTGAAAACTAATATGAAAAGGAGGGCAAGCAGGCTGAGGAAGGGTCAAGCTTCCCTGGAGAGACACTGTCACATTTCTGGCATTCCCATCACTCTATCAACACCACCTCCTGCTACCACGATAAAAGGCAGCAATGGAAAAAGAACAGGAAGAGTAAAACTCCTTATCTACACATGTGAGAAAAGTCAGCCCATCCCTACAATCAATCACTTACAGGAAATCAAAACAGACCTGACCTCCATCTTCCAAGTGCAAGAAGAATGCCTGTAATTTGCTCACCCCGTTCTGTTTGTGCTGTTCTGAGCCTTCTCTCATTGAAGCTCTCTGAGGCAGAAAATCAATGTCAATCATGCCAGATGACTGCTTTCCTCCTGAGCATCTACTGCTGATAATAAGATCACAAAGGCCACATAAAAGGAAAAATTTGGCCATTGCAGCTGCCTTCTCAGTTCTGTAACTGAGATAAATTAACAGGTGAATTAACACTGGCATATTAAAAGCTGACTCTACTTTTTTACAATAAAAAGGGTTCTGATCTGCTTATCATCATCATTGAGGACATGCTGGGACCAGGACGGTCTTGAAACATCCCAGGTGGCTTGCTTTGGCCTGCTCTACTAAAAGTAGGACCCCTGGTATCTGAATGGGGACCAGAGAGATAAGGACAACCTGATGCCTTTTAGATAACAACAATTCACTCTTGGTTCTGTTCTCAGTAACAAGCAAGGGAAGATGTTACTGGAACTTACACCCTGAAAACCATGTCCAAGTTTATTTTGTCTGAGCCACAGGCTAAGAAGAATCTTACAATACCAGTATTCTTCTTAGGAGCCTTGGTCTCCTTGTGATTAGTAAAATACCACTTGCTCTACATTAGTTACATATTTTAAGTTCTATTAGTCTATTCAGCCAGTATTGTCATAGAAGCTTCTTATCTTGCATTTCAACTCTTTAGAAGTAAAAGTTTTTATCGTAAAAAATATTTCTTATTGGTCTTTATTCCTGTTAAATGTTCCTTTTCTGTCCTGCCAGATGTCTGTAACCCAAATCTGGATGAGATGTTCAGTCCCATTCATATAGAGCCACTGTAAATACAGATTCCTGGGATGCAGAACTAAACTTCCTAATCCATCCTTGAGGCTTCTGACAGAAAAAGATGCTCAGTGAACCCAGAATAATGCAGAATGACAGAACTATGTTTCCTTTTTATCCTGCATTCATGTGGCTTTAGGCCAGCTCAGCATCTACCCATGCTTCCCTTCCTTAGTGACCAGTCTTCTCTGGCATGGCACATCCCACAAGCATCGCTCCTTCCTCCAGCAGGAGCAAGGAACAAAGCACATCTGGTTCTGCAACCAATAGCCTGTCATATTTAACCTCCTTTGCTGGAAGTGCTGGTCTTTATAATAAGCAGAATTTTGTATTTTTCTGTCTTGTTTCATGCAAATCTACGCAACTTCTATGTGTCAAGCATTTTTAGGTGTTTTCTCTCCTGTATTTTCTGTTTCTTTTGTTTTGCCAATGGACTGTCAAATAAATGCTGAGCCTTTGGGCTACCATTCTTGTCAGATCACCCCAGCAGAAGGGAATTGTCACTGGGATGGTGTGTGACCAGGTGTGCCACAGCAAGATAAGCACCTCAAAAGGAACTCAAGTATGTCCTAGGAGCTGAGGACAGATATGGCCAAAAATCAGTTAGAGTCAGAAGCCTGAAAGGAAACTAAGACAAAGATTGCAAAGGTATCACAACTACAAGACATGAAAAAAAGAAAAGGAAGAAAAAATGATCACTGTAAAAACAAGAATGAGAAAATAAAGGTAACACGTCTACTCACAGAAGATCAAATGCATACTTACCTGATTTTCAGGAAGGATGAACACGCTAATCCATGAAGTAGAGACAGGATGCCTAAGAGAAGAGGTAGAAAGCAGAAATGCGTAAAAGATAATAAATGAACACAACTCACAGATGGTGAGCAAAACTCACCGAGTCTGCTGTCTTCCAGCTGGAGGAAGCAGGCATTCTCAATTCCAGGACTCTGATGCGCACGAATCCAAAAGATTTGAAGTAAATTTGCCTACTTGAAGGCATTACCACAGGACCAGAGAACGGCAAGTTCTGAGAAGTAAACCATGGTAGAAGCATTTTGGGCCTGCGCTTTTGATATCTGTGCAGTTCTTCAGAAAAACTTCCAAAGGAAAATCCAACTAAAAACATGATATTCAATGAATAATAAAGGGATAAAAGGTAGCGTGGATTTACTAAAAGCCAGTTTTGTGGGATGACCCACAAAATAGTATACTATATTATGAAATTGATATTGCAGGCATTCAGGAAATTTAAAAAAAAAAAAAAAAAGTTTTTGCTTTTTACTGGGGAGACCTACCAAGAAATAAGTGAATAGGAGAAGGATTTGGCTTTACTAACCAACTGCAGGGTGACAGGAAACTGACAGCATGGTGTGACTGAAAAGACCAGTGTGAGTTCAGTCATGGAATTTCCAGTAACTTCAGGAAAACATTAGTGCTGTGTTTGAGGCATCGCTGTCTGAAACACTCCATGCAGCAGCCCGTCTCAGGAGAAAAAGCAGTTAAAAACCAGTTAAACTGGGAGAGTTCCACAGAACGCGCATCCCAATGACCAGGGAACTGCTTGCGTGACCATGCAGGGCTGAAAAGGTTTGGGTTATATAACCTAACACAACAAATGAGTGGGAATTGGATATGTAAATACACGGAAAGGGGAAGTAAACAAAAAACTCCCAAACATCTATTGATTTAGATGGAAATTAGAAGCTGGTTTCCAGCCACCCGACAAGAGCCCCCATCCGGAACTACCGCCATAAACCCCTGAGAAGGAGCACAAGGCTGGCTGGCACTGCCCGGGCGAGAAACGAGGGCAGGAACGCCTTGAATTCCCCACAAACTCTCCAGAGCCGCAGAGTTTGCTTTCACTCATCCCGTCTAATGACAGAGAGAGCGGAATCTCCCCCGACGCCAGCCCTGAGACGAGCCCTGAGGCGGTGCGCAGCCGAGCTCCTCAGCCCCGCCTCAGCTCCCATTACGACGCCGGCCGCTCGCCTCTCTTCACCCTCTCCTCCCCTGCTCCGGCTCCTTCCCGCTGCTCCTTCCCCCTCCTCCCTCTCCCTCTCGCTCTCTCTCCACCCCGACGTGTCGGCGGGCACGTCCCCAGCACCGCAGCCCGCCCGCCTCACGTCAGCCGCCCGGCCCTTATTTAAGGCGGCGGCCGCCACCTCCCCCGCTCCGCCGCCACAGCCGCGCCTGGGTGAGGACGCTCGGTAGGTGCGGTCGCCGTGGCGGGCTGGGAGGGTGCGGGCTGCGGGGACGGGGGGAGTGCAAGAAGGGGAATGCAAGAACGGGGGTTGCAGGAGCTGCTGTCCCGCAAACCTGCGGGGGGACTCGGCGGAGCAGGCGGCGCCAAATGGACAAAGTCTGCTCCGCACCGCCTGCTCCGCTGACTGCCCCCGGCCGTGGTGGTATCGGGCACAGCCCTGGGCTTGAGTCCAGCCGGCGCGATTTCCACTTACAACCCCGCCATCGTCCCCGCCCTCCATCCCCTTGAGCCTCCGTGGATTAACTTGCTTCCCTTAATCGGTGCGTGTGGCCCCAGGGAGCGATCCTGCAAAGGGACTTGAGGATGGGCTTAGGACTGCGCTTGAAATACAGCATTAGTGGACCACCTACTACTCCCCTGACTTGTTTCTTTGAGGGATATGGCACTCTTAAGAGCAAAAATTCGTTGAGTTTTTAAGTGTAACAGACGTGCTTGAGTGGGTGGCTCTCATCAGCCTTGCGCATTAAAGTGCTTATAGTGCAGCGGGAGGACTTGGCGCGTGGAGAGTGCACTACATGGCCACGCTACAGGAGGCTTCTGCAAATGAAGACTGACGTAGCTTGATTGATTTTTCCTAAATAAGGGCACTGCTGGCTTCCTGCCCCTCCCCCCAGCCCCAAAACTTACAGTCCTTAACTGCTGCTCTGCTTGGCTTTTCATGCTCTGGACGAGTTGCCGCCTGTTCAGCACTAGAGAGTCGTGTTGTGTCTGTACTTGCGTCCGTCTGTGCAGCTGCTCCTGCCCTGGCTGCTCCCAATGCAGCTCCCAGTGCAGCACCATTTCCTGGGAAAGCGTGGTGTTGGCTTCTATGCGGAAATGGGGATGAATGCACGATCCTCTGTCTTCATTGTGCCATTTCGGCACCCGTGGGCTCTCAGAACCCATCTAACCAGGATGCTGTGCAGCTGGCAGCTAAAATGTGAGGGTGGGAGAGATGGTAGCCCCAGACTCCAGCCATCTTAATTCAAAACTCTGCAGTTTCATTTCAAAACAAATTCATGGTGTGGAGGCTCACGCTGTGCCTAAAAAGGGCTTGCCTAAGTGTTGCACAACTTTAGCTCTGGAAAGGCTTCAGGGCACAGAATACCAGTTTTTCAGGGTGAGAGAACAGAGTTTGCTAGATTGTGCTGTGCTTAGAAGTACTAAAATGGCTTCCTGTACCTAAATGTAATATGGATGGTCATTTAGAACATCCTGCTGCTGGAGTGCCACAAGCTATATAATATAATCAATTGCTCTCAGGCTGTATTTGAGGCAGAGCTATGGTGAGTTTGATCAGAGGATTGTCATCAGTAATTCAGTTTTGCAATTATTTTGTGGCATACAGGCAGTATTGCCAGATGTTTTATTCATGTGTTTTGTTTCCATTTTCGTATCGTCCTGGTATAAAGTCTGTCTTGCTGGATACAAATATTCTGGTGTCGGTAAAAGCTCCAGAGCTTGGAGAAATAATCTGTTGCTTTCCTTTCAGCAGTGCACCATGTCTCTCAAGGATCAGCTCATCCACACTCTCCACAAAGAAGAACGCAGTCATGCCGAAAATAAGATTAGCGTGGTTGGCGTGGGTGCAGTTGGAATGGCCTGTGCCATCAGCATCCTCATGAAGGTAAATGTCAAGCTTGGGAGGAAGCAGCAGAAGAACCTGAGACCTAAAAGAGGGGCAAAAAAATAATCTGCCTTAGTAGATGAACTTCTGGTTATACAAGCCTTTGTTTGGGCCTAAAATGAAGCAACAGTCTTGAAGCTATTGACAGAGAACAAATAGCTGCAGTTCTTGTAAACCAAGTTTGCCTCAGGATCAGACAGTATGTCCTTTATGTATCATTTTATGAGCTGCATTTACCTTTGTGGGACTTGCAGACTCCCTTCTAAGTAGGAATTGTCTAACACTAAATATACAAAAAGATGGAGAACTAAGGAGTTATTTTGTCTTGAGCAGAGCGGACAATGGAATAATTCTTTGCAGTGTGGTCTGGAAAAATTGGTCCTTGACACTCTGAATAACTTGTCCTCTGCATTCAGTTACTGTATTGAAAATGCTGTGGTTAACACCAGGCTTGCTTTTCTTAACTGGCAGTTAGGTTGTGTATGAACTGCTATTAAATTATTCTTCATTATTGTCCTGCTAAATTGTACTATTTCACACAGAATGTGGTTATGAAAAGTACAAAGTGAACTCAAGAAAGTGTATATCCCAGGGGACTAACTGAAGGACTCTGGGAAAAAGTGAAGTGTCAGAGATGAGCAAAATTGTTTAAGTAGCTTTTAAAGTAATTGTGACTTCACAGTTTAAAAACTGGGGGCTTTGCTCAAAGAGGCAGTAAACTTACCATTACCCTTGGTCTCTTGTAGGACTTGGCCGATGAACTCGCCCTTGTTGATGTTGTGGAGGACAAGCTCAGAGGAGAGATGCTGGATCTCCAGCATGGCAGCCTCTTCCTTAAAACTCCAAAGATTGTCTCCGGCAAAGGCAAGTAGTTGGCTCCCACGTGCTCGTTATTTCGAAATGGAGACAGCCACTTCAGGTCTCACACTGGGCAGCCAAGCCTAGCAGTTAGCCTGTCACCCTAATTGTTGGGGGGAACGCTCATGGATATAATACTCAGCTGATATTTTTTAATATACCTTCTTACAGCCAGTCCAGCAATGAATTTTCTTCCAGGGTTCACTACTTAATACAGAAAGTTGACTTTCTTAACTACTTGTGCACGTTAGAGAACTTTGTTTCACAACCAGTTAACCCCTGAACTCATTACTGCTTACTTCTGATAACTTTTAGTTAGTTATGAGTAGGGCAAAGGCTTAACCAGCTCATACCTTAATTACAGTGCCCACAGAGTAGGTCATGAGGGCAGAACCTTCTTCCTCTTCTACACAGCACTTACCCTGAATGATACCCCCACAGCTACTGCTAGTCCCATTTGTGGCTGAGAAGCATGGAGTATCACTGCCTGCAGCTGCATGTTACAATGTTGCCACCTATGGCAATGAGCCACAGTCTTAAAATAAAATTTAACTTTTTATAGAGGCAAAGTCTAGGGTAACAATTACCAGGGAATTGCTGCACCCTCACAGTTGAGAGTTTGAGATCTCAGTACAGAAAGGAAGTGAGAACTCCTGTTCTGACCCATGTGGAGTAAGAGGTCATGTTTGACACAGCCTTTTGTCTGCAGATTACAGTGTGACTGCAAACTCCAAGCTGGTCATTGTCACTGCTGGTGCCCGGCAGCAAGAAGGAGAGAGCCGCCTTAACTTGGTCCAGCGCAACGTCAATATCTTCAAATTCATCATTCCCAACGTTGTTAAATACAGTCCTGACTGCAAGCTGCTTATTGTCTCAAACCCAGGTTTGTCTTGTGTTGCCATAAGAGGATTTGGCTTAGAGAATAGTGTTTCTTCAGTAAGGTGGCATTAGTGCACTGGCTTTTAGGAAATGCTTATGCTGGGGAAGAGACAGCTCCAGGGAGACCTTGGAGAACCTTCCCGTTCCTAAAGGGGCCTGAAAGAGAGGTGGACTATTTACAAGGCATGTAGTGATAGGACAAGGGGTAACTGCTTTAACTGAAAGAGGTATATCTAGGTTAGCTATAAGGAAGAAATTCTTTATTATGAAGGTGGTAAGACACTGGAGCAGTTGGCCCAGGGAAGTTCTGGATTCCTGGAAGTGGTCACGGCCAGGTTGGATGGAGCTTTGAGCAACCTGGTCTAGTGGAAGGTGTCCCTGCCCATGGCAGGGGGTTGGAATGAAATGATCTTTAAGGTCCCTTTCAACCCAAACCATTCTATGATATCCATATAGCAAAAAGTGTCATCTTCCCTCTCCAGGCTCAGCAGTTTGGTCTTCTGAGGAATAAACTTGGGTCTTCAATCCAAATTACCTTGAGCACAGTAAGGTTCACTGATAATTGCATGCACAGCATAAAGGCAGAGCTGAGAGACCGTTTAGAAACAGCCATTAGGTTGTATAAAACAGCCATTATGTGAGTCCACTGCGGTGCCTGGCCATGGGCACTGCTTTGTGCTCTGTTCCATGCAACTAGCATGCAGGTAAAATGCTTACAGATGAATGGAAGGTACCATCCTCATTAACAATTTGCTCATGAGCGGCACTTGTTATCCCCCTGTACTCCCTACAGTGGATATTTTGACCTATGTGGCCTGGAAGATCAGTGGCTTTCCCAAACACCGTGTTATCGGTAGTGGCTGCAACCTGGACTCTGCCCGTTTCCGCCACCTCATGGGAGAAAGGCTGGGCATCCACCCTCTGAGCTGCCACGGATGGATTGTTGGAGAGCACGGAGATTCCAGTGGTAAGGGTGAAACTGGGCTGGCTGTTACACAGGACTCCCTGATGCTTTGCCAGAAACACCTTGAAAAGCTACAGCAAAACATTGCTCCAAAACCTTTGAAGTGCAGCACCTTAAAATGCAAGTCCTGATTTAAGTCTTTTGATGCACAGAGTAACCCTAGATGATCTATATTTGACCTGAGTGACTGTGCTTGAAAAGGTCATTACTGTAACCTGAGGTGGCTAAACAGTTCCCATAACTCCCAAAAAAACCCCAAACTGAAGCAGCAAGAGGATAAAGTTCTCTGCAAGGGCCTCTCAAAGATCTGCACCAGACCTACTGCAGTCACCCAGCTGCCATTACTGGCATCTCTTAATTTCTGTACATAGGAATTGAAGTGCAGGGGCAAGTCTGGAGGACAGGAGAAAGCACAACTTTCTCCTTATTTAACCTGCACTTTTCCAAGCAGCACCAGAGCAGTACCGTCTGCTTCCTGACACCCACCAGAATGCACTTGGAATCAATTCTTATTTTGAGAAAACTTTGCAAAATACAGAGTGACTGTCATTGTAGTTCATGTTGCCCAGGTATTTCACTTTAACAAAGGTATATTGAAACTTTGTGACACCGTGTATAAATGTTGATGTGCTCCTAGGTTCTCAGCCTGCAATTTAGATTGGCCTTATAGGTCATACTATATTTAAAGTCATAGCTAAATTCTAAGTGATGTGTTGCAGATTAATCCAGCTAGGTCTCATGTTAGCTGTTAATTTGAGAAGGACTAAGTGTTGTGAGATAATTAACCTACCTCCAACTTTCAGTACCTGTCTGGAGTGGAGTGAATGTTGCTGGCGTCTCCCTGAAGGCTCTTCATCCAGACTTGGGAACTGATGGAGACAAGGAACACTGGAAAGAGGTCCATAAGCAGGTCGTGGACAGGTAAATACTGGTTTGGCTTTTTTATAAATTTCAACACCAGAACAAATCACGAAGAGCTGAAAAATCTCTGAACTGCAGTACCCAGATCTAGAATACTTCAGTAGCCCCAAATGTCAGGATGCAAACATACTAGAACATGCAATAATATTTTAAGGAGCAATGTAGATTTGGCAGTTAAGTTTTCAGGATTAGTAAACTTTAAATTAGGGAAGAGCTTAAACTTCTAGGCTTCCAGTATAACTGTGGGGACGAGTGTAAAATGCAAATAGAATTATTCACTGCTGAGTTCATTTTGGTCCTGCCAGCAAATCAGTCAAGCTTTTGATGCCTCCAAATTGATCAGGACACCTCCAAAAGCCTTTCTTACAAACTTGAAGCATTTTGTTTGATGGTGCTTGTTCTTTAATGAGTGTCTGTTTCTGCAGTGCCTATGAGGTGATCAAACTGAAGGGGTACACATCCTGGGCTATTGGCCTTTCTGTGGGAGACCTAGCTGAAAGTATTATGAAGAATTTGAGAAGAGTGCACCCCATCTCTACAATTGTTAAGGTGAGCAGCCCCTTTTTCCTGATTTCTGTCTTACTGAGAATTAAGTATCTCTGGAATTCTGAAAAACAGTGATCACTGTAGTTTAGTTTCAACTAAATTTAGTTTCCTGATAGGATATTCTATGAAATACACATACATAAATTCCAGTCTAACAATCCTTATGTACTTTTCAGGGCTTGCATGGAATAAAAGAAGATGTCTTCCTAAGTGTTCCTTGTGTACTGGGCAATAATGGCATCACTGATGTAGTAAAGATGATCCTAAAACCTGAGGAAGAGGACAAATTAAGGAAGAGTGCAGACACACTGTGGGCAATTCAGAAGGAACTACAGTTTTAAATCTGCCCAAGCAGTTTTTGGCTCTTAGCAGTTTAATGGGTTTAGTGGTTTGTCTTACGTTGCACTTTCCAAGTAAGTCAAATCTTTCAATGTATTATCTCAACTAGAACACACAAAAAGCTCAAATCTGAACAATGGAGTTTCCTGAAGATAGCATTAGGAAACTAATCTGAGGTTTTCCCTGTTCACAGACACCCATGTTCTTAGCCAGAGCTAGATAACCTAGTCAGTCTTGTTCAGTGAAGTGGTATGACAGAAATCCAGCAATCAAAGCAGCACTGCCTAAAAAACCCTTTGCCTTTTCCTCATCTTGTTTCATGTTGGTTCAAAGGAATGAGGAGTAATTGCTACACAATGTGAAACCAAAGACTTTTCTTGAAGTTAAAGGATTGTCAAGCCAATTGACCAACCTTCTCTGCCAGCTGAATAGCTTAAATATTTCACTGTTGATAGGTCCAAGTGTATTTTCCTAACACTGCTTTGGAATTTTTGTGGATTTTTTTTCTTAGAGAACCTTATTTTTGTGTACTATATCAGTCTAGTTGTAAGTTCTGTCTCCTGAGCATGTTTAAAAAATGGTAAGACTTCTATGTGCAACAAGACAGTGACTGTCCAACTGTAGTACCAACTACAACACCAAATAAACCACAAACTGTTCTTTCTGTCTCCTTGTTTTTCTTAATAGGGCTTTGTCTCCCACATGTAGCTCTGTTTCCACCTAAATCAATTCTATTTTTCAAGTCACACTAAGCCCAACATCACCTGTGTACTAATGTTATGTGTGCAGCTGTGCTGGAGGCTCCAGGCAGTTATGTAGTTATGGAAGTCTCACCCAGTTTTTTAAAATGAACTACAACCTCTTCAGGGCCAACACTAACATGAAAAGCCTTAAGGCAAAGGCTCAGTCTTGAGCCATGCTGGTTAGGGTGCTAAGACCAAGAACCTTTTGAGTTTTCAGTTTTCACTGGTCATAATAAATGTGAATTTTTCCAGTTTGGCACAACATCTTCCCAATCTCACAAGTAAAGTGAAAGTATGGTTAAGCCGACACTGCATAAGGAAGGCCCTTTTGAAAAGAAAGCACATCATACACAGTTCTGTAGAGGAAGAAAATATGCAACAAGTTTTATTCAGCGTTAAGTCCACCAGCACAAAGATTACAGGAGATAGAAAGTGCATTAATAAAAGCTAGTCTTTACCAAAAAGAAAATATATTATTGATTCAAAATATCTTACACTTGAATGATGTAATAACTTACTCTGGGCACCTACTGATTAAGAGAAAGATCAAGAGAACGGCTGCTTCATAAGGAAATCTAACTTCCCAGGTAAAGTCTGGGAATTTAGTAGAGATCACTGAGTCCAGCAGTCTTCCTTGCTTTCTGCATCAATGCCCTCAGCTGGAACTGCTTGCGAGACAGAAGACGCACATGCTGCAGAAAGAAAAACAACAGCTGCCTATTGGTAAAGGTCTGATAAAACTTAATAATGCTGCAATCCAAATGTTCAAAGCACGGCACGTTCTGTGACCCAAATGGGATGCCAGTTTTTTGGAAACACTAAATTCACTATTCTACTAAATGGCATTTTCTTGGCTTAAAATGACTGGCAGATGGCTACCAAAAGCAATCACTACAGTTTATTTTCTGTGGCTTTTAATTATTAACTAATTCATTAAATTGTAATAATAAATAATTAATAATTAGCTCCACACATATTCTTATTGAAGTAATAATACACAATCCAAGGTGAAATCAGACTAATGCACTTCCCATGGGCCAGAGAACAGTTCTTCTAACAGAAGATAAACAGAACTAGCAAGGTGCACAAGGAGGAAACAATATGACTTAGTATCTATAATGCTTTTAAACTTGGTCTTTTAATTCTGAAATTACTTTCTAAAACTTATGCTTGAACGTATAACTCCTCCTGTTCCTACAGAATCCTTTTCTGTGAGGAGATCATGAGCATCAGTAAGCTGAACCAAAGAGTCCAAAGTAAACACATCTAAAATGCACATCTTAAAAACATCCCAAGAAACCTACCTTTAAAAAGACATCTAAATCTATCACTCCACGTCTCAATGCTTCCCCAAGGTAGAAGATGGTGTCTTCAATTGCATTTTCCTCTGCATACAAGTTCAGGATCTGCTTGTAAAGTGGTGCTGTAGGAATAATAACTTCATCTATGTCATTATTTTCTGATTGACTTTCCATTTTCTCTAAGGCAGAACTGAGCTCCTCATCCTTCTTTTTGAGAAGTTCAATGTTCTTGTCAACTTCAGCCTAAAAACAATTAAGATGTTTGTTTATCTTCTTGTGATACAATTGTCTAGATGAAAGATTTTACATACCAGTTCCTTCTGTACTTCTTTGCTTATTTAGATTATGATTTTAACAAAAGAAAGAGCTATCAATCTGTAGATTTCAGATTCTTTCCTTTTGAGAAAGTAACATCTGCTTTAGATAATGTCAATCCATTGCCCATTTAAACTGTAGAGAAGGCATGCCAACACTCCCAAGTATTTCCAAGTTGCCACATTAGGAAAAACAATCATTTAAGCTAGCTAAAGATAATAAAAGCAAAGCCAAAGTAATTATTTTCTTTGGAGTGCGGTATCCCCAGTTCTCTAGTCCAATTAATAATTTCTAATAATTTTTTAAACCACATCTGAACACTGAGCTGGTTTCAGAAACTGTTCATCAATCCCAAAATCTTACTCCCAAGCAGCAGTGCAAGGAGCAGATGGACTAAGTGGAAGATGCCTTAATGAAAAACTGCAGGATTTTCTGAGCATGCTGTGAGTAGGGAGAGACTTCTGGGAAAGGAGAAGTTATACAAAGCAGGTTATACAAGGAAAAAGGACCAAAATCAGTGTTCTCAGCACTAAGACACTGAAATGTTCTCCAGTGCTGCTGTTACACATTATTATCAAGAAACAGAGACATCATTATGAAATAATCTCACACTACTAACAACTTTCACAGGAAGGATGGGGAAAAATAATACTGTTCCTCTACTCCTGAGCAATGACATTTGTAAGACATGCAGGACAGACACTGCATCTCATAGTCACTGCTATTTCTCACTTGTTTCAGTCTGAGCACATGCACCCAACTGCAAAAGAGAAAATGCACTGGAAGCTTCGTTTTTTCTATCATGCTTAATAATTAATTAATTACAAGCTTCTGTTCACTACTAGGAACAGGTAGGCAGCAGTGGCTCATCTCAGCTTACCACTTCCTGATCCAGGCGAGTTACCATCTCTTCCAGCTTCTGGTGTCCCTTCTTCAGGTCCTCTTCTGTGCGTTTCAAGGCGTTGAGCTCAGCTTGTGCGCGATCCATCTCCTCCTTCATCCGCCATCTCAGCTTGTCGCTGACCGCCGAGATGAGGGAAGCGCGGATGGTGTCCTCGCTGATGGTGCCATCTCTGCTGGGTCCTGCACAAGAAGGTTTCACAAGCGTAAGATTAGTGCTGGGCTGCACTGGCTGCAGTATAAAGCCAGTCGGAATTGCAAGTGGCCAAGTTGCTGCGTGTACTCCAGCAATGTGAGACAGTAAAATAAACTGCTCTCCATAATAATTTCCAGAAGCAGCAAAGAGACCACACTGAGAAATCATAAATTAGGATGGACACAAGTATATTTAAGAGTATGCACCCATTAATTCACTTTATTCATTCCCATATGCAAACTCTTTTTTAATCTAAAAATGGCTTGGCCATTTCCTCTGAAGTATATAAATGTTATTAGTCTGAGACCTTTTAAAAAAGAGTAAGAGTTAATGGCTGGATGTATTCAACCACAATTAATGTAACAGGTGGCTTGAGACAATGCCTACCACAGGTATTACTTTGGGGTTTTTTGGGTTTTTTTAGAATTGCCTGGCCTGGTAAGGAAAGTTCTGAACTAGGAAAGACAAAGGGAGAGTTATAGAGACCACCCACGCGCTCAAGTGGAGACAGTTCCAGGAAGGGCATGCATCCTGGGTTCTCATGGCGAACTACCCTGACACCTGCTGGAGGGACAACACAGCCAGGAACACACAGTCCAGGAGATTCCTGGAAAGTACTGACAATACCTTTCTGATACAGATACAGCCAACAAGGAAAGATGTGCTGCTGGACCTTATATAATTAACCAGGAATGTCTGGTTGGAGATGTGAAGGTTGGGACAGCCTTGGCTACAGTGACCATGAGATCATGGAGTTCTGTATCCCACAAGGAGAAAGCAGGGCAACAAATAAGATTGCAACCCTGGAACTCAGGAGAGCTAACTTTGGCATCTTTACAGAACTTCTTGGAAGAATTCCATGGGAATTTACCATAGAGGGAAGAGGGGTCCAAGAGAGCAGGTGAACATTCAAGGATCACTTCCTCCAGGCTCAAGAACAGTGCATCCCTAGGGGGAAGTGAGCAGAAGGGGCAGGAGACCTGAACATGCTTTTGCAAATCAGCCTTTCAAGGATAATTTCAAGAGTCTGTCACTAATACACTTCTAAATAGAAAGGTTAATACTTTGTGTCTGCCACAGGAAGCACAAGGTGTCTCCAGACCAGGGAACTTGGAGTGCTCCAGAGAATCTGAAGTGGCTACTGGTGATATTTATCACAAACCACTTCAGTTATTCTGTGGGAATAACTGGAGGGTCACTGTTTCCCCAGGCTTGTGCCTCACACCTAGATCACTGAAATTTCAACTGGATTGTAACAACTACTGACAAAGCAGGAATTACAGCAGCTTTTGTGCCTAAACTTTACAACTTCTATGAATGAAACACAGAGAGATTTGAAGCTCTATAACCGCAAAGAAAATATGCAAGAAGAATTTTTACCAGAGTATCTTTTTATACAGAGACACAACTATCAAAACCCTGAAGCTGTTACAGCATTATGTACATCACATCTCCCAGTGCCCTAGATTTCATAAAACAACAAAGTGAAAAAATATTCATCACTGCTCACGTGAATCTTCTATAGTTGAAGAGGGTTTTTTTTGACTTCTGCTGACAAAACAGGACTGCATAAATTTGTGTTTGTTCCCTATGTTTTTTACTCTGTTCTTGTCCACAAAACCTAAACCAAACTAAATGGGTGGAAAAATAAAGCTATGCAAATGAATGACAGGAACTACAGGAAGAAGCATATCATGCTTACTAATCCACCAAAGCCTTCTAAAATACAGAAAACATAAATTTTGATCATTACTAATGTGAGCACTTTACATACATATAAATTGCACCAGAATATGTGCACTTTTTAAAAAAAAATAAGCAAATTACCATTGAAAAATAAAGAGATTGAATTATTAAACAACCGGTGCAAAGACAGCCTTAGGAAAATATGAGTGTCCCAATCCTTAATCTGATTTACAGTTCTGGCCTAAAAAATTCACCCTTTTGCCAGTCAACAAGACAACTTGCAAAATTTGGTTAACTGTTAGAGCCAGCAACAGAAGTTATCAAATAGCACCATACACACAAACACAGAAATCCATCATTCTGCTTCTTATGAAAAGGAGTAAAAAACAGCACTTTTCTCCCTGGAGAAGTAAAACTTGAACCAAGTCAGTCAAACTATCTGGGACAAAGAGTTTATTCACTGTTTAGGACTTTCTGTTTAAGGCAGACAATTGTTCCCAATCAAAAAGCCCTGATTTCCCTTCAAAAAACAGCATTAACATGATTTTAGTTACTGTTTACTTTACATAATGAATTATTCTCTAACATAAAGCCAGAATCAGCCAGAACACCTACCAGTAGCACTTATGCTTACTTTCTTTTCTTGTGTTTTACTGACGTCCCTCACTCAGGGAGTTTTTATGCAAGGCTCACTTTAACAGAAAAGTACGATAGAGGAAAAAAAAATAAAATCACAATACACTTTACACAATGAAAGTTCACACAGAAATGCCACCAGATAGGGAAGAGGTCTTTGAACACAAAAAGCACCATTTTAATGCAGCTCAATCAATTTATCTTCTTAAAGAGCATGAACCCGTACCATCTTCTGTCACTTCCATAATTAGCCCAGCTTGGGGAAGATTTTATGGCACATGGTCATTAAATCCACACAACTCTGAAACCTTTAACCTTTACTAGGAAGAGTCTGGTTTCAGAAGTGACCTTAAAGAATCATCAAACCAGTAACTGCATCAGAAAGGTAATTAATGGCAAACGACTGAACAGAAAGAAAAAGCCTGAAGGACTATTTGAAAAAGCAGTGATTGTTAAAGACTTGAGCTACTTTGCATGAACATTTTAATTCAATTCCAACGAGGCTCACTATAGGAAATACCACCACCACCCACACAAAACTCTGAAGTTGTAGCAATTGATACGCTCCTAAATAAACTACCACAATAAACCACAGCCAAACAAACAAACTGTACAGGACAGAAAAATTTTCAGTTGAAAGGAAAAAAACAATACTCTACTGTAAAAAACACCCAACAAAACAAACACAACAACAAAAACACCTCACAATATTGCAAACATAGGGGATGATTAAAGAGATGTGTTTGTATTTCATCTGGCACGAGAGATAAGCCATGTAAAACAGGTGTAGGAATTTTAGGTGGCTGCAGCAGATGAGTCAGTGTAATGTTAAATGGTCACTAAGAAACCTGGCACTACAACATGGTATCACAGACAAGCTAATTCAGGACTGGAAGAGCCTTCTATCTTTGGCAGATATTGCACCTCTATTCATCTTCAGTGGGGGTGAAAACGAGGGAAAGAAATGAAGTAGAACATATCTATATTTTAAATTAACTCTCTGCTACATAAAGGCAAAACTGGATTTGTTTGAGAAAAAAATTTGAGAAAAAATTTGTTTGAGCAGAAAGCCAACGTTCCCTAGAGATGTTATCAGCTCCCTACAGGAGAGCCAGTGGAGAGCATTAATTCTCCAGGACACAAGTGCAGCCCCACGACACTGAGCACTATTTGAGGTACTTGGGGACAGCAGCTTCCCTGCACTGTGCGTGGCAGACCCACATCACCTCAGAGTGGAGGGGACCACTGAAGCAGCCAAGAACTTTCAGAAAAGACTTTCTTAATTGAAAAGGCTGAAAGAACTTGGACACAAAGGACAGGATCAGGAACAAGAAAAATATAACATACAACTTACTGCCGCTTTCAAATTTTGTAGTACCAGAACTCCTCAGATATTTTAGTAAGAGTAAAGTAGAAGCATCTCTCTTCCCTTGCCTTGTCCCCATGTATGTGAAGCAAAATCACAAAATACACACAGTTCTGGAAAGAAAAGACATTCTATGACTCTAACCCAGGCCATTCCATAAATAACTGGGAGTTCACACATTAAATGAAGAACCTGTGGATGCACTTTTAAATGCTGGTGCAAGACACTACAACGGATTCATAACGTGAACAATGTCACAACACAATCTACACCCTCACCATACAACTCTGCCAAAAGGACTATCAACAGCTGGAAAGTCACTGCACCAGCTTCCCACTTAACTAGATGATATTTACCACTGGTTCCCAGTCTTCTACACATATACTGAAAGTAAGGGGCAGGGTGGAAAGCAAGCTCATGCCCTGTGTCAGCAAAGGGCCATAGAGCAGTAGACTGGAAAAAGACACATGTGAATACCCTAACTCCTGATGCTGAAGGGAACAAAGAAGGAAGTGACAAGTACAGATCAATAAGAAGCAGGGAAGAGTTTGGAGAAGAAACTCAGTAAAAATGAAGCTCATTCCAAACTGCTACTTTAGAAAGTTGCTACTTTTGGAGGAAAGATAATACAACTAAAGTGAGTCCAGTAGATGCTTGAATGATGACAAAAGTATTTTTCTAAACCATGAACGGAGCAATGCAGACAATCAAAAGTCACCTACAGTTACAGGGTGAGGAAAAAACATGTAGTTACATGCAGTGCTCTTCAAAATATTCACAGAGCACACACAATGTATTGTATAAACCCAGGAATTTATCGAATTTCTGACTGAATAAAATTTAAGGTGAAGGATATAAAATGTATTTTTTTCTTCCTTTGAATAAATTTTAATTAGAGATCAATGCTTTGGAAGTTCAGAATAAGAACAACATATTCCTTTTTCCATTTTATTTCTTTATATATCAGTCATATGGAGAAGCTGTACTTCAGAGAAATCCTTTCCAAGGTACTCACCAACAGTGGTGACAGGAGGCTGAGAAGGGTAGTATTGAACACTAGTGGTTGCTGGAAATGGAACACCACCTGGATAAGGATAGTTTGGGTAGCTGCTTTGACAAAGAAAGATATGCTAATGTTATGCAACTATTAGTAAAATATCATCCACCTATATTATCTTTATTGCCACCACACTAAACATTTATTTACATAATAAAGTGTTAAAATTGCAGGCCTTTTTCCTGTTCACATTAACATCCTTCACAACTGGTATTTCTGGTATTATTTAAGATAGAGTTTCAGATGAAAAGGTATCTCATTATTGCCTGGTCAACATTTGGATAACAAATTCTCCTAAGTCTTAGTCTTGCTATACGAAACCCCACAAGTATCCAAAAGAAATTATTCTAGCTACAAACTCCCAAGCAGCAATCTCAAATGAGTAATTTTTAATATGAGAAGAGTTATAAAGATGACTGAATAACTGCTTTATGTAAAACTAAAAATCCTGGGCAATTATGGTTGCAAGGTGAAACAAACTCCCCCAGAAATTCAGTCCTGCTCTGAAGGACAAAGAAGGCAAAAGTATTCATTTGCTCACTGAAAGAATTATGAGATGACATATGACAGTCTACAACACCTTTGTAAAATACATTTGCTATGAACTAAAACAGGGACACAAATTAGTCAGTACTAGACTGACAAACACCTGCATGCAGCAGAGTATTAACTATGGTTATAATTAAACAAAGTGGTCCACAAACCCATGCAAAATATAAAATAGGCATATTCTGTCTCTCTTCAGGTAACTGCAAATTTAATAGTTCTTAAAACCTTCCTATTAATTCACAAATTATATATTTTAAAAACAGTTTATTACTTTTGTACAAACATTAAGAGCACTTTAAATAAACATATTTAGAGGAAAATACATGCTGTAAGAACTTACAAAAATCCCAATTTTTCACCTCTTAAAACATAACACTCTCCCCCTTCCCAATCTTCACAGGTGTTTACATTTTAATTTTTTTTTTTTAATCAGAATGCTCCATATTATAGCAACATCTCATATGCTCCTACCACAAAATCAGGACATAAAGATATTAATAATAAAAACAATTAATCATGAGGTAAAAAATATAAGTACACACTAGGAGGCAGTAGTCAATATCTCACTATTTACTCAGATCTGCAAGTCTTCTGGAAATGCTTTATTCTGAACTATTATATAGAAAAAAATCTTGGCTAATATTAATAAAAAGCTTTTAAAGTAACTTTGTGTCCTTCGAATTCCCTTAGAGTGCTCTGAACTAAGTCCACATTTATGCTGGAGTCAAGGTTTGTATTAACTCAGCAGTGTTTTGTTCAATTTTTGAGTTCCTAATTAAATCTTGACTTTTAGGGATACATTTCTTTCTATGTCATGTTAATATATCAACCTCATAAGAATAAATGAGTGAAGGAAGATAACAGCTGGCAGTTAGGTAATTTCAAAATCTATTTATCACCCATATATATTTTATTTGAAGCCAACACTAAGAAAGCTAAACCGTCGTCCAACTTTCTTCTGGCTACTGACGAGAATTCAGCCCTCACTTTTAACAAACCCTGCTAACGTGAATAATTATACAACAAACACACCATAAGAAAATACAACTGTGATTAGACACTCTTCAGTGAAACTCTCTATCAGGTAAATGATGATGGTTTAAAGGAGCTCTTACCTTGGGTTTGGAGTGCTCGATGGTGGATAGGGAGATATTCTACCTGGAATTCCCGGCATATAGGAAGCTAAATAAAACAAGGATTTTGTGTATTTTTTACATTTCAGAAGTTAAAACCCTCAATGTAAAGAAGTTCTTCCTCACATATAAAAATAACCTTATTGTTATACTGAATTTTTTTCTTAATAATTACTTTAAACTAATCACTGCATGGATAAAAATAGGTTTGATTTGAAAATGCACAAGTAGGTGTACCAAGAAAAAAAAAGAACCTGCAGCTAGGTTCAGAAAAAAAAAAAAAGAAGCATGTTATTAAAGATGACCCACCTGAAGAGCTGTCTCCATGTTTTATATAATAGCTGAAAAAAGAATTTAACCTTTCTAGCTAATGATCTTTACTCACTAAATAACAAGTGCATAATTTAAGTCCCTTCAGAGTACTTGATTATCTGTTTAATAATCCAACCATGTCCTTATCCAGTAATTTCTGCTATTTAGAAGTTACATTTAAACATTTGTTATCAGCACATATAAACATCTAAAGCTTTAATAGTCTTAGCAATTTTAAGATTTTTCTTGAAAAGCTGACAAAGATTATGTTTAGAACATACCTATTCCACATTTCTAGCAATTTTCGGAATATTACATCAAATAGCTTTTTTTTTA
Source organism: Dicrurus megarhynchus (assembly GCA_013399195.1). Lineage (NCBI taxonomy): Eukaryota > Metazoa > Chordata > Aves > Passeriformes > Dicruridae > Dicrurus > Dicrurus megarhynchus. The sequence continues at coordinate 2,048,060 of VXAD01005374.1, forward strand.
AGAGCCGAGCTATTTCCACCCTTCAGTGCTTTCAAATGATTAAAATTTTTGTCAAAGGACTTAATTTCTTCTTAAACAATCTATCTAGAACTTGAAAAAAACCCAAACATAAATGTCTGTAAAACAGGGCAAGTCTGATTACACTAGTAAAACTAAGCAGCTATTCATAATTTCAAAACCCCGAAACATTTTCACTAAAATTACTTCATCTATGAAGTAATTCATAGTACTTCAGTTCAATTCAGTTCAAAATAGTAACTCAAAGCACTCCAGCTTTGAGTGACTACAAGAGTAATCAAGTGTGGTTCACTGAAAGTTTGTCCTTAAGGCACAAGTCACAGCCTGTGCTAAAACTGCACTTATACTGACCCCCACTGCTCCTGGAAAATCAGGACAATCCAATCACCTGGTGCTCTCACAGGCAGGGTAGCCACGGACAGGCTGAAAAGTCCCAAACACCTGCCTTTAGTCAATTATTCCTAATGGTCCTATTTATGTTTGCTACCCATTTTCTAACAGGTTAAGAGCCTAAGACCTTGCTAAAAATGGGTTCTGCTGGAAATGGCAATGAATAGCACTTCAGCATTTCAAATGTAACACTGTGATCAAGTAAAAGCCATATTCCAATAGAAAATGGACACAGCCTTAAAAATCCAACAAAAATAAGAAACCCCAAATACAGCTACTCTACCAATAAATTCACGTGGAGCTGTTGTAACATCATTAAAAGATACCCACCTAATCTGCTCCCCCTCCCCTACTGTCCCAGTCTTTGGCTTGAGGTCTATGCTACTGGTTTTTTGGGTTTTTTCCACCCAATACAGAGTCTCCTCCTGGAAGAATTTCTAGGAGTTTCTGTTTCCCACTTTCTCTTTTTCCCCTACCTACCTATCCGCAGTCTTTAAAATAAGATGCCTCCAGAACTTTAAATAAAGAAATTATTTTAAAAGTCTTGAGGATTTTTGCAGGAAAATAAGAATAGCTACCAAGTCAGAACACCAAATCAACAGAGAATAAAGAATAAAAAAATCACAAGGCAGGGTTTTTTTTTAATATTCAGCCAGCAATTTGAAAAAAAAGAAAAACAACAAATCACACAAACAGGAGGGTGGGCCTGGGAAACACAAGCAATAAGCATGCTTGTGCTTATGAAATCAATGCTTACTGGATACTTAAAAGATGGGCTTGTATTATTAGAATGAAAAAAACCTGAGATACAAAGTTATTTCAATAATCCCTTTTTAAGTCTAATCTTGAAATGCTGACAGGACACTGGTTTACTGAGGAGCTTGGGGGTGCTTGAGTGTATTCTGGTTTTGGCTGGGTTTTGCTTTGTTGTAATACAAACTTGATTTTTCCCCTCCAAAACCCCAAATCCCCCACAAATTCTTAGACTCATAGAACCTTTTAGATTGGAAAAGACCTTTAAGATCATTGAGTCCAACAAGGTACAGCCCAGATGAATTCATTAGCCAGCAATATAGAAAGTAAAATGCATTATTTGTGGTCAAACTGTGCAGGGCAACAATCCCTTTGAAATACTAATATGATTATTTGCTGAAATCAGGGGTGATGAGCACTTACTGGTTGGTGGGCCTGTTGCCTGGTACGGTGGGTAGCTGGAGGAAGCAGTAGGCCGAGAGAAGACTGGAGGTTCCTCTCCAAACACAACAATCATGACCTGGATCAGCTCCAACAAGTCTGCCTGGGGCTGGGAGGGAAAGCAAATCACAAGTTTTTCATTTTGCTAACAGAGAGTTTAACTGACTGTAGGAACAAGAGGATACCATTCCATCAGCTCTCAAAAGCATTCCTTTTATTTGTGGGTTTAAATTTTCTTAAAATGCATATCTCTATCTGTATACATACATGCATAATTAACTTCCTTTCTGGATTCTCTTACAGATACCCAACCCAGCCAGCTTGTACTCAAAACCATACAGCACAATACCCCGGCAGCCATGTTTGCACACTGAATAAACTGGGTAATACACAGTTCCATATCAACTGCAGGACAATAAATGACTGGGTACAAATGTCCAATGATGGATTATAATAATATTTTAAAAAATTAAACTCACCCCCAACATGAAAAAACATACAGTTCACTAAGTTTTTTAGACATTTCAATTTCATACACCACTGCTTTTGCTCCAATTCAGAATGTCTAAATAGAAAAAAAATATTCTAACCCAGTAAGGAGTGGCACAAACCTCCTTTAAATACAGTTAAACCAGGCTTCTCTGTTTATAACTACTTAATATAGGCATGATTTCATTTTGCCAAAATAAGAACAAGCACCATGAATGCAGCACCAGATTAAATATCCCAATTCCAAGTTTACTTAGCTCTATAATCCACTCACTTATTTTTACCAACCTCTCAAACTGAAAGAATTCTGTATTAGCTGTACCTCAGATGATCCTCTTGCTTTGTGCAAGACCTGCATCCTGACCTGGGCAGTCTTTTTCCACTATTACCATGCAAGCACACAACTACCACCCATCCTTACTAAATGTATTCCTGTTGATCCCTTCTTACAGAACTGTGCATCTTGTATCATTTTTCTATTCTTGTTAAGACAGTTTATCTTCTTCACAAGTCCATGTTTTGGCCAAAACGCCTATATGAGACCTGCTCAATGCCTCTACTTATTGGTAAAGGAAAGATATCCATATACATGAGGGTTCAAGAATATCTACATAAAGAAGTCCAAGTGCTTGTACAAGTCTGTTTAAGTCACAGATATTTTAAATAAATTTATAATATTCTTATCTCACAAATTGTCACATCAATGTCCTGCCAGGGGAGAGGACACCTTACACTGCACTGCTTAATCAGACAAGTTGTAACTAAAGATGCAATAACATTAAATAACCAGAACACAGAATGCAACATCCTGAACTTTAAGACATTCCAAAAAATAAACAATTTATTTTATTTTAAAAATGGTTTCAGATCTCTAACAAAGACTATGGTTTTTATTAAAAGTGACACAACTATCTCAAAAAATGCAGAATGAGCAGTTTGAGAATTTCAAGTTCCCTATACTTACATATTTCCACTCATGCAGGTAGGGAAGGTATATCTTTCCATTTGCATCAACATGCTTCCCAGTTTTTATTGTCATAGAGCTAGTGGGTTTAACAAAACAAATTGGGGGGTTGAAAGGGTAGGTGTCCAGCAGCCACAAGCAAATTGGGATATTATATGTGTTACCTAGAAAAGATATTTTGAAAGATTTTTAAAGTTATTTCAATGCTTCATCTGTCCTCCTGTATTCATATTCACAAAAAACTCCTAAGGTCAGTAAACTCAAATGTACAAAGTTAGAAGCTGAAGCCAAAATCTACTAATAACATTCAGTGAATAGGTAACACTATGGCCACAAACTCAAGATTTTTCACAGCAATTTAACTTTGATTTACAATTATTGTTCACTACTAATACACAATCTCATTTGTTCTACAATGCAACATCACAAGACTCTCATCTGAATTATTGTTAGCTGCAGCAATAAATGGTTTGCAACCCTCATTCAACTGACAAGCTTGAAAAAACGTGCAATACTGAAAGAAAAGAGCAAAGCTGTAAAAGACTGAAGAAGTAATGCTCAGCATTCAAATTTTATCCTGCAGCAAAAACAGAGAACAATTTCTCTAAAATATTTTACTTTGGACAAGTAAAGGATTTCAAGAAAAGAGTGATCACCAAAGTGGTGCAGCTGAATCAGGAAAACTCTTAAGTAATTTTTTCATGTAATTTGGGAAAATAATGGGGATAATGAAAATTGTAATAAATGCATACCTCTGTAAGGCACAGGAATGGTTCCACTGAGGCTCATCAACTCCCTAGATGAACCATCATTAAAAACTGAGAGAGAACAAACAGTATTTTTAAAACAAACATATTGGTTACATTAATCTCTGTTCAGGTTATACTCCACCTATGTATTGGCATAAGTTTTCACAAGTTACACACATATAAACTCAGCCTGAAAGGTTCAGCTCTTGCACATTTATGGATTAGCAAATGACTGTCCACAGTCAGGTAACTCCTTATGAGTAACGCACTTCTGAGAAATGAATGACTAATCATTGCCAAACTGCCTTCTCCACAAATAAAACTGTTTCCTCATTCAGTGACCAAGTCAAATGTTGGAAGCTTGCAAACTTAAAGTAATGCAAAGTGCTGCAAAGATAATCTGAACTCAAATTTGATTTAAAAAAACAACTGTCATCTGAGGTTTATAATTTGTTATGCTTTCTTTAAAAACACAGGTGAGCAAGAATACTGAAAATTACTGGACCACAGGCATTTATTACAGAATCAGTAAAGGTAATTTAACCAAACAGTAATACGCTGAAGAGGAAGAAAGAGTGCTTGACTCTGCCAAATCTTAAGTCTTAGTCACAAACTGCACAAGAACTCCGACCTAAATTTACTGAGTAGCTGTATTTAGTTTTCTCATACTTTTAATCCAATACATTATTCTTGCCTGAATAAATCAGCTTCTGTTGAGGAGGCTTTTATCTTCCTAATTCCACCTGAAAGTTTCTAGCCATAATTCAAATGTAGGTTACTGTGCACAATTGGGACTTCAGTGGTGGTATATATTTCATTATTAATATGAACTTGAAAACTATGTCATCAGCAATGTAACCATTTTCTTGCAGCTGATGTCACTGCTACAAATAATGTCGATTATCTGTGAGTGATTCTGTGCTTAGCCTCTCCCAGGCAGCTTAAAGAGCATTAGGGAGCACAAATGGCTACAGCTCAAGGATATCTGGAATTGTGACCACCACCCTTACGCAAACTTGTGCAGCTATTTCAGCCACAGTCCTTCCACTCCTGTTTTGTTTCTCCAGTCACTGCATGAATTTTAATTTCTGTGACAGCTGCTGGCTTGCAGCTACTCAAGTTAAAACTAACTCATCTTTTACCTGGCCATGTCCCTTCTTAGTATTTCTCAATCCACATATACAATTTAAAATGCAGAAGACTTAAAAATTTTTGATGATGTGTTAGTAATATAAGTTAGATCACAGAGGAATCCCACAGGTGACAGCTAAAAAAAGGTGACCATAAGAAGACTGACCTCAGCAGCTATGCTGGCTCATGGTATGCTGTGAAACCCTAGATATCATCTTTAACACACTTATATTTAAATTAACTTACAGACTTAAACGGCTAATGAACAGTGATTATCATCAATAATTTACATTACAAAACCCTCATGACAATTTTCTATATACTTGACTCTGTTTTCTTCATACTCCTAAGGACTACCACAATTATTTTAAATGAAGCATTTCTTCATTGATTTACAGTTCTTCCTACATAGAATTTTAAAAACATCTTTATATGGCAGCAAAGCTGAATTAGTAAGATACCAGCAATCTCAGGACACCAACTGATGGCATCACTGAGTGATTAACTAAAAGTTAAGCTGTGAAAAATGCAACACTTCTTGGCACGTTCCATAGTCATTTTCTAAAGTAACCTCACTATGTTACTGAGTCTGTGTTTCTAAAGAAGTATTGATGTCAAAGACAAAAAGAGAAACTCAAGTTATGTTTTCTGGTTTTAATCTTCTATTTCCCCCCAGCAAAAACTCCACAATATGTCTGAAACAGAAACAATTCACAAACAAAAAATTTTCTCATGAACAGACTAACCATATGAATCCATGACAGGTTTGAGGTCCTTGTACTGAGTAATAACACTGGTTGTCTCCTGTATAGTTAGGTCTCTATATTTATACTGGAAAACAAAAGAGAAAGGAATTACTGCAAAAGCTAAATTTTTAGTGTAATTGAATTCAATTTTTTATTTTACCCGATAGGCAGCATTTATGAAAGTTTATATCTATATGTGGACATTCTTCTCCACTCTTAGTTTGGAATAAGAATTTATTTGTCTATATTACTTAACTGACCACTGCCTATATAACTTACTGAACTTTAACAAAGTGTTAGGATGTTTTTAGTCTTAACAAGCATCAAGTGATTCAGGAAAAGCTATTGCATGTTCTTTCATGTTCTACCACAACCAAATGTATATAAGATGTGTGAATCTTAAAAAAAAAAAAAAAAAAGGCACCTCCAAACAAATACAGTGATGTTTTGAACATTCCTGATAAACAGCTATCTAGAATCTGAACCACAGAGATGTATTTCATAGCACTTTTCAAAGCAACACTATATTTATCAATCACTGATTAGCATTTATGTGTATTTTATCAACTAGAAAGCAGACAAATCAAGGCACAATATTACCAGTAATAATACTGGTTTTACCCCTTCCCTTTTATCAGGAGCAGGGAATAACAGCACAGATGACCTGTAAACCACAGATACGCTACTACAGAATTCACCAGTTTCAGAACTACAACCCACTGACAGCAAAGAGGCTCCTGGGCAACAGAGAGTTGGTTCACCACAGAGTGAAGCTCTTTAGCCTTGTGGTCATCCCTCCTGATAATTACCATTAAAAAGAAAAGCCAGCAATGTGGTCCCTTGACAATTTTTTCTTCCAATACAATTTTAAAAAACTGCAGTCTTCAGATGTCTTAAGGAACACAGACAGCAACCTTTCACTGAACCATGGTAGGAAGACAAAGGACCCAGCACAATGAAATGTCTGATATCCGAAGCATGCAAATGTTAACAACATCTGAACAAATTAATTCAGACATTATCCAAGAGCAAACTGTGGTGCCACAGCTAAAGATCACCTTGGCTCTGACAAACACTCATGAGTTGTGAAGCTTAGAAATTAACTCTTCTTCCTGTCACCTCCAGAGACTGACAAGGATGTTCCTCCTGGACATGACAACTCGGATTTACCGAGCAGAGACAAACTCACCACGCCACTTCCCACAATGCCACCTCAGCCTACAGAAAGCACCAGCACCTCGGGTGATGCTGTCACTGATGTTCCTCAAATGACCAAGGACAGAACAGCCACATGGTCTGTCTGCAAAATGCTGGTCTGCGGGACAGACAGCAACCCCTCCAGCAGGGATTCCTGTGCTTGCAGGGAAGCACCAGCACAGGGGTCAATCAGCCCCCAGAGGCTGTTTTGGTGGGAGGGCTGTACAAAAGCATCTCAGCCTCCTTTGGAAAGTGGGTGTGGGATTGGGAGTGTGCAGCAGGGGCTTGACAGAGAGACAACTTTGTTAACATTTGAGTATATTCCTTCCTCCCTCCGTCCCCAAAACTTGCCAGAAGCAGGAACAGGCATTGCTGGAACATGGAGGAATTTGCATGTACACCAGCCAGAGACCAGCAGCACATACCCACACCACTGCATGTGTCACTAAAGGACAAATGACAGCTGGTCACCAGCTACTTTTGAAAGGCGAGGAACAAACCTTATGGTGCAGGATATAGCCTCAACAAGATAGGCATAACCACTATTAAAAAGAAAACTGGATTCCGCTAACAGAAGCTCCTAAAAAGCACAAGGATCACAAAATAGTTTTGGTTGGAAGCATCCTTAAAGATCATCTTGTTCCAAGCCCAAGGCAGGGAATCTTCCACCAGACCAGGTTGCTCAGAGCTCCATCCAGCCTGGCCTTGAGCACTGCCAGGGATGGGGCAGCCACAACTTCTCTGGGCAACCTGTGCCAGGGTCTCACCACCCTCACAGTAAAGAAGTAAGCAGAATCAGGCTTTAATTCCACTTTTGGCACAAGAATCTGAAGTCAGTGAGTCAAGGAACTGATAAAACAATGCCTGCCCACTCAGAAGGCACACTGAAACTGGCACATGGTGGTTGATAGGGCTGATAAACCACAAATCTGGTTAGCTGGGGTGCTTTCAAAAATTAGGAACAACACCTGAAAATTAAGCAAGCATTTTTGTATCTTATATATTAAAAGAAAGAAAAATAATATTCTTGAAAACTGCTTTTACACTGAGTGATGATTACTTAGTAGAGAGACAGTTGTATGATTTCAGCTGCTGCCACAAGCAAAATTAAATGTTAATTTCAGCTGTTAATTTCTGTGCTTAGATCGATTTCCAAGAAATGTCAAAACCTCTTTTGGAAAATAAAAGATCCTAGTGATTTTTACAAAGGTAAGTAAGACTGATTAATTTGAATTTTTAATTTCTAGAGTTTTTTTTTTTCCTTCTCCAGTCTCAGATGCAAATACATCCTCCTCATTTTACATACCAGGAAACAGATCACAGAAAGATGAAGCTTTTCAAGATCTGACAGCAGGTAAATACCTGAAGTTAAATGAAGCACCTAGGTTCCCCCAAACTAGGGTCAAGATTTTGTTATCTCATACACTGAACTATTCAATATGGGAAATGTCACTAAACTTCCCTCTCTAGAACAGAAAATATTAACTGTTTTTGAAAAATAAATATAATGAAACAGCATCATTATTTTTCATCGGCTACAGAAAGTCAGATGGGAGTATAAAATGAACAAGTGTAGGGGAACAAGGACGTTGGACTGCCTTGAATTCTATTTCTCCTATGGCATAGCAATAATTAATTTAGGAAAGACAGGTGTATACAAATACATACATGACCTCATTTGTTGACACTGACTAAGCATTCAACACTCATTTTCAAGCGGATAAAAAAGTCTACTTATGACTCCATGCAGGTGAATGTGCCTTTGGTTTTGATCGGATTCTCAACTACTGTATTTCATTTCAAAACGCTGCAAATATGACTAAATGTTGCCAAAAAAATCCAGAATCCCCCCACCCCCAAACAAACCCGTAACTCCCCGTAAGTGTCAGCCTTAGAGATTTTCATTCCAAGCTGCTGGACAAAGCCCGGTTTTCACCTGACAAACGGCACGCATGGCTCTGCATGATTCGGTGGTTAATGATTTGCCTTCCAAGAGATTTTCCCGTTTCCTTACACAGGGGCGATAACAAAACCCACCCCACCCCGGTCAGCGATGCTGAGCTGGCCTTCCCCCTCCTGTACCCGGGGAGCACAAGAGCCGTGTGCCCCCCACGGCGGCTCCGGCCCCGCCGGTGCCTGGCACTGTCCCAGCCCAGCCCCGCAGTTTGGTACGACCATTTTAGGCTCGGAGCGCCTTTCCTCCCCTTCCCGACCCAGCTCCCCGGAGCCTCCCGGCGCTAGGGCCCGCTGCCGCCGGCCCAGCCCGGCCGACCGCGCCCGTACCTTAGCGAGCATCTTCTTGAGCTGGCTCTCGGACACCGCCATGGTGCCGCCGCGGTGCCGCCGCTGCCGGTGCCGCCTGCCCGGCCCTACATAAACACAGGAAGCGGCCCCGCGCCCGCTTCCGGCGGCGGCGCCGCTTCCGCGCGTCACGGGGCGGGCACCGAGCGCCGCCGCCACCGGCACCGGCGGCCAGGAACAGCAGGGAGCCTCTGAGAATGGCTTTGCAGCGCAGTTTTTTATTGGTACAAGGCCCTTCTGGGAGTTCATCGCCCGGGCTAAAGCAAAGCGGCATTTCCCACCGCGGCCCTTTGGTTGTTGTTCCAAGGAATAGGACACAAATGCAAGATCGGGAGCATTAATCTACGAAACATACCTGTCAGAGTTGGCAGCATTTTAAGATTAAAATTATTACAAAACCACCAAACTAAATGAACAGCTTGACTACTCGCATGAAAAGAAATGCTCAACAGATGAGAAACAACACCATGAAAAACGATGTAAAACCTTAAATATATATTGTTTTTTTCCGAAGTGAAAAAAACCAAACCCCAAAGTGCAGCTTTAAAAAAATAGAGCAGCAAAGTTGGTTACCTGCAGCCATCACTAATTTTGCCCAATCAGTTACCACTACAGTGAAAGAAATTTGGGTATTCCATAAAAAAAAGGTATGAATTACTGAAGGTGTTTTTCTTACTATTTTTATCCCAGTTCTGAGATCAGTATACACTCAGAACTCCCTGCATGTCTGGCTCTTTGTGAGATGTAACTGGAAGGCACAAAGGATCAGATCTTTTGCTCTGCCGCAGATCCTACTTTTGCTTAGAAAGCTTCAACAATATTTAACCAGTTCCCCCTCAAAGCGTAAAGGTGGAGTGACATTCCTAAGCTGCACCCTGCAGGAGTGCAGCCCACATCTCCTGTGCCTGCCATGTGATGCTGAGGTATCATCAGGACGAATACAGTCTTTTACCAGTGCAGTGATTCAAGAGGTTAGAACCCAAAAAACCCCTTGATCTCTAAAACATCTGGTTTTTACCTAAAAATCCACATTCCGCTTTTTCATCACATCCTTGGCCTCCAAGGAGGAGGGTTACAGGTTCTGTTGCCTTCTCCTGAGGCTGATGTAAAGCTCCTTGCCCTCAGCTGGCTTTGGATTGAGGTCTGAATGAGCAGATACTCCTGCATTGTTTAACTACTGGATTTTATCCTTTATTTGAAGCCCAGCCCTTGCTCCTCCCGTTCAGGAAGAGCCCCTGTTCCAGTGCTGCATGTGTGTAGTGAGAACTGCAGATGCTTTAGTGCTCTGAATGTCCTTACAAAATAAAAGCAAGCAAGTCATGACCAGAGTATTTCAGACATCATTAAGTGTGAACAGAAATCCATACCCAATAGTTCAGGTTTGAAGGATACTGTGAACATCATGCTCCCCTCAGTAAATGGCAGGAGTCCATTGACATAAGAGCATCTCCAGCCATGAAAGATGGAGCTATGGAATTGCATCCCCAGTGCCCTGAGGAGCTGGAGTGTGACTGTTCCCTAAACAAGCCTCAGATGCAGCATTTAAAAGCCATGAGGAAGGGTTCAAGTGGGCTCTGCACACTGGAGTTTCTGCAGAGCTGGGTAAGCCACTCTCCCGGACTGCCTCCTAAAGAGGTGCAAAGAGCTAAGAATAACCCAAGAATCAGGCTACAATTGGCAGCCAAAAACCACAGGCAAATGCCACCTGAATTTAGGTAAAACATTATTGCATGCATACTGCCTCATTTTGGCTACTGAAAGTGCACTTTTCAAGGAAAAAATTGCTGTATGGTGCAGTATTAAATTATTTAAACCTAAACTGAGAAAGCACTTTTGGAAAGTAAAGTAACAAAGCTTCCTGTTTTCTACAGAAATCCACATGTATGAAGCAACTTCTTCTGCCTTGCAAATCTCCACCTTCAGTGAGCAGACACAGAGGCTTCCCTTGTGCTTCCTTACAGTTTCAGCTGCTGCTGAAGGTCATAAATTGAGCCTGCACTGCTTTGCAGTTTCTCTTGCACCAGTGGGTCTTCCTCCAGTCCGACCATTTCAATCACTCCACTGGTTCCAAGAATACATGGGAGACTTAAGAATACTTCACTGTTTATATTGCAACATCCCTGGAACAACACACAAAGAACACTGTCACACACACAGTTACTTGTTTCTGCTGCAACTCCACAAAAGCATACAATCACACAAAATTACTTCATTATTTTAATTAACAAGGGTATTCCAACATCTGGTATGTTTGGATAGGTCAAATTCCATTTACTTTAGATACTGGGCAATGGGTTACTGAATAGAAACTGTAAAATATTACTGTACAGATAAAAATTTGTGAACCATGCCACATGTGGGCAATTTTTCCAATATAGATATATCAGATCTCTATAAGGCAAGCAAAGTTTGTACCACTAAACATCATTTCCTAGGTAGAACAAGCAGGGACACTTGACAGTACAGCATCATTCGTTCTTTTAGGACGGAAAAAAATAAATTAAATAATGCAGCCTAAGAACTGGGGAACATTTTTCACACACTGATCCCATATAGATTCTGTGAAAGAATTCATTGCACTTATATCCCTATAATTCAAGTTTGCACTGTAGATGGTGTTCATTTTTGGGATCTGTCTGGGAAATTTTACATTCTGTAGTTACTCTTCATTTTAAGAGACTTGTCACTCTACCTTTAGTTCAGGAATGATTAAAAACCTCACTTGAAACATAATGATTTAATTAGGTGTGTGCTTGTACACAATAAAATAAGCAGCCAGCTCAACTTCCCTGCACAAGGACATGCAAATTGTCCTTCTGAAGGCTCTAAATTGAAGAGTCAAGTAAACATTTCTACATGGATTTCCCTGTCATATGGAATGACCTAATGCTTTAATGAAGCCTCTTAGGAGAAACTTTAAACAAAGTTCAGTCTACAATTTTAACTATTGCTTTATAGTATTCTCCTCTTAAGTAAAGTACTAAGGAGTAAAAAAGCAGCTGTTTCAACCTGATCAAATAAAATACTGGCAGAAAATGCATTTTATACATTCATAAAAGATACAAAATTGTTTTGGCCCCTAAAAAAGTCTACATTCAATACTGAACACTTGGGAACTAAAACTCCCATTTCATTTGCCAAATCTAGCTGTTCCAGGGGTGCTGGGCAGCAACCTTGAATGTACTCTCTCTCTGGACTTTTATTTTTGGGAGAATAATACACTTTTAATATTGGTTTGGATTAAAACAGTAAGTGATTTTTGCTCATTTTTAGACAAGAATGAAGAGCTGTTGTTAGAAGAAAGTAATGGCAGTAGCACTACTTCAGAAGACTGAGATGTCTGTGCTGCTAAAGTTAATGCTCATATCCATAATAAATACTATAATTACAGTGGCAACCAAAAGGTACTAATAACACATTTACCTTTGCCAGAGTGGATACAGAATGAACCTTTCTTTTATCTTTCAGAATGCTGTCAGTCAAATCAGCAACTGAGAGCCCCACAGACCAAGATCTCTGACCTTTTCCCTTTAGAACTTCCATAGCTCTGTATGTAAACCAGGAAAAGGAGAAAAACATGATGTTTAGATTTTAATTATTCTTATTTTGGTTTTTATGTAAAACCCGAAAGACAGGCTGAAGTGTACCATATCAGGTAAAGTGTACTCTAACAATATGATTCTCTGTTTTGGAAAACAACACAATGGAATAAAGAATTGCTGAAAAAAATTTCTTTCCAACACCTTTTATCTACACTAGTAACAATTCTCTTTTCTGTCAAGAGGTGTAACTGATAATTAAATCAGGTAAATTCATCCAAACTGGTGCTTTGCTTTGAAGCAAATGCTTCCAACACAAGCTCTGAGAAAAGTGGGCCAGAAGGCTTGTCTAGAGTTAGTTTTAAATACACAATCAAACAGCTCTGATATTCCAGTGTATATTGTGGTGTCTTCTTACATCACCCCAGGCACAATGTTAATAAGAATTTCAGAAAAACAGTGGCCATATACACATCCATAAGAGTGAATAACAACCTGACCTACAGTTTCCTATAAACTCAATGCATGAGCATTCTAGAGCAAAATTCCCCCACTTCATAAAGAGCTGAAGAACATGTAAACATCAAGTGCCTAAACATGAAGGAAAAAATAAGGTCATAATGGTGTTACCTGTTAGCCACCTTTTCCCTTGAGTTACGAGCAGCCATGGCTTCTGTTTGATTTGCAACTACATTACAGCTGGTCCATGATGACACTAGATAGAAAAAAACAACAAAAAGAAGCATATGAGGTTGTGGTTTGTCTTGTTTTTTTCCTTCCTGTGGCAAATGTCAAACACTTTTGCTACCACTCCAAGCCTACAGACTTTGGTACCCCAAAACTGTATTACTTAAAACCGTTATTATGAAAATTTACCACTCTTCTTATTACTTTTCTCATTACCTTCATTACTTTTCTCAATTATTCTTTCATTATTCAATTATTTAATCACTGCCAGGACATTATATGCTCATAGTCATCATAAAGCACCACCTTACCTTTGTCTTCCCCTTGTTCACCAATAACCCAGGCATCTTTTGCCAGCACCTCTGCTTTCAAAAGGTTTGTCAGGATGTACTGAAATCTCTCAGAATCAAGGTTGGCACCTACTCCAATTACTCTGCTTTTGGGAAATGAGCTCAGCTTCCATGACACAAATGTCATTACTTCAACTAAATGTGAAAGAAAAAATATGTTGCCAATGAAGGATCACTCAAAATTCCACACAACTGCAAATTATGAATCATCATTACAAAAAACTCTGGGCTTCTTTACTTTAGAAACGGCATAAGCACATAAGAATATGTTGGTAGCTTATTTCAACCTAAAACACCAAGTCAGGTGGGGAAGAAGTGAAAAAGTAAGAACAATAATGAGAAGAGAGTAAGAAGGGCTGTCTTCCAATGCATTACAGGATGAAAGGGAAAGATGTGTGAGCCTCTAAGCAGTGATTTTGCTTTGTCTTAGTTCACAGTATCATTGACCTGGATGATTTAAACCTTCCACCAAAATCTAGCTGCAATATTTAACATCAACACTGTACTTTGTACATGAGTAGCCTGTGAGTGTGATCCTATGGCACATAACACACATGGATCTGTCCTTCCTGCACAGGGGAAACGTGCACATAAAACTCACAACTGACAAGACAACAGCCAGTGGATGCTAATCATGTAGATACAGTCAGGTTGAAACTACACACAGAAACATACAGAAATACATACCTGTTACACAAAACAAAGTACACTATTTTCTTTTATCTTGATAACAGTAAAGAAAAAACCCTCAAAGACAGTGTCCTGCTCAAAGCTGAAAAGGAAAACATCTTTCAGAGTAGCAAGAATTTCTGACTAACTGGGTGTAATTCAGCAGTAACATACTTTTAAACAGGGCAAAGAAAAAGCCAGGTGAGGGACAGAACATTATGCAAAGTACCAGCATACCTGGATGAGAAGCAACAAGGAGAACAGCATTCTGACTGTAGTGTGATACTGCTGGAATAATTCCTCTGAACAAATCCACATTGCTTTGTATGACATCCAGGTAAGTCTGAGCATTACCCAGAGAATTAACTGTAAGCACCACAACTTTGGAATCAGCTGAAGAAGAAAAATCTGAAAATATAAAGAAATCATATTTTTGAAACTTATGTCATTCTACTGAGTTTTGGATGCAAAACCAAGAGCTGTTCTAAAGGCTGAACTACAACATCCAACTTAATTAGGGATTCTTTGCCTCCTGTCCCCCCCATATCCTCCAGTGTGGAATCTGGGGCACTTCCACAGCACCTATAAAACACAGCTCTCCCACAGAACTACTTTCCTGTTTTATAGTTGTCAGTCACAAAAGACAGACTACAATTTGTCCAAGGTTACAGAGCAGAGACCAGAAAACATCTAGGCAGCTTTGACAGATAAACTTTTCCAAGTTTTCATGGCAAAAAAGAAAAAAAAACATGAAAAGGCTCCTTAACTTCTATTCTGATTGTTAAAGAAGAGGAGACTTTTACTCCTTATCTGAGGCTTCTTTTATAATTCCTGATCTTATACCTCAATCCAGGACGTGTAGACAACCATGCAAAGCACTCCAAAAGTCTATTTATTAACTCAAATAAAAGACAAATTGTATTTATTAGCCCAAGAAACACACAACCACGCTTGCTGCAGGAATCTGTAAGTCAAAGCTGCTTTGAGCAGGTATCTCTGAGTGCCATACAGGTGATCAGCCTGGACACAGAAACAAGGTGATGTGACTGTTGCACCACTTTTGGAACCAGCTGAAGCCAAAGCAGAGGCCTCCTGCATCGACAAATTAAAACCATACTAAGCAGGATATAATTAATACCAGCTTGCCCCAAACCTGGATATAAACATACTAAAATAGCAGGTGACAGTGTATAAGCATTTTGTATTATTGTAACACTACCAAACAGCACAACCAGCAACACCACACAAGCTTCTTATACCACAGCTAAATGTACACATACAACAGGCAACCACAAAGGCACAAACAGGTTTGTGGTACAGCTGCACAACCAGGGTTCAGAAAAAAAGGTGTGCTAGCAGCAAAACCTGCAAGATAAGATCAAAAAATGTATAGCAGGCAATGCCAGGTGCAGAATAAGCCACAAGAATGTCTGGGGGAACCAGAACAAGTCTCTGTCCCCAAAATAAGATAAATTAAAAGAGAAGCACAAGAAAACCCCCCATTCCATCTTGCAAAGAGTGCAAGGAACATGGAAACATGACACATAAGCAAGGAAGAATGTTGCTCAATTCAGTTCCAGCTTTCGCTGTGGAAAAACTTCTGAGCTGCACGGCCTCAACCTCTGCAACCATCAAAGACCATCAAAGAGTGTAACTAATCACTAATTACAGAGACATGGCATTGACTCTGTTGAATTGTATGCTCACAGCTGACTGAGGACAAAGTTATTAAGAATTCATTGTTTGAATATGCAGTGATAGTGATTAAGGACTAAGTGATAGTGATTAAGTGATTATTGGCCATGTGCATGTTTAATGAACATCAATCTAGGAAAGCACCACTTTGAAACACACCTTTATTTGTCAGCCTTTTGAACACTGCTTTCACAGCCTTCACTAATTCCTATGCATATATTTTTCCCCTCCCTTCCCTCTCTCTGCCCATGACAGTAAAGTTCTAGCTTGGCTTCTCTGTATTTCTGCATAAGTCCAGTTTCAGCATTAGCCTCTTACCTGCCGATACAGACTTTTAAAAAAAGACAGCCTATGTGCTGTATCTCCCCAGGTGCTCTGCTCTCGTTAAAATGAGCACAAGCACACACAGTACAGCACTCACTCCTGTTCCAGAAACATCATCTCATACCGTTGCTGATCTCCACATTTGGCACAGCAAAAATCTCCAAATCCATGGTCCCTCCTTTTGCTGCACCTTCAGAAAGATCCAAAAGAACCACCTTGTCTGCAACATCCTGTGTGAATTAAAAAATACAGATCAATAATAAACCAAAAGAAAATTTGTTCTTGTGGGAGTGAGGAATAAAACCCCAAATTCCTCCCATTTTATTGTTTGCTGTACTGTGTACAAATCAAACAAAATTACTGGTCAAAATTACAGCGAAATCACAAGATAAAGGATTTAGTTTAGGAAGTCTAACTGGAAAAAACCACATTACAAAACAAACAAAAAACTTACAGAACTACCTCTGGGAAGTGAAAAATGTTGATGTTACTGTTGTGTCTAACATACAGCTGTGATGAAGTACAGACCATCTATGGACTATCCTTTTCCAGGGAACTAGGAGATCCCCGTTGTAAGTAACAGGCTACCACTCAGGCAAGAGTCCTTTAAGGATTTTCAAACTAAGTGAATTCAGTATTCAACTCTTATAATTAAAAAAGCTGACTGAGAAACCAGGGCAGAAAACTAACACCTCTGCGTGCCCATAAGTAAACTGAAGAGACAGATGACCTATGCAGTGACAGTTGTTAAAACTGATGAGGTATTCCTTAGTGTGAGACAGTAAGAACTAGATTGGAATCCTCTCTATTAACCAGGTCTGTTGCTATTTTTAATAATTACGTACCTTTGCTGCAACTGCTAGTACACATGCAATGCCAAGATCTCCAGCTCCAACAACAGTAATTTTGTTAAAACATCTTTCATTTTTGCCTCCAATTTTACTCCTTGATTTCATGTCAGTCTCTCCTACAATTAAAAGAAAACCACAAAATTAGGTGCTGGTCCACACTGTATCAATACAAGTATTGCTGCTTCATAAAGGATCACGGTTGTGCCAGAGTTAAATCAAGTTACATGAACTTTTTCAAAACAGCAGTCAAGCCTGACCACAGAAAATTCACCACAACTTGCAAAGTGTAAAAAAAAAAATTCCTCTCTAGATAGGAATGTTTTTTCACTAAGTAGAAATAGATGAGCATGACAATAGCAGGAAGCTAGACACAAATACCACAAAAACAGCACCCCCTTTGCTGCTGTTACAGGTGTGAATACATCCCATGGGCATAAAATTTGTAAAATATAAGCCATGGAGTCTTCTTTGCGACTTCAAATAATGACAATAAGTGAATATATTTTGTAAGAACATTAGCAACAAGTCTATGAAAACATCCCCACCTTCAGTTATCTTTGCAATATAGGAGAGAAGTTCTGATTGCCTGGCTGCATCAGAAGATGACAGTGAGTACAAAGGGAGCTCTTCCTCAAACTTTGCAATCATTTCCTTGATTAATCCAATGAGAGTTGATTTAGGCTGAAATACAGCAATACAGAAGACAAAACAGCTGAATAGCTATTTCATAAGTGGTATCAGCTGTGAACAGCTGATAGAGCCATACAAAATTTAATCAAATTATAAACACTGACACTCTTAACATTTACACAAACACCTAAGGGAAAGAAAAGCATCACTTTGAGAAGCTACTTTCCAAACAAGAGTATGGATTAAAAGGAATTTAACAAAAAGGAATTCTAAAATTGAAAGTACCAGTGCTACTAATTTTTGAAGTCATCCATGAATGTATGGAAACCTTTGATATAACCACATCCAGTATAATAAAAAGGAGAAATCCTAGCTAACGAAAAGATAGTTCAGTCGTCTTAGATGAGCTCAACTGTCCAGAGTTCTGGCAATTCAGTCCTCCTCCAGGCAAAACACACTGTGAAATCAGCAGAAGCTCCCATAGGAACTTCTGTATCAATAATGTAAAATACAGCCCATTCATTTCAAAAAGCTGGCATTCATTGAATCATTTTTACTGGCCTGGCAGTCATATTTACGTGAGTAATTTAATACAGTGCATAAAATCATTTAGCAACAGCATTGACTTTGGAATCTCTGTGCTGTTTCAGAGTTCTGCCAAAAGAGACACGCCCAAAAGGTAGACACTTTCATTGAACTTTCCCGAGGGATAATCAACTGGTCTCACTATTCATAGCAACAAAGTATCATGAGGCTTACATTGCTTTGTAAAGAATCAGTCCCTTTTTTTCATTAAAATCACTTCCAACTTCCTTTACAAGCCTCAGACTGCCTGAAAGCTCCAAATGATACCATGCAGTATTCCCAAACACTTCCTTCCCCTGTCAGCCACTCCACCTCTTACATGGCTCCAGTTCTGCAGGTAGGGCAAATAAATCCTGCCACGTGCATCAACATGTTTCCCCACTGAAATGCCCATGTTTGCAGTCGGCTTCAGGAAGCAAATGGGGGGAGCAAAGGGATGAGAATCCAGGATCCACAGACGAATAGGTATGTTATAGGAGTTACCTGTTCAACACAAATTAAAAGCCATTACTAACTTTTGCATTGGGAAGAGGCACAAAAGACCAATTGTGTGTGTGATATGATTCACACTTAGTAATAACAAAGGCAAAAAGCCTGACAGATCACTTTCCAGATTCACACTGGAAAGTATTTATATTACTTAGGCTAATTAATAAAACCAGGCTTGCCTGGATCAACTTGAAGTGCTACTGATTGTGCCCTTCTTAATATAAAGCTTTGCTGTTGTTTTGCTTCCCAGGGTCCTCTCTCAGCCAAGGTGTCCCCTTTTCCCAGCAAAGAAAAGTTTCATATGTATATTTCATACTTATTTCAAGATTTAACACCTAGTACAAAAAGGCATCTATAAAGAGCTTTGCATCAGACTTCAAAGGCTTTAGGTTGAAAATAAGAAGCTGCCTACTAGTTATTTTTGGACACTGCCTGTGCAAGTGTAGGTCTCAGAGAGTTCACACAAGCTCCATTAGCACCAAAGAGTTTGCCTACATAGTCTCAAACTACACCATTTTTTTAATAGCTAATTTACCTATTTAATTAATACCACCTTATTTCAGCATCTATGCACTTGTTTCTGCAGTAGAAGTGGCCTCTGCCAATTAATGCAAAATCCTTTCCAGTCCCCTTTGAAGACACTGCACAGTGAGCTGTTAAGATGCAGCACCCAACACATTTTACATTTAGATTCATAACTGGCAAGAAAATGATATTTGATTTATCTTACCATATTTCACTGGAACAGTACCACTAAAATTCAGGAGGTCCTTCTGGGATCCATCCTTGAAGGCTGAAATTAAAAATGCAATTAAAAAAAACCAAAAAAAACCTCCTTTCAAACCTGGCATAGCAATCTCATCCACAACTACAAATATACAAGGGTGATATTTCTTTAGAAATAAAATACCCTGCTCCTGAAAAAAACAAGACTAGAATGCTACTAAGGTCCCCCCTACCCTTTTAAATATTTCCTTAATGAAATTTTAACAAAAATTGCATTGGTACAACTAAGCACATCATTAGTCTGAAAATCCCTTGTCCTGGGTAATTCTGATGTTATAGGAATTTCCAGTCAGGCTGATGGATTCTGGAAGTCACACTCTCTAAGCTAAAGCCATCAAAATACTTTCAATATAATAATGACATATAGGAAAAATGGTGTTACATACAAAGAATTTAAAGCATCAATCTTCTATAATTACTGACAAGTTGAAGTATGATGAAGTAAATGAGTTGCTGAGGTTTTTATATGTATGCACTCTTGGAAGAGCATTCAGGAACAGTAACACGGCATGAGAAATTTTACTGCAAGTCAGCATAAAGACAGGAACACCACTGAAATATATTCACATTCTATTACACACAGTCTGCATTTATGGCAAGTAAGAATCCCCACAAATAGTTCAAAGTAACTGTATCACTTCTTACTGTATGTGTTCATGGAGAACGTGAAGTTGGGGTAGGTCTTGCTAACATTCTTCAGCTCTTCTATGGTCAGGTCTCTGAACTTATACTGGGAAGGGGGAGGAAAAAAATAAGGAAAAAAGTTTCACTTCAAAGGCTTCTTTAATTACAAGAGATAGGGGAAAGGACACTACAGAAGGCAGAAACACAAGAACAGGAAGGTCATAATTACTTGTCTTATAAATAATTTTGATGTGAAATAAATTATCAGAAAGAACTGATTACAAAACAGCTTTGAAGCTATTGTAGGTCTGCTGTTGCTGCATAAGAGTTCTGAAATTTTGAACATCACTCCTTATACACCACTTCTTCCCCTTTACATCTGTGTGAGCAGAGGTTCAGGAAAATTTAGTCTCTTCTGCACACAGTAATTAAAAAGAATATAAAAATATGAACCTCTTAGAGAAAGGAGTTAATTTTCTTACTGAAACAGTTAAACTCAGATCCAGCTGCACACATTTTGGAAGAGTTTCCTAAGACATCCCTTTCAACAAACTTGTTAAATGTGTAAGTAATTAGCCTCTGGGAATTTTTTTTCCCCCATTTTTAAGCTGTCCTTGAGAGCTGAGAAAATGAATCACTGCTGCTTCATTGAGACTGTCCCCAGCCAGTCCAATACCTGAACTTCCAAGAGATTTGCATCCTCCCACATCCTAAAGTTATAAAGACTGCTTTCCATTTCCTACATTAGAGCCTCTGTTTCTCATTTAGGAAACCTGGTGCTGGTTTTTTGGAGCTCTCGCCTAAGCAAACAGAACTGCTGTCTGACAGTGGCTTGAAGAGCTGCTCAGTGCCCTGGAATAATTGTCACAAAGTAGCAGCTAAAATCGAATTTCTCTTCAGTCTGTCACCCCAGCAGCAATGCGACAGCTATGAGCATGGCACAGTTATTTTCTCCTTTCTACAGGAAAACACAAGAGCTGCTGACAAGAAACACTTTTTAGTCAGCTTCTCCCCATCACAGGATTCTGCAAAGTCATGCAGAAGAAAAAAAAAAAAAAAGTTCCCTAATTATGAATGTTCATACAACTTACACTTACGACATTTTTTGGAAGCGTTCATACATCTGGTTGTGAAACCAGTCATCTTTCCCTAGCTGGCCTCCTTCTATTCGTAATACAAAACGAGGCATTCCTATCAAATAGTTTGTCCTCTTCTAAAGACCACAGGATTGACGAGGTGACTCAGATACAGACCTTCCTCATTTCGCACCCAAAATTATTTGCCATGCCCAAAACTTCAACACGCCCACCTCAGTTTTCTCACATGGAAGTTAAAAGGCTCAGAGCGATGCTACAACAACGCGTCTGTGCTCCTGAGGCGTGGAGGCGTTAACGCGGGGAATGCCACATTTAAATTAAAAAAAATATATATATATAAAAATCAATTTTTGAGTGAAGAGTAAGGTTTCAGTCGTGAGGCACGGCGTGAACCACGGGGATAAAACTGATGCGTGATGCAACTTAAAGCTCAGCTGTAATAGGACAGCGCGGACACCGGGATGCGACGGGACGGGAC
>VXAD01005374.1:2070061-2122986 GCA_013399195.1 Dicrurus megarhynchus
CTCAGGGAGGCGGGCGGGGCTCGTCCCGGGAAGGGAAACGTGGGAGAGGCTCAGGTTTTAATTATTCTTCTAATGGATCTGCGAGATAGGGAACATAAACGCTTGGATGCGTTACCGTGACAGGCGAACGCAAAGAGGTCGGGGTTGAGTGCCGTTTCTAGCCGCCGTGGTGCTGCAAAATGTGGAATGTGTCGAGATTATCTTAAACTAGGATCGTCTTTGATGTAAGATCGTTGTATACTTTCAAGCCTAATCAGCAGGAAGGGAGACGTAATCAGAGGAGAGGCAGCAGCCGGCGTCCAGTCAAGAACATCCGTGAATGAACAAGCTTTAAGGATGCAGTAAATCAAGACGTTGTTGATAGAATCATAGAATCTGCTGAGTTGGAAGGGACCCACCGGGATCATGGAGTGCAACTCCTGGCCCTGCACAGGACACCCCAAAACTTGCACCATGTGCTTGAGAGCATTGTCCAAATGCTTGTTGAGCTCTGCCAGGCTTGCTGCTGTGACCACTGCCCTGGGGAGCCTGTTCCAGTGCCCAGCCACCTTCTGGGTGAAGAACCTTTTCCTGATATCCAACCTAAACCTCCCCTGACAACTTCAGGCCATTGCCTCGAGTCCTGTCGCTGGTCACCACAGAGCAGAGATCAGTGTCTGCCCCTCTGCTTCCCCTCATGAGGAAGTTGTAACTGCAACGAGGGCTCAGTCTCCTCCAGGCTGAACAAGCCAAGTGACCTCATCCACTTCTCCTGTGGCTTTCCCTCCAGACCCTTCACCATCCTCCTGACCATACATAGGTATTACAGGGATGCGGGGATTTCTTCCCGCTGTGTTGACAGTATCAAAACTGATTCGCAGCTTTATGGAGTTACAAGTATGTAAATACAAACCTGACATTAATCTCTTATTTTTTAAGCCTCCCTACCATACAGCAGAGAGACCAGAAAACCGCCTTCTGGAAAGTGGGCCATGCAAGGCTGATGGCCAATTCAGTGGAAAACACAGTAGTTTCAGCAAGGTAAATGGTAA
Source organism: Dicrurus megarhynchus (assembly GCA_013399195.1). NCBI lineage: Eukaryota > Metazoa > Chordata > Aves > Passeriformes > Dicruridae > Dicrurus > Dicrurus megarhynchus. The sequence continues at coordinate 2,071,093 of VXAD01005374.1, forward strand.
CAAATGCCACTTCTATCCCCCTAACTGACCAGAAAACTGACAGGACAGGACAGAACAGACCAAGCATGATAGTAGCACGTTTTTACGAGGAGTAAGATCTTGAGAAAGCTCATACAATTTTTTTCTCCCTAACTGATACAAGGCCTGAAGCAGACAGTAACTAAGGGCACAGGTTGTTGATACAGCCATTGCAGAAAATAATTATGTTTAGAACAACCTTCATCAGGCTTCTCCATCATACACATTGCTTACTGATGCTGAGTCTGCTTCTGTGCTGAAAGTGTTGTGTGTGATGTAATGAAGGATGTTCAGTTTGGAAAGTAGCACAAGATCAGTCCTTTAGGAACTTCATCAGTCCTTCAAAAACATCATTTGCCCAGCAAGCATTGTACCTCTTTGGTTAAACTGTTATAGAATGATCGGCATGAACATTTAGCTAAACCTTTTAAGAGATAACTTGAAAATAATTTTGTTTCACAAAGATCCTTGCACAGACTAATGTTTGAGAATAAAACATTCCTTTTAAATTGTTAATCATCTAAATTTTTTATTTCCCATTATTTCATGGTTAAAAACAACTGGGAAGGTCTGATAGATAATTACAGTTATTAGTAAGTTTGATGTTTGGAAACATTTTTAAATTCTCTGTTTTCATACATAACCAAAACAATCATAGCAACCAGGACAGCAACCACATCCCCATGGCAGTGACACACTGCTGCTGGTAGTAGTGTTTCTATTTAAGGCTTAGAAGTCACCCTTGACTAAACTTGCACCCAAACTACAGATTTGAATTTCTTAGTACTCACTGTTCAAACTTATTTAAATTCCGAGCTGGGTCTGTGCCCTCTGACTCAAAATCTTCTCTAAACATCATTTGCAATGAATAACTCTGTATTACATCAACAGAATCTAATCAACTAATCCCTAGGTAATGAAATATCTTGCTAGCAGGCTAACACACAGCCTTGCTACCCCACATACCGTCTAGTAGTTCCTCTGTCCCCATCTCTGGCAACACTCTTCCAAATGAAGCTATAGAATTTTGCATATATTCTTACCAAACTAGCTGTAGAAATTCTCCCAAACTAGGATTTATCAAGCAATACATCCAGCTCTTAGGTTATTACAACCCCTCACTGCATAAAAGCCCACCCTATGTATTAAAAACCAGCACTTTGCCAGCAGGACAGATCTTCTTCCTGACTAAGATGTTTTCTTTGAGACTCAGGAGAAAAGTTAAGGTGGTTAATGAAATAGAAAACAGACTGCAATTTCTCAGGTGCTAAGGGAGAGGGCAAAGCAAAATGACAGTCTTGGGGTGACATGGATCTTGTCTTAACAGCATACAGCTTTGGAATTTTATTCAGCTCTACACAAGAGGAAAATGGCATAATTTCTACAGCCTTAAACTTTCATACTCTACATCCTAGTCTCATTATTCTGCTTGCCTGTGAACATCCTCTATCTATTCAGATGCTAGCTTAGAGCAGAGCCAAGGGAAAGGGTTCTCAATAACATGAAACTACAATCCAGGAAGCATTTGAAAGAATTTTCTCCAGTGGAGAAAAACATGCAATACTATGAGTTGCCTAAATTAACTTAAGAGTAATGGAATGGGAATTACAAGTTCAACTTTTAAATATTACATGCTATGGGAAAACTTTGCACTTCTAAAATACACTCAAAGTGATCATCCGATACCAAAGACTGGGAAATAAATGTAGACCAACCACAAGTGTGCAGGAGCAAGCTTCCTAACAAAACCCAAGCCACCCTCAGATCTGGAAATACCATGACTAAAAGCATTATTTATCTCCATGTTCCCCTTGTTCTGAACAACCAGCAAGTCACCCATATGTGTGATCTACACTGGGACCATTTTATATGTCATAACAATCACTTTCAAAGCCCCAACCAACCAAGGCTGGATTTAAGCCAGCAGCTATGCGTACATCAGCCCTCACTGCCAATGTAAAGACAGCGAAGAGACTTTCCACAAAATAGTTATATTTTCTTGCCAGTTTCAGCATCTCACACTGCTTGCAAAGAGGGCTCCCCATAGCCCTAGGCCACATTATGCACTGCCATAGCTGTGTTCCCTTTGTACACAGCTGGCAAACAGAAGCCAGGCTCATAAAGGGTTTGCTGGCTCACTCCTTTTGGCTGGAGAAGAGGGTGGTAACAGCAGCACGTCCCTCTGCCTGAACTCTGAACACTCACCTTGCATGACCAGGTACCTGTCTACGCATCATTTACAGTCACATTTGATGCCACTGTAGAGGTCTCAGAAACCCTTCCCACACATTCTGTTGGAATCAAAAACCAGATAAAGTGGATTGAGTCACACCAGTGCCCCTCCCGTTCAAAATAACCATACTCAGTATTGTTCATCAACTGCAGAGCAGCAGGTCAAGCCACAGGTGCTCTGCTCTACCATACCCATTTCTTTGGGCAAATCTTGACATGTGAAGGACCACAAGGCATTTATACAACACGAGAGCTGGAAGCAGGTGGCAGGGAGAATTATTTTTGTGACAGGGAGCTGAGGACAGGCCCACAACAAACATCATGTATCCTTAGCTGCATCATTCAAGGAAGCTTCTCACCTCTCCTGAGGAAATCCACAAGAGAGGTTTAATACATGAAGTGCACATAAGGCACTCAAACAGCCTTTTGTACTCAGTGTGTGCACAGGGTATGTGTTCAGTTATTGCCATGCACTACAAAACCTGGAACTCTACACTCAAGTGTTTTTCAAATCAGAATCAAGCCAACTCCTTCAACCAAAAAAACCTACTGAAGCTCTTGATTATTTAAATTGTTGATTGCCATCAACTTTCAGACACATAGTATGAGACATGGCATCAGACACTTGCCTGTTCTCAAGTAAGGAATGTTGAGAAAGTTACATCCAGGATACAAAAAAATTAATGAAATTGCCAGTGGAGGGAGAAGGATGTAGGCAAAACCCAAGACTGACTCCCATGAAGAACCAGAGGAATCCTCAAAACAAATTAAGCACCAGGTGATGCAGAAAAACAGAACTATCAGTTGTAGACAGAAAAGTCAGGACTAAACTGGTGACTTTAGCAATGTCCTCTGTCCTCAATTTCATGCCACAGAGTAGGGTAAGCATGGTATATCAAAGGCTCTTTAGATTCCCTGGCTCATGGAAAAATAAATGTTTCCATATGCATTTCCAGGGGTAAAAAGAGGCAATCTATGGGATAAATGAACTGCAATTCTGTCTTGTGGAACTGAAATGTTACTTCAAATAAACTACAATTAAAAGCTGTCCTCAAACAAGGGAAACCTGTAATTTCTTTTTCCCCCCCCCAATCTGAATAAAATAATTTTGCTTCCAGAAGTAGCTTTAGGGGCTGGGTTAAGATAATGACTCAATGTAGAACCACCCTCCACCTGAACAGAACATCTTTGCCTTGAAATAATGGCTGAGATTGACTGATCACAGTTATTAAGATACATTAAAAATCTCAAGGGAATTCCATACAAGGTAGTTCCAAAGAAGGTAAGATTTCATGCCTTCAAAACAAGGTACTCATAAGGACACATTAAAGGCAGGTTTGCAATATTTTAAAAGAATATTTTTTTAAGCACAAGAGTGTGCAAGTGTTGCTGTTCCTCGTAAAGGCAGGTGGGCTCACTGCTGTGTATCTATTCATCCATTTGGAAGTGGGTCACAGCACCAGCTGATCATAACAGTCACTTCCACCATCGAAGCAGAAAACCCTTCCAGAGGAGACAGCCATCAAGGTAGTTCAGACCCCTTACATGGGAATAAGGGAGCCCAAGAAGGATGCTCCTTAGGAAACTGCAGGATGAACACTTCAAATGCACAACATTAAGGGCAATGGGCACACTTGAGTATTTTATCTTTCTAAATATGTGTTCCTCCAAATACATACTATGTCACAGCCTAAACTGCAGGAGACACCAGGAACTTTCAGATCTTTTCTGAATGCTTACATGATTCCATTAAATTTTTCATACCTTCTTGCTGACTGCATGAGAACCATTCTTGGAGAACATTCAGACTGACACTGCTGTATGTGAGAGCTCAGAGGAAACAGCAGAAAGTAATTCTGATAAATCTTCCATAAAGTAAACCAATGAGAAATAGCAGTAAAATGTTTAATGCCTGTAATTTATTGTATACATACTCTGCAAAACTTATATGCATTTGGTGTGTGCTAAAGTATACACTTCCTTGACAGCACCAGAGAGCAGTTAAGCTATGTACGAGGTTTTAACCTGATTTGTCACATTGTGTAAAAAGACACTGTGCACACATGGTATCCCCAAAGAAAAAAAAAATCATTGGCTAAAACTAGAAGCACCCTTATTTACACACTAACACTTTAATATTGCATCACACCCACTCACCAAAATAAATAGAAGTACATTCATCACAATTTAAACACCAGTCTCTCCATATATTTATTTTCTTTCTGACATGTTTTGGTCTCCAGAAATATGCTATATCTAGAAATATGCATCAGCTACTAGATTATGTTACAAAATGCAAAAAAAAAAAATAGAAAATTAGTTTTCCTGGACAATATTTTGGGCTTTACACAAAAATAAATCCAGATTTCCATAGAGATCTCATATACTTCTTGAAAGATTTTTATTTTAAAGCACAGCACAGAGTTGCACACTAAGGCTTCCTGTGATATGCAAAACCCTGGCCTCCAAAAGACATCGCTGTAAAGTGAAATACAGCTGAAGTGTAAATACAAGACATTTTCAAAAAGTAGTCATCAATAGAAAGTGCCCTTCATTTGATTTAGCATTAGCAGTAAAGAAGTAGCTACCTTAATTGTGCAATCAAAGCCAGACCTGGAAGGGTTTTATGAAAAGTACATCATTTCACACTCTCAAGTTTAAGGATATAGAAACTGAGATAGCAAGAAACCAACCTTTTTATACTCCTACATTCATTATTTTTTGACACAATTTAGTAAAAAAGGCACATCGTCAAACAGTGAATTAAAATCTAAAGACCAAACCAGAATTTCCTTAAATACAGTTAAATCATTAGCTGAACAGCCGATCCTGATAAACCAATGTAAGCATTCTTCCAGTTTTTCTTCACCTCAAATTCAGATGCACTTTGGACGAGTACTGAAATACTGTCATTAGATGAATACTATTAATCTGGCAAACAGTAAACAGGTTTTTGGATACAAGGTCAGGAATTAAAAAATTAGTTTAGCTCCTTCCTAGCTGACATACAAATATGCAACAAATATGCAAGCACATTAAAAGCCAAACATTTGTACAAAATAGGAAACCCATCAGCATCCCATGCCAATTATGAGAAAGTACTTCTTGACTGTAAAATTACAAATGTGTCCTTGAATAATTTTTCATATGAAACAGACAAAATTTAAGCAACGATCACTGTGTGAAGAAAGTTATACAGTGTCTTAGGGAGGCTAACAGAGTACATTCCAGTCACCATCTAAATGACAAAGTGCTTTACAGATTAAGAAGCTTAACTGATCTTGCATGGTTAAATAATCAGAAAGTGGTGAAATAATCAGTTTTACTTAACCTGTATTTGTCTGAAATGCAGGTTTCTTTCCCAACTGAACCAATTTGAAATTAATATATTTCTTTTGCTTCATAAGAGACTTTTTTCTCCCCAGTCAGGCAGGAAGTTGCTCACACATGATATAACTGTCTGGGTTGATGGACCTCAAATATTTCTCCAGCTAAAAAGAATTAAAAAGTACAAACCCCGAACTTGATCATGGTCCCAAAGTTCATTGTCCTGAATGGGTAATTCTAGAAACCAAGAAACCTCCAACAGGAAATTTTAGATGGTCCCAATGCAGCAGAGAATACAACACACTTCTAGACAGTGAGGTTACACTGTCTTCCATGGTCTCAAGTGCACACACTGAGAAACAGTTTTTGTTAGTTAATAGAGAAAGTTAAAACTACAGAGGAGCAACAATGGTATCTTCACCTGGGCTCCATGTTAGCTAATACTGAGATAGTCTATAGAATCTATGCCAGTAACTTACATCAGTGTTTTGCTGAGGCAGTGAAATGCTACACCATTGACAGAAAACATCTTAAAAACACAAATCTGTTTTTTCTTACATTAAGAATCAGATGTTTAAACCTGAGCAGCTTCCAAGACTGTTCCTTACAGGTTACTATCAGAACTGCTTCCTAGAAACAGCACTGTTAAAAATAGCCCCAATAGGAAAGGTTCCTTTGTTGTTTTTCCACAAGGTAATTTTTTCTTTTTCCCCCTCCCAACCAACACCCAAAGCCTTTTTCATACTTTTAAAAGTATTTCTAGCATTAAAACATAGTGGCCTGAAGCAGCTGAAGGCAGATGCTACCAATGGAGTCCTGGAGCTTCAAGGCTGAGTAATGACACTGGTGAGCTTTGAAGGGCAACTTGGGGAAATCCAAGTAGATGCAACACCAGATTTGAGCTTCAGGTCTCAGTGCAACTCCTGTAGATTTACATGAACCCTGTGCTGATTGTAAACAAATTCAGTTACTGAAACAAACAGTCTTTAAGTGCATAGTTAGAAATAATGTGCAAATATGGGCATTAAGGTAAGTAACTGAACTAACTCTCCTGCTATACATATTATTTTAGGTTTTCGGCTTGCTGAAATCAATCACAAGTATTAACTAGTTAACATGATGTTAATACTGAAAAGCTGCAAATACATTCTAACAAAACTTAATTCTGATGTTCCTTCTGAACAGTAAAACTAAGTAGATAAATGACTGCTTCACATTTTAAATAATTTAACACATCGGACGTTTAATGCAAGAAAAAACACAATTTGTAAAAGCAGCAGAAGCTGTTAAACAAATCTGAAGATTTACAGGGCAGGAAAAGAATTCCCAAGTATATGCTTGAGCCCAAAAACACAGGTTACATACAAACACTAGAAATTCCTGTTTTCAGGGTGTGTGTTTCTCATACTGAATTAGACTGGCACTGGAATTCCAGACACAGCAAAAGCCAACTATCTTTTGGCCATATCCATAACTGCACAGTTTGCAAATGACATGCACTTTTCTGTTTAGGAATAAAGAGGTTCAAATTACTTTATGGGTCCTCAAATTAAAAGATCTGCAGCACTTTATTGCCTTAAACACCTGTGGGCTGTGGCTGAATTTACACCCAAGCTGCTGCTGTACAGAAGATGACATTTTAACACTTTGAGGCTCATGTTGGGAGACAGGGCAGGATACAGAGCAATCTCTCCAAGTCTCAAGAAATATCAGGGAACTAGAATGCTATTCCTTTCTTTTAAGTGAATGCAGAATTGGTTTACTGGTATATGGCCCACACAGTTCCAAGTCAGTGCATAGCTAGTCAATATTTCTGCTGGCATCTTGAACTGGTTTAATCAATGGAAACATCTATTAATTTTATTCCATTTAATATGCATTAGTGCATTAATTTCTTCATAAAAAAACAACCCTGGCAAGTATTAAAAATAAATATCTTATTTAGGTCAAACTAAAGCCTTGCTTTTCAGTACTTTAATCCCTTTAAATATTCTTTTGCCCTCTAACAAGCAAATGGAAACTGAAGTAGAGTAAGAGATGTATGAAGGCAGAGGGGAGCAGAAACATGAACAAAGTCAACACCATAAGTCAGTTAACGTGTCCTCAGCTTCTTAGACTGTCTCTTGCGTTTCAATTCTTCTTCTTCCCGTCTCAATTCTTCCAAGTCTTCCTGAACACCGAGTCTCAAGCTGCCAAACAAGATTAAATCCTTTACACCGCTATTCAGGACACTTGAGGTTTTACTTCTACACCCCGAAAAAGCAGTGCTAAAAGTCCTACAGCTGATTTGAAGAATAATTTCATATCAGATCTTCTTTAATTATAGAATGAATATAGCTCTAAGAAATCAAGATTTTTTTATCATAAGATCAGAATCAAATACTTCAAGGGAAAAATATTTAAAACTTCTGTTCAAAAATAAAGCTTGTGTAAAAATATTTAATAAATTTAATACATAAGGTCTTTTTTTCTCCCAAAATGCAGCTACTGAAACACATCCATTGAAAAGGTAAAATTGAATTTAACTCAAGTTTCTTATCTCCACTTCCTTTATGCTGCATGTGTAGTTAAAAGTGAGTCAGGAATTCAACTCTGCAAAACCTCACTCTAAGATGTCAACAGAGAGTTTGGTTAAAAGCAATATCACTTTAAAATTCCAGTTATTTCCCCTAACTCCACTAAACAGGCTATATCTTTCCATGGGCTGCAGCTATTCCTCAGGAGCCAGGAGGAATAAAGACACTGACTGTAACTTCAAAGATGCAAGTTTCTAATGCTCAAGGCACCTTCTGAATAACCGTATAGAAATTTCAGTAGAACAAAAGAATTGGTAACTTCATGCATTCCAATATTTTAAATTTTCTATAAAAAATCCTTACAGCTCTCACAAAACTTGTCCCACCACTCATTAAAAAACAAAAAGAAAATCAGTTTATGACACAAGAATTGTGCAGGCCCAAAGGCCAAAACCAATATGAAAATATCATCTTCATATTTTAAATCAGTGACTACAAAAGCTTGTCAGCATATTTTTTATACTTCTATAGAAATAGAGACACACGCATGTATATAGAGATAAAAAATTCCAGACCTCTAACCAGCAGAAGATTGTAATGTTTGGGACAAATTAAAGGATTTGGAATTTGAACTGAAATTTGTATTTTTAAAAAGATTTTTTTGAAATTAACTAGCTTCGGTTTTTATTGGTTCTTAACAAGCCAGGTTTGTGATAGATAAGAACATACATGACTTATTTAGTGTATCCACCACTGGCTGTATGAGTTTCATCTTTACTTAAGCTTTCTTATAAAAAATGGCAAGGCTTATATACCTCTGCTACAAAAAGCAGATTGGATATTTGCTAGCTTAGCCCTATGACTTCAGCAACAAACACTTCCCCATTTGTATCCAAGTTTAAATCCAGGCATACCTCCTAGCTTCTTCTTTCTGTTGCTCTCTCCAGCTGCTCTCCATATAACGTAAGGCATAATCACTTTCATCTTTGTACCTGAAAATTAAAACAGTTTTTAGCACTTAAAAAAACAGCTAATTAATTCATAGCCCTTCTTAGGAAGAATAATTACTTGTTCTGCAGTATCTTAAAATTGTCATTTTTCTTACCTTTTCCGGTCATAGCCAAATATTTCCCGAATATGTTTTGATATTTCTTCTTGAGGTTCCCCTTCATCTTCAATGAAGTCATCCATTTCAGAGTCATATTCATCATCATCATCATCGTCGTCTATTTGTCTCTTGTAACTAGGTCTTCCAAGACCTAAATGATGGGAGACAAGAAAATCATTAATAACATGAACATTACATTAATTTAACAGTACTTCTCCTTGCTATACCTTAGGCATAGCCATTTTTTGGGCTTCAAGGTGGAAAACTTCTGCCTCAAGTTAACCAGCGTTTTTCAGAAATTCAGCAAGAGGAAATACTCCCTCTGAGTTGTGCTAGAGGAGATTACATATCAGTATCAGCAATGGCATCCTGAGGAAACCACTCAACAGATACCTGTTCTTTGTCAGGGTTTTTAGGCACTTATTCACTACACTCCACACTGCTTGCTCCTGATTAGAAATAAATTTTTAGAACTGCTTATCACTGGATAAGATAAATTTGCAAAAACACTGAAATGTAAAACCTGTGACTGATTTTTCATGTAGCCCTTCAAGCATCTTATTCAAGACACTACAAAGTTTTATAGACCAACTATCAAGCAATGCCGGAAGCAAATCCTTCAATTCTGTTCTTTCTAACAGCGTTCATATACCAATATCCACCACAGGCTGCTTAGTTTCCTTTCATGTGATACTTCACACCACCTGTATTTCAAAAATTATGAACATAGGTTAAAATAAATAAAAAGTTGGTATATTTAATTTTGTTTCAATTATTAAACTGTTCTTATCTGACTTTCACTTTTTCCAATTCTTCTCCCTACAGGGGGACAGGGCGAGTGAACAGCTGCATGGTACTTAGTTGCCAGTTGGAGTTAAACCACAACAGTGAAAAAATTCTTTGTTCTATAAATGCATACCTTGTGGATGAAGCACAGGTCTATGCCCTGGAAAAGGTCTCATTCCATTCATCTGTCCATTGCTAGGTCTTGTGACAAGGTTTTTAGAAGAAATGGTTTCTGACACGACAGTACACTTGGGTTTTACAGCTGTGCCCGAGCCACTGCCTGGTCGCGCAGGTCCTGCGCTTGTGCTGATGCCCGGCCTCCCTGGTCCAGTGCCCAAGCTGCTGCCTGGTCGCTTGGCTCCTGTGCTTGGACTGATTCCTGGCCTTCCTGGTCCTGTTCCCAAGCTGCTGCCCGGTCGCCCTGGTCCTATGTTTGTGCTGCTGCTCGGCCTTCCCGGTCCAGTGCTCAAGCTGCTGCCCGGTCGCTTCAGTCCCACAACCGAGCTGCTGCCCGGTCGCCCAGGTCCTGTGCTTGAGCTGCCCGTCGGCCTTCCTGGTCCCACACCTGAGCCACCCCCCGGTCGCCCAGGTCCTGTGCTTGAGCTGCTGCCTGGCCTCCCAGGTCCTGTGACCGAGCTGCTGCCCAGTCGCCCAGGTCCTGAGCTTAAACCACTTCCCGGCCTCCCAGGTCCCACACCAGAATTGCTGCTTGATCGCCCTGGTCCTGCACTTGAACCACCCCCGGGATGTCCAGGTCCTCCTTTTCCTAAGCTGCTGCCTGATCGCTTTGCATTGGAGTTGATTCCATGTTGAAGGGCTGCAGGTTTTCCTGGTTTTGCATGGGCAGACTTTTTCAGGCTGGATTCTTTAGCAGACGGCAGCCTCTGAGCCCCATTGGCCATGGGTTTTGAGGGTGGCACATGAGAGCTTGAGCCAGACTTTCTAATACCGTTGACAGGTAATTTACTATGACTGCTACCAGTAGAGCTTTTTAAGGAACCATTTTGTGAGTTTCTTTCCATTTGATCAAGTCTGGAAGAAGACGATGACCGTGGGTGTTTTTCAGTCAATGCTGGTGCTTTGGATTTCTTATCAATACCACCCATAGAAAGCGACAGACTGCTTTTAGATGTGGAATGTTTATCTACTGAGCTTTTATTAACTTTTGCATTTACAGATGCTTTTTGAGAAGACAGTTTTTTTGAAGAACTGGATATCCCTGTAGACTTAATCTCCTTCTCACTTTTCTTATGCATTTCTACTTTTTTGGTTTTGCGTCCCAAAAACTCCCTCTCTCTCAATTCTTCTGCTGTTCTGGGCCTCTCTTCCACCTTTTTCACTGGTTTTATTTCCACTGGCTCATATTGTTTCTTTTCAGCAAGCCTCAAGAGCTCTGCAAAGTTCAGAGGTGCTGGTGCACTTTTGGAAGGTGCCTTTGGTTTCACTGCAGCTTTGGATGGTTTCTCTTCATATTCTTGCTCATGCTCAGATTCTGTCTGACTGTATTCAAGTTGCTCAGCTTCATCTTCTGTTGCATACTCAGCCTCGGGGGCCTGAGCAACATTCTCACAAGTCCTCCTCTTTTTAGGCTTCTCTTCAACAGGAATGCCATTATAACCATAAAAATTATCCTTTGTTCGTGAGGCCATGGCTCTTGCCTTTCTGTCATGTTTCAGTTCAATGCGCCTCGCCAAGAGCTGCTCTTTCTTCCTTCTTTCTTCCAGTGCTGCAAGAAAATCAGGAGAAAGTTATGCAAAAGCACTACTTTTTATGTCAATATTTTCCAAACTAAAAAACCACTTAGGAGAGTAACTTAAAGCTATCTGGCTAACAGCTATCCAAAACAGTCCACAAAGTGACCACAGGCCTGCCAACAGGGCAGGCTAACCCACCTGTATCAGCTGCTCCAACAAAGGCAAGCCATTAAGTCAAATGCTGCTATAACAAAACCCACTAAGGCTTTTTGAGGGAAGCAGCTTTCCAGGATGCCATGAAAAATATGGAGAATCACTGTATAAGAAGGTAGAGAAGTTATGGGATCTCCAGGTAGTAGAGAGAGTTCTGACACTGAGCAAGAGAGTCTTGAGACTGTACAGAACTTACTATCAAATGTTGAAAGGAAGTTGAGGAAGGGGAGGAAATAAGAGTATTGGGAGATAAGAATTGGAAAGTAGTCTAAGTGTGTGTGTGTAGAGGGATATAGGGGAGACAGGAGCAGCTGAACAGAGATAAGCAAGCAGCTGGTCATTACACATGTTTGATAGGGCACAGGGCTCTATCTCCACAGTCTGTCCTACATCCTTACTGTTCTGGCTTAGCTGTTTTCTGCATAAGTATGCTCTCTACCTTGCGTCTGTGATCCGCTGACAAGAGTCAGAATGAACTAGCTGGTGAATAAGACATCTAAATGCTAAATACTGGACAGATGAAGGAGTGGGGGCTAAATACCATAAAGATTCACAAAAAGTAAAAATTCCTAGAAAATTGATTGGGCTACTCATATTTTGGGTGCCTATAAAGGTACCATGCCTTGTGTTATTCTATTGTCAAGGGCTGTGACAGCACAGTGTGCCAGCATGCCCCATGTGGAATTCATGCTTAGTCTTGCTTCTGGCTGGAACTGGCAGTAGGGATAAGGAACAGACTCACAACTGGCCCAAGAGAGGAGGAATAACCTGGGCCATCCACTCCATTGGATTTGGTTACCTTTGACAAAACATTAACATCAGAAGCAATGCAGTACTAGTTTATTCCATTGACTATTTAAAGGAAATATAGAAGCGGAAAAATTCTGGCTCAGAGACTCTTTAATTCAGACTGTATTGATACACTAGATTAAGACACAACGACAGCAACTCTTTCTATTTTTCACATGGATGAAGCTTTTCAAAGTTAAGCTAACAGAAGTTCAGATAGTTTTTTGCTCTTCACCTTAACTGCTTCTCAATCTCTAACCATAAATGCTAATGTAGCTGATTAATGTTTGACTCCTTAGGAAAGCAAGTAAACATCCCATGTCCCTACTTAGTTCTGGCTTTCCCTCAGCATCAGTTCTGTGCATAAATTCCAGAAAGAGATATGCAGCTGTATTTGCAAGAACTTTGAATAAGGTGACAAATACCAAAGAATCCATGAAAGTCTCCCATAGGAGATATTTTGTACTTTTACCTTTTTTTCTCTTTTCTTCTTCTTGCCGTCTGAGAAATGCTTGCACTGCTGCAGACTCTACACCCTTGACTTTGGGAACTTTTTTGGGAGGACCAACAGCTAAACTGTACCTTTTCTGCAAAGAACAAAGAAATATGTCAGAAGAGTTAAGAAATTACGAGTTTAAAACCGAGGAGTTGTGCAACAGTCCTGTACTTGGCTTCAGCACAGAGATGATACAGAGCAAACAATGAATTGCCACTGAAGCTGAGGGTTGTGCTGCATATATTTGACTCACAGTTGTACTTTCAGGCTGACTAAGGAGCAACCCGCCCCAAGTCCCTGGGATAAACCTGCAAGCTAGAAAGTGTCTGGTCCAAGGGAGTACAGGTGTCTTGAAAAATATTTTGAAAAGTGGTTTCATAAGCATCAAAAGAACAAGATAACCAAAGTCCAGAACAAGGTACCAACACTAAGATAAGGACATCTATCTTGTCTATGCCATTGGCCAGCAGCCAACTACTTCACCCTACAAATACTGCCATCAGGATGGGCCTGATTTGAGCTCTGCCTGAGCTGCAGCTTAACTGGATGCCAGGTGACTGGCTTGAGCAGTGATGCCTCTCAGGGTTAGAAATTCCTTACCTGAAACTAAAAGATGCTTCCTTACCCAAGGTGGAAAGATTCCTTACTCATGACAGATCCTCAGTAGGTGACAGAGGATGTTGCATCAGTATTATGAAATCTTACTAATCCATCCACTCCAAATTATTACAAACACAGTACAGATAATTCCATTAGACATATATTATTGACCAAGCCTGAGACTAAGAATGGATCCAGCCACTCCTAGCTCCAAATGGAGTTTAGAAAGCAAGGAATCCACTCAAAACCTTGTGACTCAACAGCACTGTGCTCTTTGCATTGCCAGTCTCTGAGAATCACTCTAAATGAACTCATTAATGAATGAATTTGAACTCAACCTTCTTTTTTGTATGTTTCTTCCATTAATTAGTAAGATGAACCTTGCATTAAACTTATTAAACCTCATCAAACCACTGTTAAACTTTGTTAAATTCCAGTGAATCGTCAAATCATTAATTTATCTCAAAATACATTGCTGCCTGTCTTTTGAGTGAGGTACATTCTACTCATCCACAACAGGGGCTCACTCAGCTTTTGGAAGGAATGAACAGGAAACCAGAAGCCAGGTAGGGAAACAAAACAAGTGAAATGCATTAGACTAATAAGGAATGCAATGGCTGCATTAGTAATGGAATAAAAGTACTTCAGTTTAGCCTTAGCCTTTGACCAAGAGGACCTAAAAGCAAACTACAGCCCAAGCTGCCAGTCAATTCAATTCCAGATTGCAGGTTTACAGCTTCATTTTCAGCTTGCTTGTGGACACTCATTTCAGTTTCAGGTTACCTAATTCAGCGAAAATAAATAAATCAACTCAAAAAATTCAATTACTCCAAAAGGTGGAATTGACTTCACCAGCATAATTAATAGGTTGATGTAAAACCAACAATACTGATTTAAGTTCCTGCTTGCAGTGATCTTAAACACAATACTGCTGTACATCAAGGAGTTAGTGATCCACACACAAGTTGACCTGAAACGGTGCAGGCCTGCATTCTACATATCACATGAGATCAGTGTGACCTCAGCACTAACTGTGACAGAATACACAGCCCCCACCTGGCACCTGGCAATTACAGCATTTGCACATGGTGTAATCTGTCAGGAGAAGAGAAGGCTCCAGGGAGGTCTTGTTGCAGCCTTTTAGTACTGAAAGGGAGCTTATAAGAAAGATGGGGACATTTTTAGCAGAGGCAGTAGCAATAGGAGAGGGGATATTGAACTTTGAACTACAAGAGGGTAGATTCTGACTAGAAATTGTTTGATGAGAGTGGTGAAACACTGGCACAGATTGCCAAGAGAGGCTGTAGATTCCCCATCCCTGGAAACATTCAAGGCGAGGTGGGACAGGGCTCTGGGTGACCTGATCTGTTTAAGACTGTCCCTGCTCATTGCAGGGGAGTTGGACCAGATCACCTTTAATGGTTCCTATTCTGTGATTCTGTATCTCATTATATCCTGAGGTGAAGCTGCATGTTTTCATATAACATCCTTTTCCTTGGCAGAGGAAGTGATAAATTGAGCTATTAACTTCCCAGGACATACTGCAAAAGCTCTAAAGACTGCAACACTGCTCATCTGCAACACAGACAGGATTTGCATGGCCTGAGGTCTGTCCAGTGCTGTTCAGCCTGGGGTTCCAGCAACTGAACAGATGTAAAGTTATCTATGCTGCCCCCTTCTTTGGCTTCTCTTATATCCAATAAACATTACTTAAATCAATGTTAAGTGCCCAAGTGCCTCTTACAGGGTTCTATAACAACCACTTGCACTAATGTACTACACATGTTCAGACACTGCCTTTCACAAATATACCAGATTGTGCCTAAAATGGGGAAAAAGAGAAACTTTTTTGAACTTCTTCCCACAAACAAAATACAGAAGAAAAAAGAATGCAATGAGAAAGAGACAGTTGCAAAGATAAATACAATAGAAGGCAGTTAAACCCAGAAGCAGATGGAAAGCAGAGTACATTCAGGAACAAAAGAAACCCAAACTCAAACCTGAGGTTTGAGAGGGTGGGGTTTTTGTTTGTTTTATTTCAGAAGTAAACCAATAGATTAAAATCTAAACCAAGATCTCCCACCCGAGACATTAAGATTCTCACCAAATGAAAGAGATGTGAAAAACAGACCCAAATAAAAAAAGTATCACTAAAGAGGCACACAAGTCAACATTTCTATAAATATCTTCCTATCCTCATAAAGCCTTATGAAGCTTAACTAAAATAATTAAAATAAAATATCTGGTAAGGAAACCTACATCCAAATGTTTTAGAAGCAATAATCAGGCAGGCTGGCAGCCTAACTCCCTATAAATGTCCATGTCAGACAATGGAATCCTTCATTCTCATTTCTGATTAATTGATCAGCAGCACATGAATAGATCCTTGGATTACTTTAATTACTAACATGCAAACCCATAAATTAGCTTGAATAGACGTGCACTAAGAAGCAAAGTTTGGAGGCTCATTTCTAAACTGCACCTAAAACTGGCTGCAAGAAGGGCAGCTACAATACCAGCTACCTGTAGTCTCCTTGAGCAGTTTCTGAAATGACCAGAGCAGAATTACAAAGGTGCACTATCCACATACATTGCACATTAAAACCTGCCATGACACCTCATCACAATAAAGACCTACTACAGCCAAGCTCATTTACTGAGCTTCACCTCTCTGCAAGGAAGTTTACCATGATCTGAGAACTGATTTTGTTGTTTGCACCAAAAGCATTCCAAGACTTGACTGCTCAGGAAACCTGAACTGTGATGCAGCATTGTCTCTCAGCTTTTGCTCAAATGTGGCCCATGGCTCTGTGTCCCAAAGAAATCTGGCTTACTCCATTTTAACTGGAACAGACAGAGAAGCAAAGCAATCCACACATTATCAGGCAAAATCCTGTCAGAAACAGGTTGAAGCTAATTAGTACCTTAGAAATTATTTGCAGTACTTTGTAGTATACTCATCTTAGTATAATGATGTCTATGTAAATTATCTTACAAAGTTAAACATGTCATGTTTTGCCATTGGTAGCCTAATTTGGCAAAGCTTCATTTAATTAGTCCATTTCAACTGTATCCTCAGTTTTGAAAATTCTGTTTTAAAAACTGTGCAAGACTCAAGCATCTTTTCCAACCTAAATGATTTTGTGCCTAAGGAGCACCTTTGAAAACTGCTTAACAGCAGGGACAAATGTAGATTGATCTATTCTGTTAGGAAACCTTACAAAGAATTAAAGTGATGGGGAAGCAGTTTTCAGGCTTTGTTTTGCTGCACTGTGACCAACAGCATCCTATCCAGGAGCAGGTTTGTAAAGCAGCTTGACAGACAAGCTCTTTTCTGACTGGCCCTAACATGACAAATCACACAAAATTTAAATTAAGTCTTCCCATCAGTAGCATTTCTTAATATTGACTAACAGCTGAAAACACAGCAAAACAATTCATAAATGAACACCCATTTTCTGTACTATTGCTAATATAAGTTTTGTTCACCTCCATTTAGTAATAGCATAAATTCACCTGCTGAAGTGTAGTCTTTTTAAAAGCACTGAACCATACACATGTTCCACAAATACTAATGAAGTGTTTTATATACAGTGCAAATGATTATGCATCAGACTGGACATAAACCAGGCAAAATAGGCCAGCACACGTCACTGTACCAGCTGCACTATTCTGGCTTTTAATAACTATTGCAAAGTTGGTTAAATCAAAAGAGGAATAGAAATGTTTAGCCTTTAGGAAAGAGCAGGTCAAGCTGTTCCCAGAACACTTCACTATTCAAGTTGTAAACAGTGACTATTTGCTCTGAAGTCATTGACTTCCTTCAAAATGTGGCACATGATCCTGATAGAGTCGTAGCTGCTTTGATGTCAGCATTCAATTACCAAATCTTGGACCATAAAACAGAATTCACAAAATAATTGTAAACTTTTTGGCACTCAAATGAAGCCCTAAGGGGCCTAGACCAAATACCAGCCCCAGACAGAAGTAACAGTAGTAGTATTGCCTTTAACAATGGTCAACATTTACACAGGTGGCAACGCAAGATCAATGCAAGTGATCAATTCTGCCAAGCCTGATTCTCAAGTAGAGCACCTGGGCAGCTCAGCTACTGCAGTGGGCTTGCACATGCAATGCAAAGACAATTCCACCTGTGTTATCCACTACAGGCGACTCGCAGAGGCTCTCACAGGCTGGGGATTCTTTTATTTGCTTGTTTTTCACCAGCAAGTTGTGACCCCTGTATGATGTTACAACACTTTCCCTGTTCTTCCTTATCATTTGCCAAGACATGTAACCTCCAATGGGAAGTCCCTGTTTCCCCCTAAATATTCTTCAGTGTATAACTTTCTGGGAACATCAGGAATGGTTCATCCACCACATACACCCTTGTTTGTGTCACTCCTCTCACAATGCCAGTTCCTCAGAAGGCAGCTTTCCACATTTTAAGTGGCCATTTGTGTTCACTGCCCAGGGGCCTCTGCTGTTCATCCTGAGCTGGTATTTCCAAAGCTTCTTCTACAGACTCACCACTGAATTCCCAGCAGCTGACTCTGCAGTAAGACTGTCTTAGAGTACACACAGGACGATTTCTCAACTGCTGCTGCTTTCAATATCTGGTTATAGTAAATAGTAAAAAGCATGTTTAAATTTGCTTCCCTTCATGTTCTAACAATCCCTACCAAGAGAAAGTTAAAATACTCTTATTGGTAAAGCCTATCGGCTCATAGTGTTCTCCTCTCCAAAACCAATTCAACAGGTTCATACATTTTATTCCTAAAAAAATAAAAAATTATTTTCTTCCAGTTTTGCAACTGCTGCCACAACACTCAAGCAGAACCATCAGCTGTAAAAAAACCAGAGATTTCTTGTATTAAATGTTGCTTCACATAGGAAAAAGCCTGAACAGATACTTTATGCTTTCCTTTCTGTAGTGATATTGTGGTCCCCATTTTCATCTGCTTTTGCAAAAAGTGACCAGGAATAGGAAAAGCTGAAAATTCTACTAGTCAGCATTTAAACCTCGACAGTCTGGAGCTTTACTATGAGGTCAGTCAAGTTGAGAACAAAAGTCCTCCTCGTCCCTGCCAACATTTCACATTGTCTATCTTGCAGTTCCTCCTGTGGAGACTGATGTAATCCAAAGCATTTTAGGGCCTGTTTTGAAGCACGTTTTAATCACACAATAAATGCACACACATCAGTCGATGGGAGTCTGGTCCTACAGCAGCAATCTGCACTTCACAGCCATTCCCATTATTTCACATGCAGGGCTTCTCTTGCCTGTGGGCAAACGCTCGATAATTTGCAGATTAGAATTCGATGGGCAGGCTCTGTAACCCAAGGCCCTCTGAACAAACTCTTGGGATTCTGTTAGTGTTTCACTTCACAGATACTTAACTCCTCGTGGCTACTTGGATCTGTCAGCTTCACTGGAGGCTGCTCTGTATCAGTCTAACTTAAAGTGAGACCTCAGCAAGTGCTGACGTGGATGACAAGCTCTTTCAGTTTTGCGTCACCTCTTTGTGGTTAAATTGTATCAGATTTCTGTAAATTCCGTACATCGAAGTTCCGCCCTCAGTTAAAAGGAATTGGGAACAATACGAGACGTCTGTATTGTCATTAATAATTTATTAGAAATTAAGGTGAAATAAAAGAATGACTTGGTTCCAAATGTCCTCAGGGTTTTGGGGTTTTTTTAAGCTGCAATAAAAGTTCATATTTTAAAGAATAGCTAAAATAAAAATATCTGAAAGTGCTTCACCATGTCATGTGAAACACATGGCATAACAGAGTATACCGACTTCACCAAAAAGAGTGACAGAATGGATTTAAACTTTTCTAAAGCAAACATTAAATCTCATAACTATTATCACGTCTAGTCAAAGCAAGACCACACTGAAAATCTAATGAACTTCTAATATGAGCACAGGTAGCAAGATACAACAGTGAAACCCCTATGGAATATTAGATGATAAAACCTGGGGCTCTACTCAGCAACTGCTATAAAGATGATTAGAACCACATCATTAATAGCTTAGACAGTAGATCATATATGTACTGTTTTATTTAGAAACAAAACCTGATGCAACTAACAGGGCACCAAAAGGCTGATTTCAGCAATGTTCCTTTTGAATCTGGATTTCCATAGGGAGATGAACAAGCAGATTCGTTTTTACAGGGACATGATGTAATATCTGCTTTATCCAGGCCCCTCTTCTACAATACAAGACCACATTATTTCTTAGAGATTTTATATAGTTTCCACTTTGAACTAAACACTACCTGTATAGTGTGTATGTATATTTATATACATTTTGAATATACACTACTTGTTAATGTCACTGTTTCTCATCACAAAGGGCATGGAGTATTTAGTTTAATGCACTGTAAAGTTTAAAACAAGCTTCTCAGAGAGAAATTCAGGAGATATGCTCATTAATGCAGGAACTAACATTTCTGAAAACCTGGTAATTTTACATACTAGTAAATTGTGTAATTAGTGTATATGGTGTTTTTAATAAAAGTATTTAAAATTAATTATATTCTTATATAAACACATTCACTGTATTAGCTTTAATGTAGTGGAGTTGTTTAGATGTCCAGTGATTGTAAAATCTCCATGAGCTCTCTTTTAAAGTCCAGCAGCTGCAAATAACCTCAAGCAGTGCCAAGTGCAGCTCTGCTTTTGCTCAGAGACTGGGGCCGACTTCAGAGTTAAAAGCTGCACCACTAATGTGCTAAACCAAACTGTTTCAGCTATGGATTCAACTGCACTCTCACTCCATGACTTAATCAGGAATTAGCAAATCCTAATGCTGCCTTTTCTAAAAAGAGTAGCTAAACCCTCATCCATTGCACAACAAGTAGGATCCCCTCCCCCCACCACCACATCTGCAATGGAGAACATGGCATCATCATGGCTTGAAACTACTTGTGACAAAAAAAGTAGTGGCACACACAGTAAAGCTGCATGGGAAAACTGAGAATGTAAAGAGAAGCTTTAAACATCTAAAATAAGAATTACAATAGCCCAGTGACAACTTAGTGAAAACAGCTTAAGATTGATAAAATGGGCATTTAAATATCCTAAAGTATTTCTATATTTGTTGTTGTATTATTTATGTCACGAACCAGATTCCTATGTAGAGTCAGAGACGAATTAAATATGCCTAAATATTAAAAAGTATATTTCTAAAGATTTTAAACCCACAATGGAATCTGATTAATTTCACATCTACCATATGGTTGGTACATATTATCAACTGGTCACGCTATTAGTGAATATTACCAAAGTTTTACTAATGATACAGAGACACTGACACCCTCACTAGGTCTGACACCACCAAAATGAAGACACTGTACAATTGAAAGTATGTTTTTTTCCGGTTTTCCCACAGTTTTTGCTAAAAACAACTACCCCTTATTTACACTGGGTTTAAGCAAAGTAATCATAGAGGCAGACCTCTGGCACCCTGTTGAAGAACAAACAGAAAAAGTGTCTCCCTAGCTGGCGGCTACCAAGAGAAAATATTTTTTTTATCCAAATAAGCACGCATGACTTATAATTGGGGTCCTCCCAGAGAAACGAAACCCAGGACATTAATGGATGAAAAGGCCACGTGCCCTTCCTACTGCCAGACTTCATCCAGGCAAGTCAGTGGGTTATTTCATACGGAATCCACATGGTACTGATAGCTTGAACTAAAACACAAACTGCTGAAGTACAGACTTCAGAACAATATTAACAATATTGCAAATGCCTTCCACCAATCCTCCCCACAGCGCTGGTACACGTTATTCTTTCGCGGTGCGCACACAGACCTCAGACAACGCAGCCCATTCACCCAAAACTTGTCACTTTGTCTCCGACCCGCACTTGAGACGTGGCAGACTTGTGTTTTCAGAGCAAACAAAAGGACTTAGCCGACTTTTAGCCACTGCCTTCCCCCGCACCACCGCTCTGCTCCCGGGATCTCGGCACTTCCAGACCGGGAGGCGCAAGCCGCGGCTGCCCGCTCCCAGCCCGGGGGTGCCGGCACTTGTTGACAGAAGGGGCCCCGCTCGACCCCTCCCCGCACACAGACGCTTCTCCAGCCCCCAGGAGCGAGCAGCCCCGGCCGGCGAGGCGAAAGGCCCGGCCGAGGCCGCTGCCCGGGCGGGGGCCGAGGCAGAGGCGAGCAGGGCTCCCGCGGCCGCGGGGCCCTCCCCGGGCNCCGCGTTCAGCCCCTGCTGCTCCGAGGCCATCACGAGAATGTTGCGGAAATCCATGGCCGGGCCGGAACACGGGGGGCTGCGGCAGCCTCCCCGCTCGCACCGCCCGCGGCCCCCCGCCCGCCGCCCGCTCGGCCCCGCTCGCTTCCGCCCGCTGCCGCCTACCCTTTATATAACCTCGCCTGGCGCCGGCGTCACTTCCCCTGTGGCGGAGCCTCGCCACGGGAAACGGGGCTGGGAAAGGGGAGGGTACGGGGAAGGTGCCTCTCGGAGCCCCGCGGGACAGCAGGGCTTGGAGCTGCGGCGGGGGCGGCCTTATGAGACCACCGGGGCAGCCCCCGCCCGGCCCGGCCCTGCCCTGCCCGGCCCTTCTCGCCGCCCCCCGCTCACAGCTGGCGCCGATGCCGGGGATTGTCCCTCCACCCACCTCGGGTTCGCCCCCAAAACGCCTTGGGGAGAGGCTGTTTGCGATGGCATGGAGTGACGGGACAGGGGGTGATGGCGTCAAACTGACCGAGAGTGGTGCCACGAAGAAATTCTTTACTGTGAGGGTGGTGGGGTACTGGAACAGGTTGCCCAGAGAAGCTGTGGGTGCCCCATCCCTGGAGTGGTAAGGCCAGGTTGGGTGGGGCTGTGAGCAACCTGGTCTAGTGAAAAGTGTCCTTGCCCACAACAGGGGGGTCAGAACTAGATGATCTTTAAGGATGAGTCTATGATTGTCACCCCCGACCTTGGCATGGGGATGTCAATAAAACAGCAAAAACTCCTACTTTTTTCTTCTTTTCCAATAGCAGCTCCTCATTTTTCAGTGACCATGAGAACTGTGGGATTTTGAAGGGAAAAAGCCTTTTTGGGGCAATGGCCAGTAGCTCCAAGTGCAGCCTGACACCTGCCCCCATCCCTCCTGAATTCCCAGCTGCCAGCTCGTCCCTGAGTGGACATCAGCCAGGCAGAAATCCTGTAATGAAGGAGGAATATGGATTAAGTTTCCTCAGCAATCTTTCTTGGCTTATCGAGGCTTCAGAGTTGGTGCTTGGCCTGTAGGAGTGTCACAGCTACTTCAGCAGTGCGCTCCCAGCTGCAGGAATACTGCCTGATAAACAGGGCTCCCAGGAGCAATGCTGACCAGCAGAGTGGCCAAACAAAATGCTCTGTGTGTGTGTTCAGATATTTTTCTAAGTCTGACAGACCAGAAAATTGTGCAAGAACACCAACTGACTGAAGACTCTTCCCTTGCATTTGTTACCAGCTAATTTCCTGGATCTGTTATCTGAGATCCATCTGACAAAAATTCCTCTATTCCACACTGCTTCTCATAGAAACCTGGGAACTGAAAGGAAGTTTTTTCCCTTCATTTAATCCTTCTTTAGCATAAATACTTTAACACTGCTAGTACCTGACAACTCCTCACTTTCAGTTCTCCCTGTTCCTTCCTGCCTTTTCCAGTTTCCCTTTGCCTCTCCAGTGCTCTCGCTTTTTTGTCATATCTGATATTCCCTTCTGGGCATAGTTAAAAGTTGCATTGCAGCCTGGTGTAAGGCTGCCCAGTGAGGCCTTAGCTGAGGGGAGAGACAGGACAATTTACCTGAGCCAGGCACTGCACCAGGGCCTTTGTAGTTCTTGACCTACAGGAGATCCAAGTTGTTCCTGTAATGCTCGCTCTGGTATCTCTGCATGGCATCACTCTGTGCAGGGTGACCTACTACTGCTTTTTCTTGGGAGAGTCCTGATTTAACCCCTTATCCTGTAAGAACTTAATCCTTCTCTCCTTTCCCCTTTTAATTCTTATCTTCTTTCACTGACTTTTAACTTCTGACTCAGACCTGATCACGTCTTCTGGTTCCTGCCCTTTTTGTATTATGACTTTCTTAATTTTAAGGCTTCCTAGTTATCTCTCTTCACAGGCAGTTAGTGGTTCATCAATTTTCTTCCCATTTTTGGCATTGTGTTTCCCTCTGCACTGCTGTCTATAAGGTTGTGATGTCATTTTTTGCAGTCTTATCTGCTACCTCATTGCTGCTGTGGTGCTTTCATCAGAATTTCCCTGCTCCAGCTTGAATTTCTGGTATCTCCACTGCGCCCTTCCTTGAGAGGCTTTTAGTGTGACTCAGGTTCCTGTATGACAACAGCACTGACAGAGCAGTGATTACTGCTCTTTGACCTTTGTGCTTGCTCGCTTTGGTCCACGTTAAGAGTTGGCAGGAACACTTGGCTAAAAGCAGTCTTCATGCTGCTGGCTGCAATCCCCAAGATGAGTGGAGGAAAAATCTCTGCCTGCATCTACAAGAGGCATTACAAGCAGGCCAGGGAATGGCATTGCAGCTGTCTGTGGCGTGTCACCCTTTGGAAACCCTTAACCACAGTTGTTGCCTTTTCCTGTAAGTGACAATACTGTGACATCACGTCCCTCAGCAGAGGGGATTTACCTCTGTGTTTCTCCAGTGGGAGAAATAATAGCACTGTGTAAATGTGTGCTGTGAGCATTTTATGGGGCAGTAGCATGCGACGCTGAGCTGTGCCGGGATTCCCAGACTGCCCCCGTGGCGTTTAAACCCGGATCCAGCACAAGTTACACGTCAGCACAGTGCCTTGATGTGGCCCAGCCTCTTCTTCTGGCAGACATGCAACAACAAATGGGAACCTCCATGCTGTGTGTGCCTGCACCTCTGTCCTCCCTGTGTCTTCAATCGCTTCCCAAACTGTGTTCACTCTTCACAACCTCTGCACACATTTACAGTGTGATGAACTGATCCAGACTAGGCTTGCCAGGACTCCCAAGTCCAGCTAGTCTGTCAGCAGCGAGAGAAGAAAAAACATGGTGCTTTTAAGCCAAACTAATGTTTCTATAAAATACAAACCGGGATAGAAAATGTTTCTTCCTCTTTTTGTAGCTCTCTGATCTGTCTGATTCTGTGCGTTTAACATCACCCTAGCTTTGAAAGCATTGTAGAAGTCTGAGAATTTAAACCTACATCTTCCAGAAAACCAATACAACACCTCTCAAATCTCCCATCTCTCCTCTCAAACCTCTAATTTGTGCCGCTGAAAAAGTTCAGATGGATTTGTTCTTTTTGTGTGCACATTTTTAAGCAAGAACTTAGGTTTTTTTTGTTAAATATCTTCATTTTAGGATATTACTTGGGACTAGAACTGTTTAGAAAAGACTTAGACAATATAAGAAAAGACTTAGACAATATTCCATTAGAAAGTGTCTGCAAGTTTTTAATCAGCTGTGCTCAACAATAACTTGGCCCCAGCCATGCACACTTCAGGCATGTGACTAATCCTATTAACTGGAAGTGAAGTGTATTAAAGTGTTTAAAGGATTAGAGTCTTAATTACAGGCCATCTGCAGAGGTCAAATATCAAAGGCTGTTCAGGGCTTGAGTTTTAGCATTTTCTGAATGAGTGAATGAGTAATATTTGTGTTTTCCCCTTTTCATGCAGCAGCCTTTCTGCAGTAGAGTTAAATGGGTGTTCCAATATGGCCTTTATTAACTGAGCTGAATCATCCCGATGTCCAGCAGTCAGGTCTCCAGATCATCAGCTGTTTAGACATTAGCAGGGCTGCCATATATGCTCTAAAGAAGTTTAGGACCTGCAAAACATGAATTTGCACAAATCAGGTTTGCATAATGTGGTGCCAGCCTACTTTATGGCTGCTTCCGATTTGAATTATTAATCACTAAGATTTTTTCCTTGTGATGTATTAAACAGAAATGGAAAGGAAGGGCCTTGGGATGATAATTAGCTGGTATTGACAATGTATAACTTAGACATCTAACTTAGATGTTTAAATTATGGTCTTTGGCTCCAAACAGGAATATCAGAAAAACAGGGATGGAAATTGCTTTCTTTCTCCCACCCAAAAAGCGGGATCAATTCCATTAGGTAATTTCTGACAGACACTTGTTCAATCTGCATTTGAAACCGAGAAACCAGGGCTGTCATTCCCTATATTATTCTCTTACTCTTTTTTCATCTATACCTTGAGAAAGCTGTTCCTAACATCTAACCCAGATCTCTGTTGCCCACTGAGCCTTTTCAGCTGATGAGAAGACTTTACTGTCCTCTCCTTCAGACATACAGTGCACATATTTAGGGCCCTCCTACTGGGTCTCCCCTTTCTCTGGGATAAACCACTCCAATTCCTCCAATGCTTCCTCATAAACCCTCTAATTCTCTATTCTATCCCAAGCAGAATACAATACCCCAACTGAAGGTTTTCTAGCCCCACGCATGACAGAAGAATGGCTTCATTTGCCTGGCAAACAATATTCCTTTTTATGTAGCTCCCAGTGTTATTTGCCCTTTTTATAGCGGCATGGCTGATTCCTGTTTGGTTTGTGATCCATACTAACCAGCAAGAGAGTGTGTACAGTGATGCTATCAGACCAGTAATTCCACAACCTGCATTTGTGATGTTGGTAATTCTGCAGAGAGTGAAAGCCCATCCTTTGAATTACTTCCTTTCCCCCTGCTGTAATTTGCCAAGTGTGTTGAGATCCTAGCCCTGTGCTCTAACACTTCCTGCCTCTCCCAGCCAGTGGGGCTGGAAAGAAAGCTGTCTTGTTCTGCCATCCAAATTATTTAATGAAAATATCAGATTGGTGATACTCCTGCAGAATTCTGCTTGCTGTGTCCAACCAAGTTAACAACATGCTCTTGTTAAATATTCCAATCCAGTTTACAGCCAGTTCTGTGCTCATCCACTTGTGTTTTTCTGGACTTGCTTGTGAGATGGATGGCTATGTAAGACAGTGTTAGGAGCCTTTCTAAAACCAAGAGCTGGAAATGAGCCCGCTTGACATAATTTATTCTAGGCAAAGTAATCTCTGTGACATTAATTTCTTTTCTAGGTACTTAAATGTGTCAGTGGAGGGAGAGGTTTAACTCCAGCACCTCATTGTTTAATGACTCAGCAGGTCACAAAACAGGTACAGCTTCCTAACATAGGAATGCAAGCAAGAGAGAACTTGAATTCCTTTGTATGTGATTGAAAATTGTTGTCATCTAAAATGTATATATTTCAAATCCAGAACAATCACAAAATATCACTTTTACATTGCTTTGCACTGGGGACAGAAACAAACTGTCAAGAAACAAACTTCCCTAGTCATTAAAAGTGTTTTCAAGTTGCTGTCTTGGATTCTTTTAGGACAATTTTCAGCTTTGTGCTTTAAACAAAGGCAATGAAACTTTTTAGTCCAGGGATAAGTGCGAACAAACACGGCTGCATCCCACCAAGCAGTTACTTGTGTCACACTGTGGCTGCCTGTGAGCACTCAGTGTGCCCCAAGGATAAACTGTACCGTGAGAGTGAAGAAACAGGCCCTGTGGACCACTCATCAAATCAGGACTCTACTGATGAAATTACTGACATCTTCCTGAAAAAATCCCCACATGAACAAAAAGGAGATCTGGCAGAAAGTGAGGATAATGATACTGAATAACATCAGCTGGTTCAATAGCTGTATTTGCAAAGTATTCTCCCAATCAGAGAAGAAAGAAGATTAAGAATGGAAAAAAAACAAAACAAAACAAAACAAAAAAACCCCAAACCAATTAGCTGTTTAGCTTATTCAATATTTAACTTAACTAAAGTATGTTTATCTTTTTCGCCTGTTGCTAAAAATCCCAAAAGATAAGTGTATGGGAAATAGACAAAAATAACCCCTCTGTAATATGTGGCCATGTTGCTTTATGAGAATAACCTCCTTTCCAGAGATGCTGAAAAGAAGGCAATGAAAAAAAATCACCATTGCAGTAAATGTGGAAAAAACAGTATTTAAACATTGAACAGCAGTCACGTGCCCAGATATTATAGAGTTAGTAGGAGAGCAAACAACACGTGTAAGACAGACTGCAGAGCAGTAAGGGCTTTCCTCTGTGACAGGATTAGGTTGATTTTAGATTGCTGGAGAAACATGAGACATCGGGAAGAGCATCCCAGATGAGCAAACAGGTACTGAGAGACAACTGCCTCAGTTCAGAGGCCGTTTCCAGCAGGTCCATCATTCAATGCTGGCAAGCTCTCTGCCCTGAGCCAACTCCCCTGCCTGCATTTCATCCGAGCTCCCAGCTAAGAGACCAACTGGAATGTAATCTCTGAGAAGCGGGTATTACAAGAGCACGGAAAGCCACCGTCAGCACTACTGAGCAGCTGCGGGTGCCACATGTCCGTACAGAGATATGCATACGGGCTGGCTGCGCGGCTGCTTTGGCAAGGTGTCCCCCTCTGTCCCCACCTCACACGGCAGGCAGCATGCCCAGAAGGATGTCGCCGGTGTCGCCGCCGGCTGGTCATCCACACGCCAGCTCATGTAACCCGCAATAGGAGTTGGTTCCTTCGGCTGGGGAGCGAAGGAATAAATCAGGGATAAGAACTGAAAACAAGGCTGGAAGTGACGCCGCTGCAGTTGGGAAATGAAGGCTCCGTCCCATGGGAGCCGCTGATGGGGAGGGGCGGGTGGGCTTCTGCCCCTTCTTGGCGCTGCCTGGCCGGGCTGGGCTGGGGACAGCAGGTGGCGGTCGCGTCCTTGGTACGGCGGCAGCTGGAGCCCACACTGCGCGGGGATGCTGCACAATGGCGTGTTCAGAGCAGCATCTGTGACCCTCTGCTGGTGCCAGCCGTGGTTGTTCACGTTGGCTGCTTCTCAGGCACTTCCGAACGGCGCTGAAAGGCTCAGCAGAGCCCTCCCCCGCAGCCTTCCAGGAGGAGAGCTTCCCACAGAACGCTGCTGAGAGATAAGTAAACAAAAAGAGCATCCCAAAGGTTTATCTATTTTATTCAAAGCTCTTCATAATCATACATGCCTGCGAAGCTGAGAAATGTGTCTTTGCCACATGCAGTTGCAGATGGTTGTGGCATCTGAAGCAGATCAAATGGATTGTACATTTTCTTATACTGCTCGGAAGCCAAAATATCTTCTTTTCAAACACACAGAGAATTATTTGGATTTATTTCCCAGTTGAGAGCCTGATTTGAAAATCTACTTCGTTTTTGGGGAAGGGCTATGTCATTTCTGAAAGTTAGGCTCCTAAATGTTTTTACAGATCTCTACTATATTACACATGTAAATAAAAATAATAAACAAACCTGCCAAATGAAAGCAACCTAAAATGAGCTGTTTCTTGAAACTGTGCTCCTCTACCTATTGCAACCCTTCATCCCATCCTCTCTGTGCCTTGAAGAAACTCATGCCCTGATCACCAAATACCTCCCACCCTCCAAGATTGACCCCGCACCTCCCTAGTAGATCCCTCCCATAGTGTTATCCCTGAGTGTTTTCTTTGCTTATGTTTAGCTAATGTAGCAAAGTTCAATGCAAAACCAGATAGAAGGGGAAGTTTATTTTATTTTAATCTGATTTCACACATACTGTCTCTCACAGACTGTTTTCACTCCTTCTTTCTTGCGTATGAGGATGGAGATGGTTGTGGCCGTGCAGCCTCCGTGGTGCAAGTCAGGAGCCAAGGTAGAGTTCCAGCATAAGGAGTGCCTTCAGCAACTGGGCCCAGCTCCTGAACATGGCACACAGACCTGGATACTGATAACAGGGTCCATCAACAGTCCCAAACCGGAGAAAGTTAATGAATCAGGTCCAGGGGGCATTCAGGAGTAGCAGGAGAACAAGGGCACCAGAGACGAGGCTTCACACAAAGCTGCAGTGTAGGTCCTTTGTCCATCCAGGGGATGGGGCTGAGGACAAAGCTGCAGCCTAAGTCCAGGGTTCACCTGGGAGTCATGGGTGGACACATGCTAGCTCCAGTATGGTTGTAGGAGTCAGGACTGGGAAAAAACTGCCTCCATCATAGGTCTACAATCCACCCAGGAGGCAGCCCTTGGTTTTCCAGCCCCCGGTGCCTTCAGAAGCTCCACATGCCATTCCTTTGCCCATTCATGGCGTTTCCTGATGATTTCACACTTTTACACCGCCATTCACACCCCATTCATACCAAGCTAAATGTTTCAATGTCAAATCCCTACGGCTGTGGTGCCACGCCAGAGGAGGACTCTACCTGCTCGGGTTGTAAACAATTCAATGCGAACTGCTTAAGTCGTCATCGGGAAGGTCATCAAAAGCTGGTGCAGACTGAAAGCAGCAGTGTAAGATGCTACTTGTGTGAGGCAGATTGTAGCAAACAGGCTGCTGCCTCCTACGTGAGCTCTGTGTTTTGAGCGTAGCCCCCATATCGAGCACTTCACAGTAGCATAATCACACACACAATTTTCTCAGCAAGGTTCTCTGCAGGCCTGAGCTGTATTTACCATGCAGTTAGCATAGTCAAAGTTCGGAGAGCGTTATATTTAAACCAATAAAATAGATTCCTGATCATCATCTCCTGGTAAATCTGGCTTTGTGCAGTGTGCTGAGTCTCTGCGCAGGGATTGTGGACTTAGAAATAATGAACATAAGGTCATTTGGAGCAAAATAGGTTCAGTTAAGTAAATGTAAGGGTATTTTCATTCCAATACATTCTCAGCAAATCATTTGGCTTCATATATTTAAGCTTTTATGAAATTTCTTGTTTGCTAAACTTATTTAACCTCTATTCGGCAGATATATCTCAGATTTCCTAGAAGGAGGTTGTAATTTGTGGAGCATATTGTACTAATTTGGTATAACTTTGAGAAATAAAAAACATGTGGCATTGTAATGAATGATATTATAATTTCTGATTTTCCTTCAAAAAACCTATCTTATTTCAACAGTACTACATTGAAAAAGACCACCATTTTATCCCTGGCACAAAAATTTAAGGGAAAAGCAATCCATCTTGTCAGAGCCTACCCTGGTAAATCTAATTCCATTCCAATAAATGAACAGTGCAAAGAGGATTGGAACTTACCAGGAAACACTGAATGAAAGGTCAGATTTGCAGCAAGCATAAATCAACATTCTTGCATGGCTTTAGCGGATTTATGCCCATATATACTAGTCAAGAATCTGGCTCATTAATGACTGGATGAATTACAAATAGAGCATCAAGCCGGAGTTTGAGTCTTAACACCTATTTCCTTGACTTGTTAGCTTAAATCAGCGTCTAAATATTCTGAAGACCTTTTGTTCACTGTAGCTGAGGAGCAAGCTAATGTGGAATTTGGTTAAATTCCCTCTCTTGAAAGCCCTCTTTTCAAGCAAGGTCT
The DNA here is from genome assembly GCA_013399195.1 of Dicrurus megarhynchus. Lineage (NCBI taxonomy): Eukaryota > Metazoa > Chordata > Aves > Passeriformes > Dicruridae > Dicrurus > Dicrurus megarhynchus. Next base: position 2,102,237 of record VXAD01005374.1, read on the forward strand.
GTGCAGTGCTTCTAAACAGCTTGAGCAGAATGAATTGTTGTCAGCTTTTCCAATCCATACATTTCAGATTTTGAAATGTAGCCCTTAGGGCAACTTAAATAACACAAAACCAGTTGACTGATTGTCCAAGGCTTCGATGACTTGGTGATGCTCAGCAGGAGATGATTTGGTGTTGCAGACTCACTCCCCTTTGACGCACTCTACTCCAGATAGTGCTCTGTAAATGTTTAAAGAGCTGCAGCACACGGGAATTGAGCAGAGGAGGAGCACAGGGAGGAGCAAGCCCATGCTAGGATTTGTGCAGAATTGCAGGAGACCGAAAAATCATCTCAGAGGGTTTTACATCCGACACGGTTGTGCCAAGCTTTTCTTGGAGCAAGCATCCCACAAGCATTTGTGGATGGCCTAAGCCAGCACAGCTGCTGGGAGAAGAAACCTCTGCTCAGCCTGTATCTCTGGCTTATTTGTGCTGGCATCAGGATTGGTAGAATTGCGCAATAAAGCTGACCGGGAACCATCCAGCTGGAAACAAACCCAACAACAAGTTCGTTCCCCTGAGGCCACGGCTTTCAGCAGTGCAGCCAGACTTGTTCATTGAACTCTGCTCTCCCAGCGGGCTGGAGAAGGAGGTTAAGGTCACTGCTTTGCAGAAGGACGCCTACCTGCCATTTTCCCTGTCAGACAGGCTCAAGTGCAGCTGGGACAATGCATTCCAGGCCTGCAACACTTCCTTGCCCTGCAGTAGGGTGTGAGGGAGGAGGGAGAGGGACACACAGAAGAGAAACCTGGGCCATAGGGAATGTCTCTGCTGATCGAAGATAAAGATCATAGATCAAGCACTTCACCTTTGGGATCTTTGCCAGGCCCCAGCAAAGTCAGATTTGGTTTTCGAAACCCAAAAACTGCTCACAGGTTTTTTCCCCAGGGTATCAACTGCTGAATAATGAATGCTTTTGTGCTGTGCCATTCTCTCAATTTCCGTTGTTTTTACTAAAGTTGTCTCACTTAGATGGGTTTTGTTCTGTCACCTTGGTGTCTGTAGCCAGATCCTCTAGGAAAGTCAAACTCTTGGATATCATTCACTGCCACAGGAAGTGAAAAATCACAGTGTTTACTGCATATTGCTAAAAGTAAAGAAAACCTCTGAAAAGAAACACCACTATCGATCAAAAAGGTCCTTTTTAACTCACAAAAGTGCTCAAAAGTATTTTTACTTAAGCATTTGCAAGAACGTGCATATTTAGGAGCAGAATAGCCTAGTTGCAGGATTGTGCTATTTTACCTCAGAAACATCAAGGCAGATCTGTGGCTGGAAGGGAAACTGTGGAGAAGCAGCAGCCACTGCAACAAGCTTTGTTGATAAGCAAGCAGGAACTCCCTCACGGGATCCCTTGCCTGCCTGATCTTTTAGATGAATCAAATAGCAGAGGCCACTTCCACTTCCAGATGTAAAATATCTCTTTCCTACTACCATAGGAGTTTTAGTCTTCATGTCTGTCTTAGCTAAATGCTCCTACTAATTCTGTTTCACTTGTATAAATTCCCTGGCAGTTTTCAGTTCAGTTAGTTAAATAAACCATAATTTCCTGCCTGAAATGTCAACTATTGTGGCCCAGGGTTCCCTAAGGGTCTCACTGCCTTTAGATCAGCTGCTTCACAATCTGAGCACATTCACCTCCTTCTTTAAAGCATTTTCTCTGCTTGTTTTTAACATGAGGACTTCCCCACACAGGAAATCCAAGTTTTAAAAGTAAAGATAATAGAGAAGTCATTCTCTTCAGCATCAAAGGGATTACAGGAAGCAGTGTAACTATGGCACTGAATTGTAGATTCAGCGAGAACCAGTTCATGTCACTGAAAGGAGACATCCTTTGGGATGATGGGGGGTTTCAAATGGCTGAGGGACATTGCAAGTTATGAGTCAAGATTTGTACTCTCTCTTGGAAGCTGGAAGCCTCCACCATGCTATATCATCTATTTTGGCCTGTATTCCCAGGCTGCCTCCCTATATGGGTTTCTGGACCTCTGCTTTTTGATAAACAACTCCAAAACCTTCTGAAGATCTTTGGACTTTCCTCTACAGGTAAGGAGGTCAGGGCTCCTTTATCAGGCAAACTGCTGACCCAACAACAAGGTGCAAATAGCTGCAGATTTTGAAGCTGCAGTCACAATCTTAACTTTTTCCTGAGAATTAGCATGCCAGAGGTGGGGAATGCATACACTCCTTCCTGGTAAGTAACAGCTGAGGTAGCAGTCTCTCCTATACATTGCAAATACTACTCAGCACTCACTTAAATAGATAAATGCAGTTTCTACTGAAGTGCTCCTAAAGGTGCTGCAGTGTTTGAACAGTGGGGCAAAGGAACTGATCCCTTTTGGGTCGAATGCTAGAGAAATGCAGTGTCTGACACGGACTTTTCACTTTTAAAGCAGCTCTCAGTGTGGTTGTTTGGTAGTGCACAGCTCAGCCGGGCTGCAGGTGCCCTCTCTGCCCACCTCCCTTCGGATCCACACAACCTGAGCCTGGGAGCAAAGGCCACAGAGCTGCTGGCATGTTTTGAAATATGATACAGGCAGCAGCATTAACCCAAACACTGATGGCAGTTCTTACGTAATGCAGTAGTGACACTGCACGCCAGAAGCAACAATATCTCTTTCTTAAACAGGCGAACGAGTGACTCTTGGACATTTTTCCAAACGCTCAGGTACATGAAGATTCCAGGCAAAGGTTGTCCTCCGGAGGGACCTGCAGAGTGCTTGGGGCCCGGGCTATAAAGCTGGGCAGCTCCCCATCCACCTGTGCAGTAGGATAAGAAGGTCTTTCCCCCAGAAGAAATCACCAGGCCTGGGTGTTGCCAGAATGGCCCCTGCCTGCTCCTCGCCCCCAGGTCCCTTCTTGAATGCGTTCACTGATGAACGTAGTGCAGACGAATTGTGATGGCTTGTTTATGCAGTCAACTTGTTCAGAATTAAAGGTCAAATCCCAAGGTCCTTAGTGAGGCAGAGCTCTTGGCCAGGTGTGTGTTTCATAACCTAGGCCACACTGGGTAACCAGTTTGTAGTGGGAGACCTCCCCGATTTCTGCAGTTACCTGAACAATACCTGACTTAAATCCTGCCATTGTAGAGGGTCCCGTCAGGTGCAAAAAGATGACCTTCCTGATGCCTGCTTGGTATAAACTCTTGTCCCAAAGTTTTCCCAAAGCCCACACAAAAGAGCAAGCTACTGGATCTTCTAATTTATGCTTTTTGAATCTAAACCAATGAGAGTTCCTGATGTGCAGAGCAGAGGGTCCTCACAGGGCTGGGGAGCTCTCTGGGTCTGGCCATGCCTTCTCCTGCACTGCTCAGGAGAAGGGAGCTGTTGGTCTTTCTTTGCTGGTTTCTAGAAGAATTCAGTTTTCTCTACCTCATCCTAGTTGACTTTAATTTTATGTCACCTCCTGGCAGTTGTGAGCTGCTGTGATGTTAAAGAAAACACACTCCAGTGCCATCATCTTTCTTTCCAAGCTTGAGTGTTAAAAAAGGTTTGCTTCTTCTTGAATTTTCCATGTCAAAAAAACCTCACCAAAATCCACTTAGAAGCCCTATCACTTTTGCTTGTAGAGAAAAAGATCTGAGGTCTTACATTTCTGTATAAATGAACATTATCGAATAAAAACTTGGTACTAGTTCTACTGGCATTGGAATTCAAGTCTGTGCCAAGTGGGAGACTTGGCTTGAGAAATACCTGTAAGCACTTAGGGAAAATATTTCTTTTTATTTGGAATAAAAGGAAAATTTTACCACCTGGCTTTGTGACAGAGAAATTTGTTTCTGGAACTAAAACTGTGCTATGGACTTGCTATCGTCATGTCTTCTCATTCATCTTTTTACCTGAAACTTGGGGGAGAAAATCACTTACAACCAAGCTGGGCCACGTTCAAGCGTTTGCTGATAATGCCTGGGGAAAATTCACAGCTCTGACATTTAATGAGCACAGCTGATGGCTCTAAGAAGTTTGACTGGCTGCCAAATTGATATGTCTGTGTATCCGATCAGCGGCTGCTGTATCTCATTTGGGTTTGGGTTTTTTTCCTCTGATCTCTGTTAAATTGATTTTTAGCCAGTTTGTTTGGCAATCGTGCTGAAGCACTGCAAAGTGGACACAAGATAGGAACAATGCTAAGCAACCAGATATAAAAAGACTGGAGCAATAAGAAAGCATATTTGTTTTTCCCTGTTTAAACATGATTTACCAGCTGGGAAACCATCTTGTAGGATATACTGCAGTTCCATTAAACTAATCCAGAGCACAAACACATCACACAATGTGGTCTTACAAACACACCTCCTGCAAATACCCCTGCATGCAGGAAGTGATCCAGCAGGAACGGATTAGGCGACAGTGACTGGAGACGCACAGACGGGAACGAAGGACTGCCTGGGAGGACTGGGACATTATGAGACACAGATCAATTCTAGGTAGGGCTGCATTTCCCCACGTGTAAGGGATCTCCATCCACCTGTCAGCAGCTGCTCTGAGATCCTGTGGTATCAGCAGAGCACTGGCAGACCCAGGTCAGAGCTGGATGAAGAGAGAGATGAGAAAAGTGCCAGCAAAGAGGTGCTGAAGACAGGACTTCAGCTGATCACCTAGAGTATTGCATAAATGCCAAATTTGTGCCATAAGCACAAAATTAGAGGCCCTAAATACAAAATTAAGACCCTAAATATAGGCAGCTAGAAACCTTAAAGCCGTGCTGTGGTGGATCATGACAGATATTGCATTGTTCACAACTGGAGCTGTAGAGCCTGGCCCTTCTCTGCTGTACTGTTGGGCTGTCAGACAGCATCACCCTGTTGGCCTCCCCTACAGTAGCCAAAATCTTCTGCCTCCCCCCAGTGATGAGGGAGATGGGGACTGTCAGAGAGCAAGGCGACACAGGCTACCTTCTGCACCACTGTTGATTTTACTGATGAAGCTTCTTGGACAAGTAACTTTAGCTCAACGTCACTTGAAAAAATTCAGAGAAGCCCATTAATGGCAGAGGTCTCTGCTGCATCCCCTCCCTACTGCCTGGCATCCTTCCAGCCAGTAAATCAACAGTAAATGTTGCCTTTCCTTGCCAAATCCAAACCCTTTATACTTTTCATATGAAAGCTTCTCCTTTTCCTGGTCTGAGAAAGAGAACATGCCAAGCAGAACAGTATAAATTGCATCAGTAGGTGGGATAGCATCTCCCAGACCTGCCAGTCAGGAAACTGCTGCTAGTTACAGCATTAGAAAGTAGCTCCTGAAGCAGCAGGTCATTAATTGAACTTGCTTTGGTCTCTCCTGCATCTACTTTGACACACGTCCAAGATCAAACACCTCCACTCCACTATTTTAGCCCTTCACTCCTTCAGCCTTATCCCCACCTCTTGAAGCTGTCCTGTCCCTCTTGGCCCAACCCCCTTGCTCAGTAGCTGCTCTCCTGCCTCTTCCAGGCCACCTCTTCAGCTCAGCTATCCAGAGGAGAGCAAGGAGGGAGTCAGGAAAACACTGTCCCTGCCACAGCCAGTCCAACTGGAAAGGTCCCTGGCTGCTCCCTGACCTGCCCCCAGGGCAGTGAGCTCTGCTCAGGGTTTGCAGACCCCACCTGGTGCTCCCCTGACCCAGCAAGGTGGGACAAACCCTGTACAATACAGCCCTGGCTTCAAAGGCTTAGGTGAGGTTACTTCCACCATCACTGAGTTAATAGATCTTCTCCAGTGCTGTTTTATACCTGATGGTCAGAAAGTTTTAGGGATAAAAATGGCTATTTCCCCATTCTTGGAAAGGAGAGAATTTTTACTTTGCTTTGTAGGATTTATTTCTAGGCTTGTGACTTTGCAAAAAAAAAAATCGATCAAAATTGCATAATTCTGATTCCCATCACATCCTTTTTGTTCTTTTCCCTCTTGACTTTAGAGGCTGCTATTTTAATAACTGTTTGCAGTTGGAATCAATGCCATGCAACACTGAGGAGGCTGAAATCCTGGCTTTCCTGAGGGAAAATATTTCCCCACACATCCCTATGGAAGAGATCAGAGTTCAGCCATGTCTCCAGCAGCTCGGGATGATTCTTGGAGATGCTTCATCTTGTCTCCTTCCCCATGTTGCTCTGGACGTGGTAATTCACAACAACAGCCTTCCATACCTCCAAATAAAGGAATGTGATGAAGTACAAGGGCTTCAAAGAACTGAGGTACAAGGGAAATGTGGTGGTTAAAGGCTGCTGTGTGTTTTACTGTGGTCTGTTTTTAGCAGCTGTGGTTGCTGTGTATCGCAACCCTAAGCCACCTCTGAAGTTACAGTCACAAATATGAAACTGAAAAACAAATTAATTGGATCCACAGACTGGCCAGAAAAGAATCCTCTCTCAATATTTATGGACCAAACAAACATAAACAACTGTAAAAATGTCTTTTTGTTCTCTGTGGCTAAACACAGGCCTTGTCTGCTGCTGATCCTTTGGCTGTACAGTAAAACATCCCAGCATCTGTGCTGTGAGTGGTTGTTGCTGGGACTCTGAGGTTTTTTAGGTCAGCCCCACAAAAATGTTATGGCTGTTACAAAGTGCTAGGGCTGACTGCCAGGCTTTGCACCTCTTCTTTTGTGCTTGAACCCTTTTTTCACTTAATTTTTTTTTATGTCAGTGTACCTGTGCTGAAATTAGTTGCTTGAGCATAGTTGCTCGTGATTTGCATCAGTGAAAGTCAGAAGAGAATCAGTCCACTTGTGCTCTGTTTTCTTGGCCAGCTTGAAAGAGAGTCAACCCAAACCAACACACTTCTGTAGCTGGTGAAGCAATGCAGTATCTCATCTTACAGGTTGCTCTGTTCCTTTTGTTCTTTGCTGTCTGTGCATGCAGAGAGGCTTTTTCCCACGTTTGCTATTTGATTTTATGTTTTCTCGTGCCCAGTCTGTTCGACTGCCTTTGCTTTTCAGTTACTGTTTCTCAGAATGGTTCCAACCCCTCTCTTTTGCCATCTCAGAGGAAAGGCACAATTGCATTATTGTACTGAGTGAATGCATTTTCTCATACATGTAGCTGAATGGAAGATTATTTAAATATCTTAAACACTCTCCTAATTGGAATAATGATGTGCTAGGGATGGGAGTGTGAGGAGAATTTATATTCAGGCTCCTGAATTTCAGTGAATGAGTAATCAACACTCCATTACTTCCTACGAGGTTAAACTTTTTTTTTTTTAAAGTTAATGGTTACTGTAAAAACACCATTTGACTGCACTAAACCAAACAAACAAACGGCAACCCAAGTATGGGTATTCCTGGTGATCTTTAGATGACGTGAGAGCTTTGTGGATCCCTTGGCAAAGGAGAAGCTGACTTGAAGTGCTGCCGGCTGGTGCCTCAGGGCTGCCCACCAGCCTCTGCCCCGTGCTTGCCCCATTCATCCTGTCATTCCTCACCTTGTGCTATCCTGGTGCTGGAGTCAACACCAGCACTCCAAAGCCAATGCTCCGAGCCAGATCTGGGGGAGATTTGGGTTAAAAAATAACCCAGCAAAGTATGTTTGCTTGTCTGTGTGTGTGAGTGTTTGAGAGGCTCCATTTCCCCGTGTGATTCATGGAAAGGCTGTACCAAGGTCTGTGCTGGCAGGAGGGCAGGCAGGACCAAGGGGGAAATGGACCAACACCAGGGTAGGAAAATCTCTCTGACTGATATTGTTGCCAAATATTGTATCTTCTGAAATCACTGCCTTAGACCAGAGCAGTGGCACTGGTGCCTGTAGCCTGTACCTTAGCAAGGCTGGCCTGTCTTTACATCTTTGCTTATTCTAATCAACAGGCTGGTCATTTCCTTGGCCAGTTTATTGCTATTTATAGCAATAACTACATTATATGTAGTTACTCAGAAGTCAATGTGTAGTGGTCCAATGTAATCTATTTTATACATGAAATCTAATTTTCCTGTCATCCTGCACACTCACAATAATTACATAACACTCTTAATCATTTACCTAGAAGAGCCTTTAAGCAGTTCTGAGTGATTACACATTGTTGCCACTACTCTCTTTTGCATCCTCCAGTACTACTCTTTTCTTTTCACTATTTCTTCCCTGCCAATTGTTTCTGTAATTAATTTCATTGGGCTTGATCTGAAGCCCATGGAAGTGAATGCACAGACTGTCATTGACCTAAACAGGCTGCAGATCAGACCTCCTGTAAATGCTTTAATAGGCACAGGTCAAGGACTTGAAATGCATAACACCTGATTTACTCTGTGTTTCTATTGCTATTTCAGCTTGCTCCATCAGATATTTATGCAGAAATGCAAACTCTCCTAGGCACAACACAGGGAGGTAGTAATCTACACTACATTTATTACAGCAGTACTTAGAAACGCCAAGCACAGCACAGGTCACCCTGTGCCTCACTCAAGCACCCAGCAAGAGACAGATGGAGAGAGACAAACAGGTTTGTAGCAGAACTGAGGCTTGAATCCAGGTAACGTTAACTGCAAGTTTAGTGTCTGGTCTCCTCCCTGCTCCCAGTTAGGCCTCTCATTCTGCTGAGGCACAACAGCACATGTACCTGTGCAAGTGCAATATTCTCTAATCCTGTCTGCCTGATAAAGGACACAGGAGGCAGAATATTAATCCAAAAGGAAGGCCTGACTCTTGGGTGTTTCTATCAACCCTGGTGCTGTTTGCTCACACAGCAGTAATTATGGACTCTGCCACACACAGCATGAATGAGTCTTTCCAGTGTCTCCCTTGATAAGAAGACGCTGGAAGAGATCATGTGCATGTCTCACAGAACTCAAAGTCTCCTAATCCTTTTGCCATTCCACTTTTCAGCATTATCAGATGCACTGCAATACCCAGTCTTGGAGGAGCGGCTTGAGCAGAAGGGACTTTTGCTGCCCGGTTTACACGATTCTGCTTGAAGGCAGCCACCCGTGACCAAGGGTAGTAAAAACATAAAAAATTCCAGCTCAGCTTGGAGCGAATCCTTGTTCCCACTAATTACTCAATACAAAACATGAGTGTTAGTGCACTGTCCCTGCTGGAAAATATACCATGCTCTCACGTTATGGGAGTTAACTACAAAGTTAGTTTAACTGCTAAAAGAGTTGTATTTTTTTTTTCACAGCAGCATCATGAACACACATGAGTTATCATGAGGTGAAAAACAGGCACTGAGTAGCAGACCCTGAAGTCAGCAGTTCTGGACAGACATCCGAGCTGACCTCAGCAAAATTACATTGTCGTCTTCTGACTGTTTCCACCTCATGAAAACAAATGAACATTAACCACTCAGAAGCTTTAAAAACTAAAAGCTTTTTTAAAAAAATCAAACCCTATTTTTAGAAATTAAGATGTCTCAAGTCTCTTCTTTTAAGTTTCTCAAGCATTTGTAATTCACCCATTGATCTAAATGCAGATTCAGTTATTTATGCTGGATTTATTGTGCATTATGCTCTGGCCATTTGCTGACTCTCTCTCAGAGACTACATGAACTTTGGTGACAAACAGAGCTTCCTCTGTGCCAAACAGGAAAAATTTTAAACTATTTATCTGATATGACAGTATTGATAATAGCAGAGAGAAGCACTTTGGACTTCTCCTAAAGGGCAGGCTGATCTTCATTATCTTCTGTTTGCATTTGTTTTTGCTCCACGGAAGACAGATTAGGAGGCAGCCAGCTCAGCTCGGTGTTTAGCAAGAATATAGAAGATGATAACTGCAAGGACACATTATTTACTTGATCAATAAGAGTGACTTTGGAATGCAGCCTAACTTGCTTTCAGAATAATTGTCTTAGACTTCAGTTCCCAAATGCTGCCTAACTCTCAACTGCCAAAATAAGGATTTTTAAATTACTTGCCTCCTACAGCTCGTTAGTAATAGGGACAGAAATTTGTAGGCACCATCCAGATTTTCCTTTGTAAAATAATTTTCCTTCTTTCACTAAAAATCTTCAATTGTCTAAATAAAAATCCCAGTGTAAGCACCTCAGTCTTGCAGAAGGTGAGGCACAGGACGAGCAAAAGGATGATGGAAATCACACAGATTGTGTGAGGTACTACTGTTGTATTCTCTGCTAAAATGAAAAGTGCTTGCTAGAAAGCAATCCTCTGGTAAGGCAGTCAGAGACAGTCAGGCCAAGAAGGGAACCACCAGTAACTAGATTTTTATGTTTCTCAGGGCCTGAAATTGTTTTCCAAAGACATCAGTTAATGTCAGCTTTGCCTACTGATCTGACCAGATCTTGTTCCTTACGTTCCTCTGTATTTCGCCCACAGACAAATGTTTGAAGCTTGGACATTTTTAAGGGATAGCTCTAGAGGAGCTGGAAAAATCCCAAATGAGTTTAAAATATTTCCATACTTGACAGAACAAAATTAATGACTGAATTACCTCACATCCCCAAGCTCCTAGAACAGAGCCTTTCCAGGGCAAACATGACCTTGCTGTCCTTTCTCTGCCTGTGCTGTGGGAGTGTGAGGTGTGTTGGGATGCAGCCCAGGAGCCTGGTGCCAGCTTGGTGCTACCACCCTGCTGCTCAGCCTAAAACCTCTTCTTGCCTTCACTCTCCACTCTTGGCACCTGTGCTAAAGCCCTGGTGCAGGTGGAAAGGGCAGGTGCCAGCACCAGCATCTCCCCTTCCCATCAGGACACTCATGCCCTGTATTTGCAGCCCTTGTGCAGATGTGGGAGCCACAAACTCTACAGTGCTTTGAAGACTAATGGCTTGGTAGCACAGTGAGATGTTAAAAAGGCCACTAAGTCTGTCAGGGAAAAATCCTTGTCTTTGAGGCTGCTAACACAGAGTATTTATGGTAAAGAAATGCTGGCCTGAATTCAAGGTTATGCCTTCCACATTGGCAGCTGAAAAGAGGTAAAGCACAGGGGCAGCGTGGCTGACCAAGGAGCTCTTCCCAAGCTTTTGTACTGCAGCATGCAGAACATTCACAGACAGGAAAAAGTGTTATTACAGGTAAGGGGGCAATGCTAATAAATATCCTAAGCACCTCTCCAGTCTCTCCTTTCCTGGTGAGTTGGCATACTGGCAGTGTCTGAAAGGAACCAAACATGGATTCTGCCTCACTTCTCCTTTCTGAACATCCTTCTGATCAGAATGACCAACGAGTGTCACCCCAAAAGGCTGCATGGGTGCGTGTCTGTCTGCACTCACCTGCTGAAAACGGCCACCATGCAGTTCTGGTAGGAGGAGACCGGAGTCACCACTCTGGGAGCAGGAGTTCCCAGGCTGGGGCATGGCGTGACCAGCAGTGCTGAACTGCGCTGCTGGCAAAGTGCACAGGGCCTGACAGCCCAGGAGAAGAGAAAACCCTAAGGGAGAGAAAGCAAAACAGAACAAAAACAATTGCAAGTGGAAGGGGTGTGCAAAAGCTTCCTTACATGGCCTGGTAGCTGCTGGCTCATGCCTTCATCCAAGGGCACCTGGGGCTCACAAGGTCCTTTCCACCACTGATTTTGTACTCTCCAGCAGCCCCTGACTGTGTCATACAGGTTCCTGCCTGCCATGGAGACAGTGTGTTGGTCTTGGACAAGGGGCAGCCTCTGACATTTGGGCTGGGGATCATCCCTGTGCTCCAGAGTAGGGTCTGCACCATAATTCTGCACATGAGCAGGCGCCTCCCCATTGCAATGGCACCTTCCCATGGAGACTCATTCACAGTTCTCCCTGGGCTTCTTGCAGGTTCTTAGCAGAGCTGTGGGCTGACACATCAAGTGGGAAGGGATGGTGGAAAGGCCTGAGAGGTCCAAGGAACCCAGCATGGCCACAGGATAACAGACCAGCATTAAGTTTGCTGGAAAAATCAAGCCCAGCTGCTTACTTCTACTGGTTTTACTGGGTCAGATCTGGATGTGATTGTAACATTCTGCTCCTACATTTCTTTGTCTTAAACATGAACATTTTGTTTCAGGACATGAAAAGGGAGTGGGGTTTGGGTGCTCAAATTTCAAAAAGAAGGAAACACTGTGCCTTGTCTTTCCAGTTCTTCATAATTACTTGGCTTTCTGGGTCTTCCCTGGGGGACTCTTCACTTCCTTCTGCCAATTGTATACAGAAATTAATTACTCTGATTCATATCCCGGACCCTGGCACCTGCTAATTAGGTGTCCATACGGGCCACAAGTGGGTATGTCCTACACAGGTCTTCCAGAACTTATCCCAGAAATGTAAAGTGAGGATTTCCTTTAGTGCCAAAGTTCATTCAAAAACTTCCCTCCCTCATTTCTCTACCTCAAGCTACTCATTGCCCTGCTCCTGGACCTCTCCAGCCCCCAAGTTTTTCTTTTTAGTACAGCAGAGGTCCACATGGGCACAATTATGAAATCAAGGAAAGAAGCAGGAACAGCAAGGAGACAAGTGTCTGTCCTCACTGAGCCTCCGCAAAGGACTTTCAGGTTCCAGTGATGTCTCCTGGGCTCTTGTATCTAAGCTTTGGCAAGACTGTAGAGAACAAAGCAATTCAGAGAATGTCTCCTAAGTGTTTAATGCTCTCAGGAGAACCTGTCTGAGCCATACACAATTTCATGGCACACCCTGTGGCTGTCTCCAGTGGGCCATGGAATGCAAGAGGGACAGACCACTTTGTGTTACTTTGACACTGGTTTTGGTTCCTCTCAAGCTATTCTGGGGGTCTTTCCTGCTGACTCAACAACTCTTGTGATTCCTGCCTGTATCTGAGGAAAAACCAGCCGCTGATTCAGCTGTGGCTCTCTCAGGAAGGGGAACCTGAGTTTCGGTTTTGAGGAGGCAGGCCAGCCTCCAGGAGCCTTCGCCTGTTCCCAGGGGAACCCCAGAGCCAGGAATGAAGACAGAGCACAAGTTTTGGTTTCAATTCTCATTTTAAAACTAGTGCCTTTTCAAAAACCAGTTGCCATAGTGACAGGGAACTGTGGCACCATTGTGAAGGTCCAAAAAGCCCCGGCCGGGTATTAGCCAGAAATTCATCAGTGCGGCCAGCTCCAGAGCAGCCTTCCCCAGCCCCTGCTGCGCTCACAGCAAGGCTCTGCTTCAAACATCTTCCTGCCCACCAGCCACACTTTTAGCTGCCTGTGGGCTGTGCTACTCCTGAGCACTCGGGCTTAATCACAGGTGAAATGATGCTTGTCCAAAAAAGGAATATGCTTTGGTTGCATTTAGCCCTTTCCTCTAATGGGAAAAGCCAGATGTGAAGACAGCTTTCAACCATTGGTTCCTTTTGCAGAATGGTGCAGAAACCATGAAATGTGCTCATGATCATCCGGTGAGTCAGCAGAGGACCCCGGCTGAAAGCCCAAGTCTTATTTAATTCTTATTTATTAGAACGTGCTGCCTCTCACCTTCCCTTTTGCTATCTGTCTTAGGGGGTACTTCCACCCATGCTATAATCCAGACTTCCCAAAAGGGCCTAGGAACTCTCACACGATCATATTGTTGTCCTGGTCCTCACCACAACACACAAGAAGCGTGCCAGAGAGAACATCCTCGCTGCTGGGCTCAGAGCCAGGTGGTGGAGGTGACGGACACCACCACTTCCTCACGGCGCTCCGTGGCCCTCATCCTTTGTTATCTGCTGGATTATGTTGCAGTCTGTAGTATGCAAAGAAATACAACCACAGCACTCTTACAAGTTAAGTCTCAGGTAAAGTTACAGGCACCTGTCAAGTGCTTGTGTTACCTGTGGCTTTTAGGTAACGTGCATCGTGCATGTGTAGGAGGCAGAGAAAAGTGTGGTTGTGCTATTTGTACAGATCTCAGGAAGCCTTTCAGGAGGTCTGGACTTAACGCCTTTCCTCAGGAATAGCCAGGACCGTGGGATTCAGTGAGGGTGTCTGTGGCCTGTGTGCCATCCAGAGTGCAGACCCAGCCTGCCAGGCGGGGTGAGGATGCCTGCCCGAGGGACACAGGGATGTAGCAGCCCCGGCAGGAACCACTGTGCATGTGGCAATTCCAGAACAGAACCCTGGCACTGAAGGCAGGGCACCAGCCTGACTCAAAGCATGCACCAGCCACCTCCTCCCACCCCAAACCAAGCACTATTATCCCTTTCAGTTTTATGATAAACTATAATTTTTCTTAAACATTTAACAATCATTATTCCCTTCCTACTCCTCCTATTTTTGCCTGTGTATCCATGCAACACTTTCGGAGATGAGATCACACGCAAGAAAACAGAATGAAAATGGCAACTAACGTAGTTTTTGTGAGAGAAGATGTTTTGCTTCCTGTTAAACCATTGGAAATGGCATACCCAAACAATAAATTGTCCTTCTGGTGTAAGACCTTAATTCAGATGAAAAAGACCAAGTTCTGTAGAAAAGAAAAAAGAGAGGCATATTTGGACCAGTTCTTATGCCAGTATTTTCAGTGTAAGGGTAGATGTACTGCACCAAGCTAAGGGTTTGTCTGTCCTAAGGCTGCCAGTGCAGCCCCAGAAGAGGCCAAGAGGCCAGACATATTTTCTTTGTATTTCCCAGCTTCCAGCAACCAGCAGCTCAGGGAATTCATCAGACAGAGGTGAAACTTTGTCTGTATTAGCAGGGCAAGCTGAATAAAATAAGAACTGTGTATATCTTGAAAATTAATCATCAGGATTCACCAAAACTTGAGAAGTGCACCACTCTGACTTGTGATTGCGAGTGAAGGTTCTGTTTTAGGAAGGTACTTCCTGCGAGAGACAATTTTTTCCCTTGCTTCCTTGAGACCTTCAATTGACCCCACTAAATTGTTAAAATTCCGTTAGAAAGTGGCTGCTGGGAACATGTGCAATAAATAGCTGCTAAGATCAATGGCAGTCTTGCTGATTTAAAATCAATCTATTGCTTGCTGACGGTGCTGGCAGTGTTTTCCTCTGGGAAATGTAACAGCGATTGGCTTTAAATAAACACAATGGTAAAAAACTTTATCTGAACTCATTAGTGACTCAGATTGATTTTAGAGTAATCCAGAAAATGCCTGTTGCCCACAGAAAAGACTTGGAAGTGATGAGTGACTTTGGAGACTGCCATTTATGGTGGGGCACTGGAAAGCATCCTGGAACAGAGCAGAACTTTTGAAAATGCTCTCTGAAAATTAGATACTTAGGGTACCTAGACCATGTTCTCTGAAAGCCATCCGTCACTTTTGAAAACATGACGTGAACAGCATCAGGTTACTATGGCTCTAATGACTACCATCCACCTTTTCCAGGCCAATTCCTTGTTCCCCTCCCAGCTTCTGGCTGGCCTTCATCCCATGTGACACCATGCATTCATGGTGGAAATAAACCCACCAAAACCTAAAGTGCCACCACAAGTTGGTCTCATCCTCAAGCCACCAGCAAGCAGCTTTGGGCTGAATTGGGATCCTCTCCCTCTTCTTAAATCTTCTCCCCCACCATGAGTAGATTTTCTGTCAGAGGCTCAGCTAGATTGCTTTAATGAAAATAGGCATGAAAGCATTTGCCCTACCTACATTCTGTTTTGTAACCTAACCATTTAATTGCATCATGCTTTTTCCTACAAATCATCTGATGATGATTCCCAGGACAAGCCTTTACCTCTTTTCCTGCATGCTTTAATACTTCAGCTGTTAGTACCTCCTGCTTGTAGATATCACTAAATCACGAGGGGATTGGTCACCAGACAAATCAGAGCTCTTTTTGGTGAGTCTCTAACCTGGTACCTGAGTGAGAAACAGAAACAGAACTCTGCAGTCAATGCCTACAGACTGTCCAAAAGGGACAGGCAAGGACAGAGTGCAGGGTGTTTGCCCTAAATGTGAAAAAATAGATCGAACACACAGAACTGTCTTTAAAAAGCAGTAATCAAGAGGTTGAGGGCTTATAAGTAAAATTTAGGGGCAAGCCAACAAAGGAAACCTCATGTTTGGTCTTCCTGCAGGGCAGCAGAGCAAGGGAAGCTGTTGATGAAGTTTTTTTACTTTGACTACAGGAAATACTGTGCTCCCATGCTCTGATCCTGCTGGGGCACTTTGATATCTCTTGGAAAAGCAGCACGGTAAGCTGTAAGCCATCCAGGAGACTCCTGGAGGGTGTTGAGGATGATTTCTTAACCCAGGTGACAAACAGCTTGACTAGAGGAGAATCATTGCCAGTCTTGTTGCTTATGAATACGGATCAGCTAATTAGAGATGACAAAACTGGTGATAGCTCGGACTGCAGCGATCCTGCCCTGGTGGAATTCACAGTCTTGAACACCTCTCCTGTGAAAAAGGCTGAGAGAGTTGGGGTTCTTCAGCCTGGAGAAGAGAAGGTACCAGGGAGACATTGCTGCCCCTTAGTTTATAAGAAATATGGAGAAAGACTTTTTACTGAGGCCTGTAGTGATAAGAGAAAGGGCAGTGGTTTTAAACTGAAACAGGGTGGACTTAAACTAAATATAGAGAAGATTTTTTTTTAATGATTAGAATGATTATGAACAGGTCCAGAGAAGTTGTGGATGCCCCATGATGGGAAATGTTTGAAGTCAGGAAGGATGGGCCTTTGAGCAACCTCATACAGTGGAAAGTTCCCTGCCCATGGCAGGGGCTTTGGACTAGATGATCTTTAAAGGTCCCTCACAACCCAAATCATTCTATGGTTCTATGATAAACTGAAAACATTTTAGATTTTGTGATTTACTTCCATGTTGTAGAATATAATATTTTTTTTAAAATGGAGACTGTTTTTCCTTTTCTGTTAATGTTTTTTTATAAGATTATAATGTACTTGTTTTGATGGTGACTAGGATATAAACCAGTCACAAACAAGCAAACTCTCATAATGGACCTGCACTCTGGATCCTCCTTAGCTATACACATGCTCATCCCTAGAAATACTAACTTCTCCATAAACATGGACACACACACAGAGCATTTATTAAGCCCAAAGAGCAAAGCGGTTTTAAGCCTGAGAAGAAAACTTTCAAATACAAAGCCTATAAATAGATGATATGTTGCCTTTCTGGTTCAGTAAATAGCCTGAAAAAGTGCTCTCAAAAGACATGAATTTGCAGTGTCCCCCCTTTATTTCACTGAGATGTTAATTCTGCTGTCTAAATTTAATACTTTATTGTCAGTATGGGAATTGCCATCACGAGGGAAGCAACGGCACTTTCTGCATTTCTTTAGGGACCAAGAAATAAATCTGTACAGAAAGAAAACAGCCCAGTATCTCCTCACGTGAAGAAAAAAGCACCAGGTTACTTGACATGAAAAGCATCAGGAGCTTGTGCAATGACCGGTACACAAACCACAAACAGGCCTAGACAAGTTGGATACGACAAAATAGAAAGCCACACTGGATGTATCCTGCAGCAGCTGATATGGACACTGCTGCCCCGGGAACTGGGATGCTGTGTTTAGAGCAGCCAACAAGACAATGGCTCAGGAGCATCTCACAGAGATTAATTCAAGTAAAACTTCTCCAGCCCTTAATGGTACACTTGTTTCTGGTTCTTGAGTAGTTTAATTCCCAGTCACTTTTGTATTAATAGTAAATCTGAAAGTGCAAAACAAAGCATGTGGCTCCATGACCCACTGACAGAGCCCATTCCATCAGAGGGAGAGAAGACGCGACCCCTCATTCCAGAGGCACCTGCATGTCAGAAATGTTTTTTGCAGCTTTTCCAGCCATTGCTGGGGGTAGGACAACTTCTTCCCTGTGTAATAAACAGACTTCTCTTGCTGTCTTTTCTCCCCCCTGCACACCACAAACATGGCCAGCAGAAGTATTTTCAAGCACAAACATGCACAGAAATACTTAATGCTTTGTGTTGCTATACCCAACCCCCATAAATTTATGCTCATGTAATTACTGCTCTCTGTTTGCCTACTGATAGCGAGTTACAAATACCACACCCCCCCCAAATTAGAACTGGTTTCTATTTTTTCTTAAATTCCTGCAGTTGATACAGAAGAAAATGTTGTGATGAGCCACATGAGATCCCTCTTGCCTTCACTAGTCAGGACAGGAGACAGCAACACTACCAATAGAAAAACCCCACCAAAAGCATGGCATGCACAGACCAAGACAAATTTGACTGTGTTATGATGGCATCAATCCTGTATCCCCTTTCCTTTCCTCACCCGATGCTTGGTGTTTCTACAGTGGGAATGGATTTGAGCTGGGATCTTTTCTATCAGAGCCTGCATTTAAACAGAATGTAAAATCCTTCTGCAATATCCAAATTCCTAGTTTATATTCTAAGGTACTCCTAACTTAGACTAAATGTAAAATATTTCTGTTATTTAGATAAAATGTAAAATGCTATGCAAACCATTTCTGTTCTATCCAAATTCCTAATTTATACTCCGAGGCATCTCTCACTTGCACAGAACTACTTACCATTGATGTAGCACTTATTTTTGTAGTAGAAATATGGACATAATCCATGAATAATCTTGCAAATCACATGAAATTAATCTAATATTAAATAAACAACAACAAATTTTCAGCTAACATCCAGTTTGTAAAATCTTTGTCATATGAGCCATCTCTTTATTACATACAAGTACCATATTTGCCATTTAAGCTTCTGAATCTCTATTTTTAAAAGCTTTGTGGAAGGAACTGTCTGGAAATCCCATAAGGTCAACCCCTTCCCAAGCAAAACTAATGAGACCGAGTTTCCCAGTGCCTGTTTGAGGTGGGGAAGTCAGGACATGCACACAGTTTCCCCTTCACTTCTCACAGGCTTCTCTGAGATAATAACATTGCACGAAAACCCACCCTGAGCTGTTAATGTATTTTGAATGTTTGTGTCAATGACACAGAGAAATACCTTATATGTGAGACCAGGTGAAGCTTCAGCTGGCAGCCACTGGAGAAAGAAACTGCATTAGAAAAAAAAAAAGCTTATCTAAAGCTGCATTCTTTCCAATATCCTCTCACACTTCGGAGCAGCAGAGACAATACCAAATGCAAACATGCCCCTGCCCACTGCACAGGCCTGGATCATCACAGACAGGCCAGGAAAAGCAGATGAACAGTTTTGCTAAGGACCACAGAGCAGATTTTTTTTAAGATATTGAAAAGCCAAGACACAATCAAGGTCCCAGAAGGATTTCCAAAAGCAATTAGGAGCCCAGGTTCTGTGAGTTCATTGGTCCTTCTGGAAATCCTGTATAGTAGCAAATGAACTGCATCACTGAACATCAAAATACCTCTGTGCTCATGCTGCTTCTGCTAGGGACCTTGATTTCAGAAGGGCAAAGTCTTTATCACGAAAAGGTTAGAAATTTCTTCCCCTTTAGTTTACCTAGCTTCCCCCAAAATGGGAAAGCTTGCCCTCCTCTTGCTTACTGAAATTGTTACTGCCCTACGAACTATTTTAACTGAAATTGTAAGATCAGCACTCAATCTCTTGGCCGTGGCCACCCAGATCTTTGCTTTACAGAGGACAGTTTGCTTTCATTTGATTGAGATTTACCTGCCACAGATTTCACTGCAATGCCTCTCTGATCTTATAGTGCAGAGTTGCAGGATCTTTTTTTTGGGCAGAAATCCCTCTTGGGTAGGTAAGTGACGCAGAGGTTGCACCGTCCATCCTGGTGCCATCAGATGGTGCTGGGCCAAACGCTGCCCTGTCTATTTACCCATCTCTACTGACAGGAATTGTGCTGCCCATGTGGGACCTCGGGACTGCTGGTCATATGCACTTTGTCCTCAGAAACACCAATCTATTGCACAAAGACTGCAAAAGAATTGCAATGATTTTTTTTTTTACTTTATAGAAGAAAGTGTTCCCTCAATGTGATAAATACTGAACGCGACTTTTGCTCAGGCTGCAAATAGCAAATTACTTAATCATCTACTATTTAAGTACCTATTTGTTTTGTCATGAAGTGAAACTTGTGAGCAAGATCGTATTACACGTAAAGTGGCTTCCTGCATCCTTAAATATTAATCCTCAAGTAAAAACAAACTGAAGGTAGTCCCAGGGTCACTTCAGTAAGTCTGAGCTGATGCATCCCACTCTCTCGTATCCCATATTAAACGTTCCTTGCCTTGTCTTTGTGCCAACACCAACATTTTTGCAGCCTCTGAATGACCTTGGCAGGAGGCTGGGGATGGGGATGTAAGGTGAGAGGGACCCAGTCCTGGGAGGGCACAGGGGCTGTTACCAGCCACTGGCAGCAGGAACAGGGCTGGAAAATACAGCTAGCCCTGCAAGGGAGAGGGTTTGTTAAGGACCTGTGGTCTTAGAATGGAGATGATGGGAAGTGTTAAAGGGGCAATTGTGAAATGAGAGAAGCCCCTGAAAAGGAAAAAAATATGGAAATACGGGGTGGTGGAGAGTCAAGGTGGAGGAGAAAGAATGGAAGGCCGCAGGGGACTGTGAAAGAAACAGGGATGTGAAATGAAGGGCAGGAGCAGGAGGGACAGGCGTGAAGCCACAGGAAGGGAAGGGAAGGGAAAAGAGAGATCGGGACTGGGGCGTGCGGGCACAGGCAGGCGACCAGGTGTGCGGAGCGGGGAGCCGAGACGGGCGGGGCCTGGGAGAGAGCGAGGGGTAAGGGCTGCGCTGCCTCTCGACCAGCGTCTGGTACCGGTGAAGTGCGGCAGCGGAGGACACGGACACGGACCCGGCCCGTGTGCCCGGCCCGGGGCTCCGCACCCGAGGCGCTGCCGAGCAGGAGCCGCCGGCGGCGGGCGCTGGTCCGGCCCTGGCGCCCCTCGGCCGACGGGGCTTCTGAAGGGACCACCGCTGCCCTCGGGCCGCGCTGGCGCGGAGCGGCCCCGGAGCTCCCAGGGCTCGGCACAGCCCCGCGGCCGCCCCC
>VXAD01005374.1:2123113-2168274 GCA_013399195.1 Dicrurus megarhynchus
CCCCGCGATGCTCACCCCGGCCTCCCCCGGCAGCTGTTGCTCCAGCGGTGCGCCTGCCCCGGCGGCTCTCCGCCGCGTCCTCCTCTTGTCTTGTGTGTTTTTAGAAACATCTACATCTACAGTACATCTGCTCTACGTGCACTGCATCTGCTCAGAGCGGCGCTGCCCCAGCTGCCCTGGGCTTGCGCCGCGGCAGAGCCCGGCAGCATCCTCCTGTCCCCGCGGCCTCCCTTGCCCTCGCGGGCACTTCTGCCTCGCCATCCGGAGGTGGCTTTGCTGTCCAGGTCCTGGTTTGGGTTGAGGCGTGTGTTGATCCCCGTGTGGGGCAGACCTTTCCATAGGTTGGGTGACCTCTCGCTGAGACCTCGTCTCGTCTGCAAGTCAGTCTGGCACTTCCACCACGTAAGGACATGAAATTGGGATTGGTGTCACCTGCCTGTCTCGTGGGGAGTCACGATGCTTAATTAACGTAACCAGCAATAAGGTAGCAGCTCACTGCTGTCCTGTCAGTAGGTGATGTGTGCAGCAGAACTCTTGGATTGATGGAACCAAGCTGGTAACTGAAGGAGCTGTGGCTTGTGCCAGCAATACAAGGAACTGCCCCTGCAGGTGAACAGGGGCTGTGTCAATGCTGAAAGAACTGCCAGAACAGCAGAGAAGCTGCACTGTTAGATATGCTGCTTTGCACTTCCCCTTTCTAGAAAGTGAGGGATTTGTTGGAATACCCCAGCAGCCTAACACATGCTGTAAGGATAACTGTTGGTGGGAAAGTTTCCTGGCGCTTCGCTGCAGCACTGAACACCTACTGCTGGTATCCTGGTTCCCTGTTGATCCATTCTCATCTTGTTTTGAAATACTTTGGTTAAGGGCCAGGCTATTGCATACTCTCTGGCAGGTAGAAATCTTGTCCTGATCTTAACTCACAAAGCTGGTGTTCAAAACTTTTGAATTGCTTTGCCAGTTCTGCACAGCAGGCTGTATTGTCTGATAGTTCGGATGAATTTTCCCCCGGTTATTAACATGTACCTGCTAAGTTCATCAGCAGCCTGGGGATGACTTTTATCTCTAGAGACAGAGGGAAGTATCTTGGAAATTATGACATTGTAGTGCCAATTTTTTTTTTTGGTGCTTTTCCAAAATAGTTTAAAAGGTTTGGTATCTTTGTGCTTCTGTGCCATAAGCTAAATTTGTCCTTCAGTAATGCTTTTGGTTATAGTGAATTGTGTATGTATATCTTGGAATTAAAATCTCATGTTGGGACAGTACTGGAATGGCTCAAAAACTGACAGGATTTGTTTCACAGCTTGCAGGAGGCAGTACTTGGCTGTTGAGATAGTGCATCAGGGTGGTCTTGCAGAGTGTTATTCCAACCGAGCTTTGAGGCAAATGACTAAAGCACGAGTACGTGTTGGGAAGGGTGTACATAGTTCAGACCGGAAGGCTTTAGGAAGGTAACTTGGGAAGGAAAATGAAAAAACCCCTTCTTTTCTCACTTGCCCTTTTGACACGTAACAAAGCACATTTCTGCTCTGGCTGCGTCCCTGACATGTGAACAATTTACTTCACTGAAGGCAACTAATGCAGGTGGGAAGCTGTGGGGAGCTGGAAGGATGAGGAGACCGGGAGCTATGACCAGAGCTGCAGCTGTTTGCCATTGCTGTGGAGGTGAGAGGGGAGGGCGACTGATCCTGCACACAGCTCACAAAAAAAGAGCTGGAAGCCTTCAGTGTTCTGAGGAGCATTTTTTTGCACATCTCCGTCAGTGGTTGTCACGTCGCTGTTCCTCTGAAGGAGGGCACCGTGCTGCTCCACGCCGGCTGTTCCGTGGCCCGGGAAGGGTGGCTGCGATCGGTGTCATGCAGCAGCCTGTGCTGCCTGGGAGCATGGTGTGGCCCTTGCACAGATGGGGGTGAGGAGCAGGGTGGCTCTACAGCTGGTGGGCTCCCTCCAGCAAGTCCCTCGCTGAAGGGAAGGGCAGTGGTCATTGGTCTGGCCACAGCTGGGTGCTCGCCTTGGAGCCCAGCCCTTATCTCTGTACTGCACTGCCTTTGCTGCATAGATAGTCCAGGTCATTGGAGCCAGCATGGACATCGCTGCCACGACATGATGGGGAGACTCTCTGGAGGGGCAGCACCTGAGGCATAATCAAATTAGCCAGAGGAATTGATTTGTCTGTAGTGTATGTCCTCTCCCAGCACACTGCAGCATCAGCCTCAATGGGGAGAACACCAGAAGAGCACATCTGAGAGTGACAGGATTTTTCTTCCTGTTCTCAAAGCGATGGCCTTTGTACAGTGCTGCAGCAGGTGGCCCTGGCTGCTTACACACAACCCGCTTTCCTGCATCTCCCCCTTTCCTTCCTTAGGACACTCTTGTAACAAGAGTCAAAACCCTTGAGCTCCAAATCTGTACAACTGATAGCTGGAAGGAACCACAGAAGGAGGCGCGGTCCATGGAGAGGAACGTGGGAGAGATCACAGCTAGGACTGCTTGTTTGTGCCGGCTGCCAGGTGTGCATCATTGCCTGGAGGGCTTGGAATGTCTGCCTGGTGCACACGGAGAGACCACAGCATTGCACAGAGCTCGTCAAGCTGTGGTCTCTGATGCTGCACAATTCGTATGTGCTGAGCCAGGAGCGTGCCCACAAATAAACAAGCCTGGTGCCAAAATACCTTTTAATGTATTGTGCCAGGTGCTCAGCTGGGATAAAGCCCTGGAGTTCTGCTGATGTTAGAGTCTAGACTTGCATGGTGCTGGGCTGTGGCAGGGAAGATGCATTTATCTGCCATCCTGTTCTATTTGGTGAGCGATGCTCACTCTGGTTGGAAGTCACCTTGGAGGGAAGCTTTCACTGCTTACTCTGCTAGGCAAGCAGGAGCACCCTGCTTCAAAATTGTTATTCCTGATACTGCTCTGATTAAGAGCTGTTTTTTCTGCATAAAGCCATGTGGGCTGAGAGCCTGCAGTTGGAGCACAGTATTGATAAACAGCACATTTGCTTCATGGATATGTGAGGTTTAATTCCAATTTTGTTCAGTCATCACTGTTCCCACCTTAATAAAAGAGCACTTGTTAGTGATTTTTGTCCAGCTCCCCCCAAACCCAACACTGCTATCTAAGCAGTTTTTAGTGTGAGCTTGTTGGAGATAGCTCTTGCCTTAAGGACCTTTCTGCCCAGCAGGTACCATGATTGCAGGAGCCACAAGTGTGCAGGAGATGAGCCTGGAGACATGCAGTCATTCTGACGTTTTCGTAACGCTCCTTGCTCAAAAGGACCCTATTTTGTCCCTAAAGTTAGGGCTGAACTTAGTGTAGGGCTTCACAGCACTTTGAGGAAAACAGGGCATGGGAAATACAGATATTAATTGGCTGAGGGTAGGTCTCCAGTTATAGATGTTATTGGTGTGTCTTTTAGAGCAAGATGAACTAGGGGCTCTCATTCCTACAACATTTCCTCTGCACCCAACTTGTACTTGACCTAGCACAGCCCTATGTGTGGGAGGTAGGTGAAGCACTCTTTGGGACAGATTATTGCCTAGAATTCATATCTTAACAATCCCCATCCCTTCCCTTTTGTTCTCTGGTGTATTTGCATCTTTAAACAGAGATAGCTGGGTTGGGAAAGGATATGATGTTTTGACTCATGAAGGAAGTGGAGCCCTCGACCCTGTCCCTTCTGAGTGGGAAGCAGCAGCACCCTCCTGAGAGCAGCCCTTGTCCTGCATCTACCCTTGGGGTAGATGCAGGACGTCACTGGGACAGAGTATAAAGGTGACTTGCAAAAACTGGGCAAAATACCTGAAAGGTACGCTCTGGAAAGATATTCACCAGCAAGAAATATGGAATAGGGCTGGAGAACTGGGTGGATATCGTTTGTGTTTCTGAACAGGGGTCAAACCACACTGATCCAGATGGGTATGGAAACCTGATGTAAATCATGTTGCTTAGAGACTCTGCACTATGGGCAATTGTAGCAGTAGTAGGTCTAAGCATAGTTTTAAAGGTTTATTATTAGAAAGGGTGTTCCATAATCCTCACAATTCTGCTGAAAACAAGAAAGCCAGATCACATTGGAACTATTTCAGCCTTTGCTTCTTAAAGAGAGGATGTATTGTTTGTGCATTAATGAATGGCATGTTAGCAACCACCTAAGTTAGAAGTAACTCTTACGTTTAATTTAACTTGTTCTCTGTTTATATGCAACGTTGTTGCTTTCATTGTAATTTCCCCCATTACTTAAATGCATAATAAATTGGGATTTTATTATGCAGGAGGCTTGTAGACATGCACATTTATATACTGCAAAGACAAGTATGGAAATACGGCACTACTATAAAAACCAAGCCAATGGAAACGAGTGATAGAAAATATTTCTAAACATCTGAGCTCACTGAAGAAAGGGAGGGAAACATCACCTTAGGAAAGCTTAGCTGGACCTTAGTAACATTTATGTCATTCCCACCTTTTGGGAGAAGCCTAAAAACTTTGGTCCTACTGAGCAAAAAGCTGTGCTTATTTATGCCAGCTAAGGCCCAGGCATAGCGTTACATGCCACGATTTATTTTCTCAGACTGAACTTGCGCATTCTTGCTGTGACATTGACATTCTTTGCTGTAGCTGTTGCTAGGGGAGGGTGGGCTAGCGGAGCCTGGAGAGTGCGGGCTTCTCTCACGCTCTTCCCAGTGCCAGGGAGGGAGTATTAAGCAGGCAGTGCTGATCACTGCTGCAGGCAGTGCTGTGGATTAAAGGCTTCATTAACCCAAGTAAATCACTCAAGGCACACGCGCCTGTTGTTCAAAGCGTGCTTTGTGCGTTAAGATTGTGGGTCCAGCTCAGAAGTCCGTACTTACACATAACTCCTCTGAAAGGACAGAGATGTGTTTCTTCCGTTCTCTTTTCCTGTCCAAGCGTCTCTATCCAAAATACACTGTGTGCGGCAGAAGAGCCAAAGTTATCTTCTCTGTGGGTAACTTCGCAGTGCTGAGGAAATAATAACTCCAGTGAAATTAGACTCTTAGAAAAAGATGGCATCAGGACCCATCTTCTGCTAGCGTGTGGAAACTCTTGAACAGCAAAAAGATTATTAGTTACATAACTCCCCTCCCTCCTGGAGGCTAAGTGGTTCTTATATCAACACTTAATTTTTCTACTGTCCTTCATGTCACACAATGGCCAGTAGATTTGTCATTACAACAGAGATATAGATTTTGCTTACTGCAACATACACAAAATGAGGGTGATGGTTATTCCTTCTTCTAGCCTGCTTGTGCCCTTCCTGTATCCATTTCTTATACTGCCATAATCTAAATAGCATTTCAGCTAATGGCAGGTTTCTATGTGACAAATGTGTCAGTCCAGAGCATCACTCCATGTAATGCTGGACATGAACAAGTATCCAGGTGACGCCGCACAGAAAACTGTGTCTAGGAGTTTACACACCACCAGAGCTGAAAGGGAGTAGATGGGCTGGGCAAGAGCTTTCCTGAAGATTTCAAGTGTGCTGGAGTGGGAAGGATTTCAGACACCAGCCAAGCCCAGGGGCTCACACCGCAGCCTCTGACTCAAGAGTTGCACGGATGCAGTTTTGCTCTGGATAAATGCAACTTGCATCTGTTCTTGCGTTAAGTCAGTGTTGCAAGGCTGACTCTTGTATTGCAAATTTGCCTGTTAGTGAGGATGGTGGCTCTTTTGATTCACCCTGCTGTGATCCTATGGAAATGCCTTGTTTCTACCAGCAGGCTCGTCTTCTAGACACTAATTCCTGTAGATTACTGCAAGACACGTTCTTGCCAAAACTGAGGGAAGATGAGACAACCTGTGTTACCAAATTGGCTTTGGGACTTTTGTTAAATTTGAATGAATGGTAAAGTTTCATGTCTTGCTTCTCACCAGATACCAACTTTGGAGGCAGATATGGCATCATTTGGTATCAGGCATTAAATTTCCCGTTGTGTAGCAAAATGAGTGCATTTCTGCTGGTTGCAAGTAGCCTCTGATTGAATCATTGCTTGAGACTGAGAGAAGTTTGACATTAAGCCAGCTGCTCATTTTTCAGCACACTCTAGGCACACCAGACAGATCCTCAGATTTACATGTCTCCCATGGCTTCAGCAGAACTGGGCTGAGGCTGTGGCTTGGCTACTGTATCCCTATTTGCCTGTGTCTTTTGCTTTTTTTAGGGCATGGATAGCAGTGCTGACTTGTGTTCCATTGCAGGAGGAACTGAGCAAATTTTGTGGCTTTTCCCTGCAACCCTGATATAAAAGGAGTGTGATGACAAGGTTATCACTTAATTGATATTTATGAAGTTTCCACTTTGCTTGGTCGCATCTCTGGATTTGCACCCTCAATATAAAGGGCATAACCCTGGTAAGCAGCTGCACACTCATTTGTGAGTGTGGTCTGCATTTGTTCATGCAGCCTGATTGCAGCAGGGGTTTTGCAAGTGAAAGCCTTGGTGTATCAGTGTGAGTCCTGGGAGCGTGTGGGTTAGTGCTTGTGCAGATTAGTGTATGCACCTGCCCAGTCCACATCTGTTGAGACTGGCTGGGAAGATCCAATTTGTATTCATGTAAGTTGTATCTGATACTGACTTATCCAGGTCACAGAATCTTGACACTAGAATAGATATTGGAAATAAAATCTGTGGCTCTGCTGTCATCCTTTGACCTTAACACCTTCCTGTCTCACAAGCATATTGATCCCATGATAACATGAGGAGGGCTGCTGCTTTTTTATAAGGTATCAGAGCAGCACCTCTCTAAAGACACATCTTTATTGGGATGCATTGCTATTTTTCCCTTCTGAATCATATCAGTGTTTCACAAGCTTTCAGCCTGCAGGACATGATACACAGGTAGAGTAGAGCTTTTCATTCAGTTTCCCGATAGGCATAAGACATGTTGAGCAGTCCCTCCTGGGCTTCCCAGCACAGCCCCATTTGCCTTTGCTGGTATTATTGCAGCACCTTGTGAGGATTTACACAGTGAAAGTCTCTTGTGCAGAGCTGCCAGTTTTCCCAGACACTGGCAGCTGCCTTCCCCTCCTGTTTCAGTTCTTCCTTCCTGTTCCTTTTGCAAAAGCCTCACCTCTGCCAGGTGTGCACCAGTCTGTTGTGTGAGCCAGAAAAGTGATCTGCAAAAGTGCCTTTTGAGTGCCTGAGGCGGTTTCACCCATGGCATGTCTTTGGCAATGGGTGGTAGGGCTGGTACAGCCTGTCATGTGCCACCTGCCTTCTGGGCTGCACTAATGGCTCTTCAGCTGTTCCTGCAAAGGGCTGTGGCAGCACCAGTGCCTGCAATGCCCTTCATTTAGACCTACATTATTCCCCACAGATTGTAGGTAAAAGGACATTTCTCTGCTGAAGAGATGCTTGCTTCTGGATGGAAGGGCCTCCCTTCCCTCACAAATACCAATCCCTGGTGGCAAAGCAGCATGGGGCAGGGTAGAGCTTTGCCAAGTGCCCATTTTCCCTGGGTACACATTCTTCCATGCATCCCCCCTGCCACAGCGAAATGACAGAGTGGCTGGGGCCCTCCAGCGAGTACATAAATGTTGTGGTGGGTCGTGGGGTGCAAATAAGGCTGGAGATGGGAGATGCAGGCAAAATATGGACTTGAGCCCTGGGAACAAAGCACACTCTATGCAGATCCCTCTCAGCTATTACCTGGAGATTCAGCCTGCCCTTGGTGCTGACAAGGAAAGAACTGACAGGTCTCCCTGGGGTATTTTACTTTGGGTCTGCACCAGAGACTGGAGAGAGGCTCCAGTTTTGCCACACAGCTCTGGGAGCAGATGTCAGTGGGTGGCACTTGTCTGTAGCAATGGGCCTTGCAAGGGGGTGCTGCTTTTTGCTGTGGCTCTTTGCCTCGCAGCTCGCACGTTGGGCTCACCTAACACTGCTTCTTCCTGGGTAACAGAAGTCTGCACTCCTGACACAGAACAGTGTGATATTAATAATGATGAGTCTCCTGAGAATGGGTGCTTGTAGTGTGGAAGCCCGCCCCAGGATAAGTTGTGCAGATTTTTCTGTAAGCAGTAGAATTTTTTTATCTGGATTCTACTGACTGGCTAAATAATTGCCCCTTCCCATCCTGAGAGAAATTGCCTAGGACAGGTACCAACTCTGCTTTTCAGGGTGCTGGCTGCCTGGCTCCTGAAATTCCCTGGCTTCACAGCCTGCTCCTGATGTCCAGGGTAGCAGTAGGGATATGGCTCCACCTGATCTCACTGAGGAAGGGTATGTGCCCTTGCTGTGGCAGCGCTGCAGCTCTGACAAGCAAAATGAAAAGACAGACCCATTGTGGTTCAGGTTTTTAAGCATTTGCAAGGGGTTCTTTTGTGAGTGTTACAGCAAAGGAAATGTTTGGAGAGGCTTGCTTTCTGCTACACAAAAAGGAAGATCTGGAATCTCAGGAGGGAAGAGCAATCTTTGCTCTGAGATAAGATGCTGGCAGGCAAATACTATATTTTTGCTTTCATTTCTGAGAGCCATTGAACTACCCTAAAAGCACTAGTCTCTGACAGCCCCTGCAGGCCTGAAGAGACTTTTGAATTCTTGACTAGTTTAATATTGTTAGTCCTTGGCAGTGGCACATTATTGACCATACTCCCTGAAACTGCTGACAGCTATAGGATTGCTACAAATGTGGAGTCAATCATTACTTCTGCAGGTCAAGAAGAGGTTTTTAAAATAGCCCTGCTTGTGGTCGTGTGCCAGTTTGGTAGACAGGACAGATGACTGGTAATGGAAAATAGAAAAACCATCCCCCAAAAAGAAACCCTAGCAAAAATATGTACTTCCAAGCTGAGTCTTCAGTTCAGGGTGAAATGTATTTGTCTGTAATTTTTTATGAGTTAATGTCTGCTACAGAAAGGCTTCACCATCTTGAAGGCTTCCCTATGGTCCCAGAAAGCCAAGGGCAGGTACCCCAGTGACTTTGTAAGGTATCAGGTATTGATGGGTGTAGCACTATCTGACTTTGCCTGGCCTGGTAGCAGTAGGTCCTGGGTAGTGCAGGAAGGTCCCAGAGACGCTGTCACGTAGCTCATTAGCCACGCTAAGAGGATTTTGTCTTCTATTCCATACAGGAGATAACTTTTATGGATACTGTAACTTCCTTAACTGCTGGAGGGAACACCGCAGTCCAGTGTCTCAAGAGAGCTTTGGGAAATGTCACGGTTTAAAAGGCATGAAGTAGGAGTGGGCTCCTCTTTCAACACGCAGCACAAGCTGTGCCCTGGTGCAGTGGGGTGATTTCCTCGGCTCCAAAACCACCTCCATCTACTTTAGGCTCCTAAGGGACTATTCCCTACATTTCTAAAGCCTCCTGCAAGGACTCTCTTGAGGGCGAGACTCCAGTTTCCTATTTGTGACTTTTTTACATACTGGGTGTCTGCTGATGCATGTGTTTTGTCTTATGGCTGTAGCAGCAGAGAGCTGCAACGTCGGAGAGCTCCCAGGTCACAGTGGCTGCTGAGCCAGCCTGGCCTCGTCAGCAGCCCCGTGAGCGTGGTCAGCGTGACTGCTCAGCACCCAGCGTGTTTTACATTCTTCTTCCTTAAGCACCTGATGACAAGACGGGGCTGCTGCTGTACTCACATTGCAAAAGTGGTGTCTGCAATCTCGTGTTGCCGGCGCTGCCACAGCACGAGGAGCCTCGTTCATGTGCTCCCCAGCTCTCCTGGCACAAAACACCCCATTTTTGATGCTCAGCTGGATGGCTGTGCCGTGCCCTGTGGTGCCCGGGCGTGCTGCCTCGCTGCGGGGGCTCGAGCTGCCATTCCACCTGGGAGAGGCTGGCACAGGCAAACATTGCCCTGCTGCCAGGCATCTGCAGGGAAACTCGTGCTGCAAATTCCCTCCCTTCTCTCTGCATCTGGGGGGAAGTCGCTTGTCTAGAAGGTTTTAATCTTGGTGCTGATGGGTTTTCATCCCCTCCGTGGTTAATCTGGAGATTAGGTTGAGTGTTAACGTAAATGCCAGTTGGGTAGCATTTTGGCTTGGTGGTGAAAATAAGTTTTATTGTGGTTCTTGTTCCTGCATGCAGCTGTGTCTGGAGCAGCCCAGCCATGCACAAGGGCCCTTGTTAGATGCCAGTTTGATTGATCCTCACCCACTGCCTGCTCCTCTGTGCCTCCACCAAAGGGTGACTTTTCTGGTGCCAAGAATTTGTGCAGCAATATAGCTGACTTCACCAACCAAGAACTGTGAGGGCCCGTGCCAAATTTTTAATTGTATTTTTCTGGCAAATAGCCATAACTTGGTCTTAAGAAAAAGAAGTCAAGTATTTCTAGCTCTCAACCCTTAGTCTGTTGTGGAGCAAAGCTTGGAAGTACAGCTGGACCTTACTTTGCTTAACTGAGGTGGGGAAGAGAGTACCCAGGCTGCTGGGGTAGAGGGAGGAATAACAAAAGCCAACAAATCAACCCGATTTTGCAGGAGTTGAAGAGACCCTGGGGGTGGAAGAACTGCCTTGGATACTCCTGTGTCTTAGCTGGGAGGAGAGGATGGTCCTTTTGCAGGCTGGAAGTGTTCAGACAGAGTCCTGTTACTTTTGGTTTGTGCTGAACAACAGAGGCTCCTGTCAGACAAAACCATGATCTTTTTGACCCCTTGCAAACAGGTCTGACTGAACAGCTGAGCATGAGCTGAGTTTCACTGCATTACTCTTGTGGGAGAAACAGAGGCCTTGAGTTGTGCTGGGGAGTGCCAGAAGCTGCAATAAAGACCTGGCAAAACTCATTGCATGGCATAAGCACAATGAAGACAGAGGATTATCAGCACACAAATTCTCCCAAAGGCAAATCATGTACCATCTTCTGGGTGATTTATTTGCTATTTTACAAATCTGTTTTAGATGCAGCCTCTACAGTCTTGTCTCCACTTGAGGGGAGGAGGGTTCATCTATCACCCTGAATTTCCTGCAGCATGTGGAGCCTTTTCAGGAGCCATGTGCCTTGGATGCTTGGCCCTTGGCATCTCCAGCACAAACATAAACCCTCTTATTAATTGCAAAAATACATTGCACCAACACAGTATTTCAGGCAGGTTGACTGGCTGGTTCAGTAACTCTTCACCACCCTCCATAACAAGCACTTATTTTCAGGATTTTATTCAGGAGCAACTTGGGACACGTACAAGCCAGTACCTTCCTTGACAAATGGCAATAGGCAATCAGTTGTCCCCCTGGAGTGTGTTTGCTCCTGCAGGAGAGCAGAGCTGGAGAGCCTTGCAGAGAGCCACATATTCTGGACATTGAGAAACAGGGGCCATGGGATTGCAGTGGGAACAAACATGGCAACAAAGCCAAATAAATATTTATTGGCCCACAGCTGGGGGTGAGAGCTGTTGTCACAGTAGGGCAGAACCAAGGCAGGATCCATGATGCTGGATGCCAAAAGCCAGGAGGAGCAGCTCAGACACAAAATGGTCCAAGGCTGATGGGAGGGCTGGGTGGAGGACAACAGCCCAGCTTTTTTTGGCCAGACCACACAGTTGTGCTCGAGTGTTGCTCAGTGGAATAGCTGGGGTATTATTTTTACAGCACTCTTTCTGGAAAGCAGCATTTTGCAGCCCAGTGGGTGTGAGCCATATCCCCACAGCAGGTTGGCACACAGCTGGTGTCTGTATACTCATTTTCTGTGCAGTCTGTTTTAGGGGACTTTGCAGAGAGAAGAGCATTAGTTGATGTTCCACCTTGTTTCCTGGGACCAGTGCAAGGCTTAGGAACAGTGAACTCTGTCCAACTTTAGCATTTCAATGCAACAAGCTTCTGATGTTCTTTTGTACCTCAGGAGGAAGATGTCTCCCTCCCTGTGGTAGCTGGATTTTCTTTCCCACTTGTGATATAGATACAGACATTTGGCTCCAAAATGTTAAAGAAAACCAGGGCACTGTCTTATGAATGTCTCTGGGCGTGGGGCTTATTCTGGAGTAGAGGAGCCAGGTAACCAGTTTTGGCTTGGTTATGTGCCTGCAGCAGTCAGCACAGGCCATATACAGCAGCATTTCAAACTGGAGCAGAATGAGTACAGACAAAACAAGAAGGGAATCTGTAAACCTATGAACAGCTAGGGGGATGGATATCCAAGCCCTGAGCCTCCAGAGAGCTCCATGTGCCAGTACCATGCTCTGTTTGAAGATCACAGAATCACAGAATGGTGGAGATTGGAAGGGACCTCTGGAGATCATCTGGTATCTTGGTGAGAGCCAAGACTCAACTTCCTCCTAGTCTGCCCAAGGCTTGGAGGGTTTAATTGGATTTGGTTAGATGCAGATAATTTAATAAAATATACTTCTACTGTAATTCTATAAATACAGAGATAGTGGCTTTACAGCAGTTTAAACTAATTTTTGAAGACTCTAAGTAACTTAGTAGTCATAGCAGTTAAGAAAAAGCCCTAAATTATGCTCAGTTTAGAAATTCAGAACTTGGAAATGCTGCCTTGTTATTGCACTCAAGATACTTTCTGTACTGCATTTCAGCACAGAGTAAATTAGCAGTGGCAGGAGAAAAGAATTGGGAAGAAAAATGCAATAGAATTTGTGACAAAATGGGAAACCCAGCTTAAAGCCACGACAATCACACACATGAGCAGAAAGGATCTTGTCACCTCCATCAAGTGCTTCCTTTTCCAGCCCCATGGTGCAGCCCCATCTCACATTCTATCTCTGAGACACAGGGACAGAGGAAATGGGTGGTTTAATCCAATTTATCCATGCAGCCAAGAAATAATGTTCCCTTCCCTGTGGTACAGGCCAGTCCCATCATGGATTATACACTTGGCCTTCCTCAAGCCACAGCTTTCAGTCATGTTGGTACATGGTTTTCCAATACCAGTCTTGACTTGCCCTTCAGGTGGCAAATTGCCCCATCACCTCTTTCCAAGCCTCAGCCACATGACCAAACAGAGGACACTCTCCAGCCTCACCCTCTGGTTGCCTCAGTTTTTCTTGGAGGACTTTTCCAAAGTATTTCCAGTGCCCTCATCTTGGTCAGCGCCAAAAGGGGCTCCAGTGAGCTGCAGCATTCAGTGATGGGCAAGGGCATGGTTGGAAATAACTCATCTGAAGTATACTTGGAGAAAAAAGTGTAAAGAAATAAAGTGTCAGTGATTAGAGGCCTGTAGCCCTTCTAGAAGTATGAGGTCATTCTTACACGAGGGTTCTATAACTCTTATGCGTGAAAAATTCCTCAATTATCATTAGGATGGAAATAGTACAAACCATTATTCTAAAATAAAGCTGTCTGGGCTTGCAAAATTCACATTCAGATAGTGAGTAAAGGTAACTTTAAGCTTACCAAGCAAATATAATCGTTCTGCACAAGTGTGTGCCTTAGCTTCAGTAAGGCAAGGTTCCTGGGGAAAATGACAAGTGTAATTAAAACCTGTCTCATCATGTGTGCACACAGGGGAGGGCAAGCTGTGACGGTAATGGTAACTGCTCCTATCAGGTGTTTTTCTGTTAATATGAGGTATTAAATAAAGCTTCCCATGTTTATTAACCCAAATACCCTCCTGTCTGCTTCTACGCACTCTTTCCCCTACAATACTTGATAGTTCCCAGGCAACCCCAGTACTGCGAGACTAGATGTGCTTATATGACTTTTATTTCGAGTTCATTTGTTATTTGCTGCCAGAATTTTCCCAAGGAACGCAGACAAGGAGTAGTAAATGGTGATTAATTTAGACAACCTAAGTAGAGGACTCACGATGGCTCCCCATGTAATACAAGAAAGTTAACGGCTTGCTGATGTCCTTTTGTTAGGGAACTGTGTAGCCTGGTTGTTTAATGGAGTGTTTAAAAATTGTGTTTGCAATAGCCTATGAATAATGTATGATGAAATACCTTACTGCCAAGAAACTGCTGATATGCTGGGGAAATTTCCATCAGATGTGAGAAAAATTTTGAAGGCACTGTCTTCTTGGGATGCCCTTTATTTATAGCCTCACTGTTTCAGAGATTGCATTCCCTTTGTAGATACTGCATGTGAAGATGCCCTCCACTGCCTCTGCCTCTGTCTTCCAACTCCACCTGACTCTGTTTGCTTGTGCCTGTAAAAGCTCTGGAATTTTTATGAGATTATCACCTGAGCACTGTAAGCATGGAATGTTTCCTGTGCAATCTCCACCTGTTCTAGGTATCTGCACCAAGGCACCCTGCATCAAAGGAAGATGGACTCTGGTCATGGCAATGTCCCATGATGCAGGAAGCAGAAAAATGGTCAAGTTATTTGGGAAAAAAACAAAAGACCAGTTGGACTTCACACTGTGAAATCAGTTTGGATGCCTCTAAATTTTCCCCTGTGTCCTCCTCCAGTGCAGAAGGCCTTTGTGTGCTTTGGCTATGAGTAGTGGGAAGTCATTGAGATATGAAGCAAATAAATCTTGCTTGACGAAAGAAATGAGAAGACTGAGAGCGAACCCCTGCTTGCAGGGGAGCTCTGGGGGTTGCACTGCCTTAGGTGCAAGAGGAAACAGGCCCCCTGTAAGACTCCAGGACACAGCTCAGGCAGGCATGGAAGCAGTTACAGTCTTTTCCTTTGCTCCTTGTTTTGGCCCTCAGCTCTTCTCCAGGAGAAAATAAAATCACAGCTTTGTTTCTCATGTGGCGTTTTCCCCCCCTGCACTGAAATGCAGAAATGTGACAGGAAGGCAGGTGAACACAATACATATCCCTGTGCAGAGCGGTCTCAGCTGAGTGTTTGTCAAGAGTGGACCCAGCTTGTGGAGTCTGTAGCTCTGGGCCCTGCCCCTGCTTTGTGGCTTTATGAGTAGCCAAGTGCTCGTGCTGCATTTTTGTGTCTGTATTTACACAGTAGAGCCCTGAGTCAAAACATTTCCTGCAATATGGGTACTGTATTATTAGTGTAATGCTAGAACAAAGCCACACGTGGCTGATGTTGGTATTAGTCAGCCGAGGAAGTCACATCCTCACCTGGGAGGTTGATGTGTTGGGTTTTGAAGCTTGTGATGCCAACAGCAAGCTCCAGGCATGAGGCTAAAGGGCAGGAGAAAGAATGGGTTAGGAGAGAGGTTGTATCCTCAGGGTGATCTGCAGCCGGCTAAGCAGGTGGATTTGTGAAAATGGGAGAGAAGATTTGTGCCTTTACTGGCTTGTTTGCTGCTGGGATGTATCTGGGCATGCAGGATTTCCACAGCTCCAGGAAAGGTGTATAAAAGGGGTTTGTCTAAACACATGATAGGTGACAAGGAGCACCAGAGCAGTTTGACTGATGGCCTAAATATTTTCAGTGGAACAAAGAAAGAGAAAAGGTATCTAAAACTTCTTCCAAATCCACCACCCAAAGCCCATCCTGCCAACCAAGAAGTGTTTTCAGCAGAGAGAGTCACAAAGGTCTAGGCAGAGGATCATGGTCAAGTTCAGCCAGCATTTCTCAGGGTCGGAACACTGCCAGCTGACAGTATATGGAAGAGCAACTTGCAAAAGGAAGGAGACAGTTCTGTTACGAAGTTTTTTCCACTGATGCTTCTGATGATCCTATTAATTTATCTTTTTTCAATGTTTGTTTTCTTTAGGTGAAGAGCGAAGGCCCCAAACTGGTCCCCTTCTTTAAAGCCACTTGTGTCTATTTTGTCCTCTGGCTGCCAACTTCCAGCCCCTCCTGGTTCAGTGCCCTCATTAAATGTCTGCCCATCTTTTGCCTGTGGGTTTTCCTTCTGGCTCATGGAATTAACTTCTTAGTGTCACACCGGAGTGCCAGCCGCATCCTAGCAGGACTCATATTCTCAGCAGTGGGAGACGCCTTTCTCATCTGGCAGGAGCAAGGCTACTTCATTCATGGTGAGTAGAGTGTCAGTCCTAAAGGGATGCCATGGAGCCCAGCTGTTACCCTCTTTATGTAGTAATGAGTTGCTGGGCCACATGTTTTGTTTATTCGTGTACAGCTTAAGCCCCGGGCGCTGGGAAGCACTCATCCCTTGACTAAAATCCATCATGGTTAGAGGAATCACATCATGCATGAGTCTTTCTCTTGAGCTTCTCTTGAGGTTAGAGAGGTAATTGGGTCAGGTTTGGTTTCCTGGCATGTGTCACAGCATCTGGGCTGGTTGGAGTTGAGAAGGTGGCATGGCAGAATCCCTGGGGAAGAGAAGGAAATGCTCATGTCACTTGTCAGCTCCCATGAAGCTACGGGAAGTATTTACCTCCTATCTCTCTGCAGGGAGATCTGTCAGCCCTTTGCTGTAAGGATTGGGAATGGGACACATTGTGCAAAGGTCCTCGGTGGAGAACAGGTGGAGAGGACATTTATGTTTTGATAGACAAGCCCATGGCCTGGGGGAGGCATTAAGTGGATGACAGAAACCAAAGCAGAAGAAATCTTGTCCTACTTGCAGGTTCATCAGTGTGAATCATGCAGCCTGTTGTACAAGACATGTCTGTTTTGCAAAACATTTAAAGGATGGTCAATCAAGGACAAACCTTACCACGGTGGTCTGTCTTCTCTATAGAAAGATGCACATCTCAGAGCAAAACGAGCTTGGTTTATTTTGCTAGTTTGCAGACTGGAACATAATGATTCAGATTAATCATTTAAAGCCACGTTGAACCTGCCTGCAGCAACACTCTCTCTGGCCTTGGACTGTCACAAGAAATCAGCAGCAGTTGAGTCCTTCACTGAACTGACTGGTGGGGTTTCTGAAGTTAATTTAACCAGCACAGGGATCTCACATAACACCCACCATGAACTGGCTGCTGTGACTGTCCCACTGGAAAATGTGATGAGATGAGGGAACTTTTCTGACTTGTGCTGTTGTCAGCTCTGAAAGTCAAAGGCTTATTTTTTCCCCTCTCTCATGAGGTTAGTATTTAGTTTTATTCTGGGATTCCCACAAGCTCTTTCTTTATGAGAAGGAAGTGTGTGCAGTGCCAGATATGAAAGGCCAAATGCTCTGAATCTTGTTTTAATCCTGCTTCCCAAGGGCTTATCCCCATCCCATTAAAAGTTCATGTAAAAATGTTTACTGATTTTGACGGGGTTTGGATTAGACCCTGAGGATTGGACCTATCTGGCTGAACCTTGGCCATGTTGCTGAGGAGCTCCCGCTTTCTCAAGGGGCCATACTTTCTGTGCTGAGTGCTGCTGATGATCCCACCGATGGGCCTCCTCCCAACAGGAGTATCTGGCTCAGTTGCCTCAGTCCAACTGGTTTTGCCTCCTGGAGTTGCTCCTTGAGCTATGGCTTGGAAAACATTCAAGGCCCAGTTCTCCCCATGACCATTTTCATATATGGACTGTTCTGCACTTCTCCATTCCTGTGTAGCTGATACATCTCCAAGTTCTGTCTCCAGTACAGTGCTAGAGGAAGGTTAACCAGTCACAGCAATTCAGCATCTGGTTGATGTGTTTTGATCTGCAAATGAGTCAGATTTTCAACCCTAGCCTCACAACTGAGAAGTTTTGCTTTGTGGGTTTAGACACATTTTTTCTTCTTAAGGAGAAGAAAAGCTCTGTTGGAGCATTTTGAAAATCTCAGCCCACTGAGCTACTGCCTTCTGTAGGGAAGTGTTAATATTTGCATTTCATATATAAGCAGATAAAGTGCACTGCTCCACTTCATCCTTCACCTTGCCTGCAAAATGTATTTTCTCCTATTTAAAACTCATCAGGTTGCTGTTGCTGACAACTGACAATATTTTTGATGTCATCAGTTGTGGGAATTTGAAGTTTCAGTAGAGAAGAGGAAATACTGGATAAAAATGTACATTCTGTTCAATTTCTGCAGTTTTTGGACTGAAAAGGGTTGGAAACTGGGCTCATTTGAAAAGCTTTTGAGACAATGAGTTTATAAAAGGACGTTTGTTCATTACTTTATAGGGAAGTGAGAGCCTGGGAACCTACTCCTGGCACACTTGACTTTTTTTTCATTTTTGCTGTTTCAGTCCACTAATAACATGCTGTTTTCTGACTAGTGCCTTACTGCATGTAGAAGATACTTTACAGTATCCTCCTTTGATAGCAGGCACTTAGAAACAATTTATGCATTTGGTGAAGAAGGCAGGGACTAGCAAAAAGGCCTTATTACCAGCCTGAAGAAACCCAGAGGAAGAAAGTGAACAGAGAGAAGGGCTGATCTCCCTGATGTGGTTGAGAGGACCAAGCTAAAGGTTGAGAAATGCAAGAGAAATGCACCCCCTTCCCTGTGCAGCCATCACAGGTTTCCCCAGTTCCTGGCTTGATTCGTGGGTGTTGAATGAGTAAACCTGGGAGCTGACTCCCTTGTTTGTGACCAGCCTCACCATATATCATGAAACTCCTCCTGCCTTTGCAGGCTCTGTTTGCCTGCCGCATCCTGTCCTCTCTTCCTCCTCCTCCTCGCTGCCAGATGCCTGCATGAAGGACAACACATTCTTCAGTTCCCTGTTGGGGAATGTTCCGTATAATGTCACTGAAGGAAAAAACATTCCTCACTGCTAGGGCGATATACCCTTCTTCTCCTTACCACCTCCCTGGGCTCTAACCTTTCCTGCACTATAACCCTGTAAAAAACTCTTGTCCTAAATCCCTTCTCAGTTTCCTCAGTGCTGTGCCCATGAGGTGCAATACCTTTGTGAAACATCAGCTTCTCGTTGCCCTCTTTTGTGCGTCTCTTGTTTCCTCTTCATGCTGTCTATTTTCTCTAGCCTCACCCTGCAAAATGGATCCCCAGCAGCCCCCTCCCTCCTGTGGATTTCCTTCACATCCCACCATGGCTAGCTCTCAGTGGGTGTCTGGTCTGGTCCTCCCCAAAGGCAAGGAGACACTTCCACTTCCTTGAGCTGCCTCAACACGAGAGTAGTAGGATGAAGCAACGTCTGCCAGCTGCAGGTTTTCGTGACTGCCCTTTACACCAGCGCATCACGTGTTAAATGTGAAGAAGTGTCCTGCTGAAGGACTCAGCTTCCCAGATCCTTTTCTCCATTTCATGCTTTTGAGCTGCATGAAAACTTCCAGCTCCTGTAATAACCCTGCCAGGATAAAGCTGGAGAGCCTGCAGCTGCACCATGTGTGGGTTTGGGAACCAGAAGACCCAAGGAGCTGAGCTCTGTTTGTGGCCCATTATCTACAGTTGTCATGACAGCTTGGAGGCAGCAGCTGTACCAACACATTGGGACATATTTTTGTCAAATGGATTAGTGGCAAGTGCATAACATATGGGCAGCACCTTCCAACACCCACATCTGGCATTTCTCAGGGGTGTTGCACTTCAAAGGGAAGCCGGCGTTTTATTTTCCCTGTTTGATTCCTGGTAAGGTTCATCTGAATCTTGCAAATAGCCATAAAATTTTTGGCAGATCACATTGGTGCGGTCCCTGAAATATGCCAGCTGCTTCTTTCCAGCTTAGGTTTCTCCCAGCTATGGGCAGAGATGGAGTAGAAGCCAGATTTAGTCCTCGAGTGCCTTCGGGTTTGTGGCTAAATACGGGCAGGCTTTGTGTTTGGGTTCGGAGGGATTAGTGTCTTCTGTCACGTTTTGTTCCTACACTGCTCTGATTCCAGTCTTCCTGTTCCACATGTGACCTATGAGCAAAACACTATGGATAGTTAGAGGGGGTGATTTTTGGTTTGCCTTGCTCCCAACCTTCTACCCAAAGCAGGGGAAGAGGAACTACCTGAAAAACAAGCTCAAGTCCTTCTGCAGCAGTTTAGTTCACCCAGCCTTTCCGCTGAAAGGCTTTTGTCACAGCAGAGTTGTACTTGGCTGCAGCCGTAGTTGTGTTGGGACTTTTTTTATGTTGGGGGCTTGGTGCTATCTCCCATGTACAGATTTTTGTAATAAAATGGTCCCGAGTGGTCAGTGTGGTTCTCACTGGTAGTGTTACAGGGGGTAACACTGCAAGGAATGTTTTCTTCTGCTGCTGACCGCCAGGTACTGTTGAAAGGTCACACTTTCTGTGTCACTGCCTCTCTCCAGGTCTGCTGATGTTCGCCATCACACACATCCTGTACTCTTCAGCCTTCGGCATGAAGCCTTTGGACCTCAAAGCCGGCTTGCTGATGGGCGTTGTTTCCAGCTCCTGCTACGCCTTCCTGTACTCCTACCTCTCGGGCCCGTTCACCTACCTGGTGGCCGTCTACATCGCCCTGATCGGCTTCATGGGCTGGCGGGCGATGGCGGGCGTGCAGCTGTGCAATGACCTGTGGACGTGGACCAAGCTGTCGGCCTGCGTCGGCGCCATGCTCTTCATGGTGTCCGACCTCACCATCGCGCTCAACGAGTTCTGCTTCCCCGTGCCCTACTCGCGCTTCATCATCATGGCCACGTACTACGCGGCCCAAATGCTGATCGCGCTGTCGGCCGTAGAGACCAGAGATGAAGAGGACTTCAGGAAGAGGAGCTAGGCGGAGTGCCAATAGTCTGTGAACACATGGGTTGGTTATATCTCAGGTGCTGTAGCTGCATTCACCCCTGAGAGAGATCTCCATTTCTCTAGGCACACTGGTGATGTTGATTTTGCTTCTTTGAAGCATTACCTTTGGGAGTTACTTTTTTTTCAATGGCTTTCTCTGAATACAGCTTACTTCAGTGTGGAGTCCACATCAGAAAGCTTAGACTGTCCCTGCAGTAGTTACTCATTCAACTTTTCCTCCTTGGAAGTGCTGTACTACTGCATTTTACTCGTTAGTCTTGAAATTGATGCTGAATGTCTGGGAAGAGGAGGGCTGGTGGAAAGGAGGTTTGACCATGCACTGTGCTAAAAGGCTTGCTCTTGATTGTAGGCAGATAGGCACAGATCTCTGCTAAAGTCATAGGTAAAAATTAATTTAACTGATGTTTGTCTCTTTTTGTGCATTACAAACTCAGTATGCAAACTGGAGCTCTGGAGGGAGAGTAAAACCAGCATATCCAGCTGGGAGCTGAGCTCTGGAGTCAGTGACAGTGTGTGGGGCAGTACCCAGCAGAACCAGCATGAAAGCAGAACCCCCAGCTGAGGGCACAGAGCAAGAGGTGTGCTGGCAGTGCTGTGTGCTTTGACTGCAGTGATCACTGCTCCAGGGCAGGTCTCTAGGTGCAAGTCAGCATTGCTGCAGGTGGCAGAACTGTAGAGAGCAGGAGCTTGGTGGGGTTTCAGGGACATATCAGTAGCCAGGCCAGTGTGTTCTCCCTTGCCACGTGCACACAGTCACACGGTGCCTGCAGCCACCAGTGAGATGTAATGGGCACATGAGGAACTTTGATTTTTACAGCAAAACTTACTCATTGTCTTAGTGTATGCCCTAATCATCCTCAGTGTGGCAGACAGGCATCTAATCTTTATGCCTTTTTTCCCCAATGTCCTAGCAAGCAATATTCCATGTGCCCATTAAGTTTTAGTAGCACTTTCAGTAGTACTTTTAGTACTGCTGCCTGCAGTATCTCAGATCTTTGTGTGAGCATTTCCTGTGATCAAGTCCCTGATTCTGGATGTAGTTTGCCTTGTTTTGCCAGCTGGAGGTAAACGATCCCCTTCTCACCACTTCTTTTTTTTTTAGAAAGCCCCTTTTCAGCAGAGCTTCCTGAAAAGCACTGTCCTTTGTGTTCAAAACGCCTGCCACTTCCTTCTCACACTCACATGGACTCACATAGAACCCTGCTAGCTTTTCCCTTGTGTTGAGAGGTGCTGAGTGGGTCTCCTGCTCCTCTCCAGCCTCACCTGGAGTGCCTGACAGGGAATAGGCATTGCCTTCCCGTGACTTCTCCATCAGTGCAAATGCAGCCAGGGTTACAGAAATCGAGGTTAACCACGCTGACCCCGTGGAGGCATCTGCTGCTTTTCAGACAGGGATCAGAAAGGTCAGCTGCATTACGGAGAGGGAAAGCACTGTAGGTAGCACAGCCCCGTGTAATCCCTTCCCTTTAATGCTGTTATGTAATACTGTCAGTATTCATTCACTGGCACATCGGGGCCTGCCTGGAGTAAACAGCTAAGGGAATTTAGAGCCATAAACCATCTTCATTCATCAGCATTGCTTATCTCCTGGCCACAGATTGAACCCTGCAGTGTAGCTCTCTGCAGATGTCACCTGCTGTTACTCAGCTCAGCTGTTTGCAAATCTCCTGCAACAGACTGACCCGGCTAAGAGGAACTCCAAGCATTTGGGGTGAACCCCACCGTCCTCCCAGCATGTGAGCAAGCGGCACACTGAATTCTTTGAGTCACAGCTCCTTGGCACGGGTCAGTCCAGCACACTCAGTTCTTCTTTAGCTGGCAGTTCTTCAGAGGAACCCCCCCACATCCTGAGCTTCCCTTTGCTTTGAGAGAAATGCTTGTGTGATAAAGAAAGCTTTATTTAACAGTCTTGAGTTTTGATTCTCTTTTTTTTCCTCTGTAGAAACGAGTAGTCTTCAACTTCCTGAAAATAGCTGAGTTGCTTTTTTTGTGTGCTTTTTCTTCTTGGCTTGCTTTGCTGTCCTGCTCTACCATCAGCCACTGGATACTTGCAGAATAGAGTCTTGATGTGTTATTAGGAGGCCTCTCCTCTCCACTGGCCATCAGAGGTGCAGTTTCTGGTGGCAGAGGTCTCTGGGTGGGACAGCAGAAACTTGTGCAGCCCAAATGGGCTGTTGTTCCCTTGCTGTCCTGGAACAGGTCACCTGGAGTGACCTGGCTGGGACACATTGGCCAGTCACACTGCCTCCATCCAAGCTTCTGCAACAGCTTCAGCCTTCCTGGGAACATGAGGCAGAGCCCTCAGCATATGAAGAGAGTCCTGGTTGGCTTGGCGGTTTGCTGGCAAAGGCTCTTAATCTTCAAAATCTCCCACTGGCTCTGCATTCCTCTTTCTAATTCATATTACTTGAATGAGACCATTTTCCTGGAGGCTCCTTCCTGCTGGGAAGAGACCAGCTGCTGTGGACAGTGATCTGACACAATTTTGAGATGCCTAAATCCTGAGAAGCACTAAGCAGTTGCTGGCAGTCTGTTAAATAACTTTTCTTGGGATTGAAACTGTTCCCTCAACCCCAGCGAGGGCAATCTTCAGTCTGAAATAGAGCAAAGAAGGAGTGGTGTTCACATGTAATAAATGGTGTTACTGTCTGTGGCGCTGCCTTTGTAGACCTTCCTGTTGCCTCTTTGCACTGTAAAACTGGGAGGTTTGATCCATTCCTCTCCTTTTCAGGAGTACAGTCCTTGAGAAGCACCTAGTCT
This sequence comes from Dicrurus megarhynchus, assembly GCA_013399195.1. Classification (NCBI taxonomy): domain Eukaryota; kingdom Metazoa; phylum Chordata; class Aves; order Passeriformes; family Dicruridae; genus Dicrurus; species Dicrurus megarhynchus. Next base: position 2,146,251 of record VXAD01005374.1, read on the forward strand.
TTGGCCCAGGAACATTACAGAGGGAATGAAGCCTCCCAGGTGGTGTAGTGTTCCTGGCTCCAGCAGGCAGCTCCTTTTGTTGCTAAGCCCAGGGGCTTTCTTTTCACACTGCTGTATCCAAACATCCTTCTGCAATCCCTGCCTATGGTCACTTGAGCTTACACACGTGGTCTGGTTACTTTCTGTAGTTATCACCCTCTTGGAGATCCTTTAGCTCTTTATTTGGACTTACAAAAGATGCAGCACGTTTACTTCAGCCTCTTTGTAGGCAGATCCTCCTTGCACAGAATTCCCAGGGAAGTCAAAGAAGCAGTGCTAATTGCAGCTTGTTTTTAAATGCTAGTAATGCTTCTGGGCTGTGTCACAGGGTGATGCTCATGAAGAAATGGCAGGTCAAGAAGAACAAAGCCAGAGGATTTTAACAGCTTTACTCTTACTCTCTTTGTGCTGAATACCTGGCTTCTTACTCCTCCATACTGAAGCAACTGTAAGACTGATTGGTTTAAGAATTACTCTTAACATGGCTTTTGAGTAGATTGCTGAAGGTTTCGTGTTGTATTCTGTGGAGGTAATTTATATATTTTTACACAAGTTTATAAAATTCCCAGGAGGAACTTTGCAGAGTTTATAGTGGCTCTTGAAAGTTTTCCAATCCCGTAGTTTGACACTAACACCAGCATTTTCATCTTGCTATCGTCGTATTTCTGGGAGCTGTTCTGGAAGAAGCAGATCAAAGCAAACAGCAACTGTAGAGCTCAGTGGCAGGTCCCTCTTTCTCTTTGCTTGGTTTCTGGATACAGGCGGGGGGTCTTTAAAGCAGAGGCATCATAACTGTGTTCTTGGAAGAGGATGGGAAGTTGCTGACTTCTCATGACAGAAGTCCTCCTGGGTAATGCTCCTGCCTTTTATCCATACTCACTCCTTTTGTGGCCTTGGGTAAATCACTAAAATTTTCTGGGGCTAGGTCCATATCTGGTGTATGAGGGCCAGTGCTATGCCAAGTTATCACAGCAGGGGACCAAGCCCTCACCCCATTCTAAAATGGAGATATTAGCCCTTACCTGCCTCACAAGGGTATAGTGAGGTTTGACGCTCATACAGCATTTTGAAGATGTAAAGTGCTATGTAAATCCCAAGTATTATCCAACTTTAATGTTGAAATTGCTTTTAGGGATCTGCAGAACTTCTCTTAAGGCATGGAATGTGTGACTGCCTTTGCAATTTGCATCAGATAGAAAGAAAATGCAAAATATTTATTCATGCTGGTTGACAGGATGGGCTCAGCTACACTTGAACTCTGAGGAAGGTTTAGCTTAAAAATCTGAGCTCTCTAATTTCAGTTTTGCAAATGGTTTTTAGGTCTTCTAAAAGCCTTGACCAAATTCTTAGATGTGAACCTTGCATCTAAATTTTGCAGTCTGGTCTTGTCCCTGACTGTTAGCAAGAGTAAATATAATCCAGCCAAAACAGAGTACCTCACAGTCTGCTGTGGCTGTTGAAAAAACTGGAACAGAAAATGAAGTCATTCTGTTCAACCTTCAGTCTGCAGAAGGTCAGCTGGGTTTCGTGAGACAACTTTCAAAGGGGTGTTTAATTTCTCTGATTCTAAGCCTTACTGGCTTTAAAATCAGCAGAGAGGGAAAGCCTTGATGGAATCAATAAGGTCGGCACATCCTTCTTGAATTCCTTTCTTTTCACCCCAGTTAAGGAAACAGTGGGTTTTGTAGCAAAGGAAGTGCTTGTACCACCAGTCCTACAGCCCAGAACAAAAGCGGATCTAGAAATACAGCTCTCAACCATCACCATGTTCTCAACTAGGATAAAAATGCCACTGTTCACTGATCTAAATCTGGACCACGGCTAGAAACTACCTAGTTCTTGTAGCAGTAGCTGCTGTACAAACAGAAATGAAGGTAAGGAATTACACACCAAGGAATGTGAACTGTGTACATGTGAAATGGACCACAATTTTGAAGCAGCTGCAGTAAAATTTTAATATGAACTCAGAAGCAAACACAATGCAAATTTTTATGGTTTCTTTAAAATATTAGATGGGTTTTCATTTTCTTAGTTTGGAGAAAATTTTCTTAATGTTATTTTATTTTTGCTCTTACTGTAAAGAATAAAAATATACAACTCTAGACAGACCACAAATGAAAAAAAGGTGGCCAGTTGGCAGGAATGCCAAAACTTCTGTGGCTTGTATTGTTTCTGTGGTGACACTATGCTGCTGTCGGGTGAGCTACTGGAGTGGTGTGATGGCTCAAAAGTGAGGCTGAAGCACAGGATGCAGGGGTTGAGCCGCCAAGACTTCAGTGGGAGCATGACTGGGCCGATTTGGATCAGTCAAAAGACAGAACATCAGGAAGGAAAAGACACCTTTTCCTGATAGAAGAAAAGCAAGAAACCAAAACCAGCCTGTTGGGCGATGGTGCTGAATCACTACGAACATATTTATCTAGACCCTGCTGGTGCAGGTTCCTGCTGGACCAAGCCTTGCTCCTAATTCAGCTGGGGAGGCTTGCTCCAAGCCTATGGTGCTGGCAGGGTCAGGCCAGCAGAACCTGAAGCTTTGTTAAATAAAACTCAAAAAGCAGAAAGCAACAACAAAAACAAGAACAAAACCACAAAAAAACAAGGAAGGAAAAAGCAAATGCCATCGGGTAAGTGGCAGTTCTGCCTGCCTGAGAATGCAGAGTGGCTGGTCTGTCCTGAGCACTAATCTCTATGTCTTGGACCCATGTGAGTCTCTTGCTCCAGCCCCTCTCCCACACATTCCAGGCAGAGTGCACTGAAAGATGTGACTGAAGCAGCTGCTCTCCTCCAGGGAGTCAAGCACTTTGCCATGTCTGAAAGTCTCTAGCACTTACTTTCTTTACCGTGATTGTAAAGGTCACCACATACAGTACAGCCAGTTGATCTGGGATCTTTTCTTAACACGTTTTTATGCTCATTTTACTATTTTAATTCTTTGTTCGGAATGTATTTTTTTTTCTCATTTCTTCTGTGTGTAACAGCAATTAAAAATATTAATTTACTGGGTATTTTTACTGTGCAGATACAATGTCTCCTTGCTCATTTTCTGTTTCTTTGACTCCTTCAGCACAGAATATGAGGCCCCTCTGTGGTGGGCAGCTTTGTGCCACTGTTATACCCTCCAGCATGATTTGTGCTGGAGCTGCTCAGTGCCCCACAGAACCTGATTGTCACAGTCAGCCACAGCATTCCTGCCTGGGGAACCCTGAAAAACATCCACGTGCACCCCACAGAGCACATCAAACACAAACCAGCCAGACACCTGGCTGGTGTTACACCACATCCTGAGTGCCCTGGGATGTCAGTCTCTGGAGCAAGCTCGCCCCTTGCTGCTCCAGCCAGTCCCACATACAATGGCCATTTGTCAACACTTCCAGGGAGAAGGCAGATTGCTGCACAGGACTGCTCCAGGAGGACTGCTCACTGCCAGGAAGTCCCAGACAAATGGCCAAATCTCTCTCCCCCCTCACCCCAGGAAAAATTTTAGAGAGGAAAGAAGTAGAGTAGTCTGCACATTTTTCTCTGGTTGGGGATCCAATGCCAGCTTCTTCAGCTGTTTGATGCAGTGGCACAGATATTTTGTTTCATTAATCCTGAACCAGGCCATCTGTCACTAGTGGAACAGGTTTTAAGGATTTATAGCATGGAAACACTGTGTGTGTAAGTGCTCCCAGTCAGTTGAATGGATCTGCTTGCAGGCTTAATGGAGACTCCTTCATACTCCCCCTTCTGAAGTGGAGTGGTTCCTGATGTGAGAATTAATCAGTACCAGGCAGAAATACAACCAAATTATTTTCAAGGCAGCCTAAAGGGGTTAACAGGAGGCGAGAGCGGGTGATTCTCTCCTCTTCCTTTTATTTGGTCTTTTACAATTCCTTTCAAAAACTTAAAGGCCTGCTGGGAGGAGCATCCTGTTTCCTCATACCTCCTTCCTAGCTCCAGATGGAACAAAAGTGACACAGTATTCTCAGACTGAATGTGTCTGAGTGGCTGGCCACTGCTATATTTTTATTCCACAATCAGCTCCCGGATGATTTCAGTCTACATTAAAAGACCCAGCACCAATGCATGTATATTTGTATTGATCTACCTGTCAGCCTGTTAAGTGGTTCAGATACTCTGTAATCCCTTATCTAGGCTTGGCCACCAGCAGTGAAATTCCTGCCCTTTCTGTGGCCAGCTCTTTCACAAAGTGACTCCCTCATTTGCAAAGCTGTATTTACTTTCTTGGTATTGTGAGGATTTAAGTATTTCAGATTTATGGCTTACTCTGTGTTTATATACAATCTGACATAAGGAAGCCTAAAATATCATGGAGCTCCTGCTGGGCTATCTGGAGACAAGGAGGCAGAATCCAAGTCTCTTCTTGAGCTTGGAAGCAGGATTGTCTCCAGTCTTTGGCTCCTTTTATTGCCATTAAGATACATTAGCAGAGGATATTAGAAATATCACCTTTAACATCCTACTGTACAAAATCACTTAGAGGGAAGGAAGATGGAAACACTGGAAGTGCCCCTGCTGAACAGAAGTCCCACTCTTCCACCTCGTCTAACTGACCTTCACAGAAGCCAAAGGCAGCTGCATTTTGAGTCACATGAAGACAAACTACACAGCCACAACAATGCTGTTCCGCATGCCAGACCAGGCACAGCTAGTTCCACTAATTACATCTTGTGTTTCAACTTCTGCAAACTTCCTGTCCTTGTGTCCATCTTTTTCTTAAGGAAAAGAAGAGGACTGAGAGCCATAATTAGTGCAGTCAACCCTATGTTTTTAGTGCAAGTCTCATGAAGTTATGGATAAAACGCTTTGTAACATTTTTAAAGCTTTTAAAGCTCTATAAGGCTTTCCACTGTATAAAGGAAAAAGTTGTCTGGTCGCAGTTTTTTAGGAAGTGACAGTTCAGATTTAGGGAATTCTCATTTTCACTCCCATTTCCCCTTGTTCACTTCAGCACTGTTCTGAATAATTCACTTTGGGTCTAATAGTCTTTCTGTTCTCTGAGACCTGCCCCCTCCCAGCCTAAGGAAAATTACATTCACCCCTTCTGAGCTACAACAGCAGCAAAGCTAATGCTGTATTCCACTGAGGTGGTGAAATGCCCTATTTGTTTTTGCAAATATTAAGAAAAGGGCTAAAACTGAAATACATGGCTAAGCAGAAGAGTGCAATTAAAGAAGAGAAATAGAAGAGCATGTAAGTGTTGGGTTTGCATGGCAAGGCTGTGGTGGCAGGGGGGGACTGCAGGGGTAGCTTCTTTGAGAAGCTGCTGGAAGCTTCCCCTGTGTCCAACAGAACCAACAGGTCCAAGTGCCTCTGTGTCAACACTTTTAAGAAGGGGAAAAAAACTGCAACAGCAATNCTTTTAAGAAGTGGAAAAAAACTGCAACAGCAATGGTAACCGAAGAGAGGAGTGAGAACTTGTGAGAGCAGAGGAAGGAGAGGCAAAGACAAGGTGTGATGAACTGACCACAGCCCCCATTCCCCATCCACCTGCACCAATGGGGATAGGAGGTGAAGAATTCTGGAGTAAAGTTAAGCCCAGGAAGAAGGGAGGAGTAGGGGAAAGATGTTTTAAAACCCGGGGGTTTACTTCTCCTTACCCTACTCTGAGTTGATTGTTAATAAATTNTGGAAGCTTCCCCTGTGTCCAACAGAACCAACAGGTCCAAGTGCCTCTGTGTCAACACTTTTAAGAAGGGGAAAAAAACTGCAACAGCAATGGTAACCGAAGAGAGGAGTGAGAACTTGTGAGAGCAGAGGAAGGAGAGGCAAAGACAAGGTGTGATGAACTGACCACAGCCCCCATTCCCCATCCACCTGCACCAATGGGGATAGGAGGTGAAGAATTCTGGAGTAAAGTTAAGCCCAGGAAGAAGGGAGGAGTAGGGGAAAGATGTTTTAAAACCCGGGGGTTTACTTCTCCTTACCCTACTCTGAGTTGATTGTTAATAAATTCCCCAAGTTGAGTGTGTTTTGCCTGTGACAGTAATTGGTGAGTGATATCCCTGTCCTTACCTTGCTTTATAAGCCTTTGGTTAAATTTTCCCTCTCCTGTCCAGCTGTGGAGGGTAGTGATAAAATGGCTTTGGTCTGCACCAGATGTCCAGCTGGGGTAAACCCACCACAATGTATTAAGAGGAAGTGAGGCAGAGGTTTAGTTCCTGTGGAATCATCTCAGAAATCAGCTACTGGTGCACAGCTATTCCAATCAGCAGATTTGCTCAACCCTTAGATCCGTCTTTACTCCTTTCCCCTAGGACAGCCTGTCACCAGGTAAAGAGCACTGAAAGTCTCTGAAAATGTCCCTAAAGAAAATCTTTTAAGTCCTGGTCTGAGGGGCTCCCGGCCTAATAAGAGTGCTTGTTTTCACATGAGGAATGATGCCCTCCAGCCTACAGTGCCTCACTCCAGGCAGTAACTACCCCTCTTCCAGAACTAAAATTATCAAGAATGATTCCCAAAATAATAAAAATAAATCTGCAGTTAATATCTATTTGACATGAATACCTTATCTGCTAAAGTCAGTTTTACAGTCTCTTATTCTGACTCCTGCTTTCCCACCTCACTCAGCTGCAAACAGCAGGCAGTAGAGAGACCTTACCCAGAAACTGCCCAGGTCAAGATAGGGAGGAGCCCCAGGAGCCCTCAGTCATAAGCTCCCACTGAGGAATCTGGGTATAAATCAGCACCTCACCCATACAGTGCTTTTGCAAGCCTCATTCCTCAGCCAGGTCTGCTGTAAATAGGCTGCTTTGAGCAACTTTGAAGAGGTGTGTTCCTGCTGTAACTGTGCTCATCTCAACAAGCTCTGTGTGGGAGGGCAGAAGGTAAGTGCTATCCAGCAATCAGATCTCGGAGGGGATAGAGAGCTGTTCTCGTGCCCCTTAGGCCTGTCTTCCTTCCCTGAACTGGGTGAGCAGCGCTGGCAGAATTCCTTGCATCAGCCTGGCTGGCAAAAAGAAAAGGCTCCCACTGATTTTAGGGACAAGGAAGCTATACTCCAGCTGTGGCTTCAGGGAGGAGTGTATCAGGGTGCATGGGAAGTGGGACACACAGCAACGACAGGAATTACTAGAAAAATGGTAAAGAATTGCTTCCAGTCTTTTGGGTGGGCGGTTGCTGGCTTCAGTAAAGAAGTGTTGTATGGATTGTACACACAAAGACAGACCAGTTTGAAAGTCAGAGCAGGAAACCCAACGTGTGCATCCTGTCCCTCTGCTGACCCCCTGTGAGCTAATTCCACCTTAGCATAGAGAACCAAACCCTGGGTGGGATGTGTTTGTGTGCTCAGCAGTTGTCAGCAGACTGTCCAGAAGTAATGATCTCAGACAAAAATAACCCTGAAAGATCTTTCCAAATATAGTCCCTCGTTATTGGTGCTGTATCAGTTTCATTTCAAGCTGTGCCTGGCAGCCTCTCTCTCTTGTCGCCTTTAAGAGGACACTGACAGGCCTGAGGCACCAGGGCCTGTCTCTAAAAAGTGTTAGTAAAACCTCACCCTGTGCACCTGGAAGTGTCCATGCTCACACCACCAATTCGAGCCAGCCGGAACCAAGCTGTGTGTTACAACCTGATTTAAAGCTTCATTGGGCTTAACAAAACAGGGAAGGGAGAGATGAAATATCTGATTTTCTTGCTTTTTTTGTCTTGGAAACCTTACTAGCTGTCATACAGTGCTGGCAAAACCCTTCCATTTTACAAAGGAAGATAACAGATGTACCCGGTGCAGTGTCTGTGCAAAAACAGCACAAGGTTGTTGTCAGAGTGCGCCCGTGGACTGCTTGGAAGTGCTCAGTATGCCATGGATGCAGAGCAAGCATGGTTAGGGACTGAGAAATGGCCATGTTTGCTTCTGAGCTGTTTAGAGAACTCGTGAGGCCTGCTGGCCAAAATAAGTCATTTTAAGGGATGCAAGACTGCCTTAAAGCAACTGAAGATAAATCTCAGTGACTTTAAAGGAAGACAGAGGCTGTTTTTTTGGATATGAAGGTAAGTTCTTGCAGTGTGGCCCTTGCAGCTCCAGCACCTACAGACTGAGCAATCTCCTGCTCTGTGGACAAGGGTGAGAGCCAGACTGGCCTAGAGGAGTGTGACCCACAGTGCCAGTCCCAGCAAGTGTGCTTGCCCTGGAAAATAGCAGGGTGTGAACTACACTCAGACATGAAATCCATGGTTTCTCAGCCTGGAGGGAATCACCCCCAACAAATCCCAGTGGCTGCATATCTGACCTACCACAGATGTTCAGCTTGCAGCTGCAAGTTGTAGGGGTCATAAGCAGGCAGGTGCTTCTTGTTGAGGTGAGCCACAACTTAGGCTTAGATGTGATGCTAATGGTGCCCCTGTACCAGGGTCACTGGTGGTGGGGGTTGCTGATGAAAGCCCAGCTCAGGGCACCGTTGCTATGACATGCTGTGGTTCCTCAGTGGGGCCATGAAGCAGGAAGCACAGCCCTTCCCGGGATACTCCATCTCAAAGTCAAAATGCTGCTGAGGCCAGTCGCTGTGGGCTGCTTCCCACTGCACACACAAACATGCAAACACAGGGCCAGCACCATCAACACAGAGAGTCTTCTTGTGCATGAGTACAAATATTAAAGAGCTTGGGTATGACATTTCATGACCTGGACCTTACTTCCCATCAGGGAAGACCCAGGGAGTAGGAAGAATGAACAATACACCACATTTCTCTTGGCGTCTGACCAGCATACCTATCTCAACATGCAAACAAATACAAACTGAAAAGCAAGAGGGGAAGGAATTGGAAATCTCATTTTCCCATTAATCTGCTAAGCAAGCAATTAATTTCTTTGTTTCTTGGTCTGTAACTAAGGTGTCAGACTTCTGCTCCGCAGGGATGTATCGATGTCTTCTCTCAGTAATACCACTAAATTGTAAATTGCTTTCAGATATTTGGCTCCCAAAGCACTTCAGAAACGCATGATTAAATTACACCCAATTATAAACCAAAGCAGGTGATCTTGTAGAGGAAGGGATATTGCTCTGCTGGTGTTGCTCTGAGGCATTAATAGTCTACAAAATGCTCGGGGGAAATCAAGGGGAACTGCGTGTACAATTTCATTTCCAGTGTCCACTGCAAATCTTCCATTTTCAGCCTGTGTTTAAACATATTTCTTGAAGTATTTAATACCGCTTCTTGCATTGACATGGGATCCCATCAGGTAAATCCCCTGGATTCTAAATGTAGCACTGTGTGGCAAAATTCATTCATGAAACCTCATTCTTAGATAAGAGCTTATCTCCTCATTCTCCTTCAGAGTTTTTCTACCATCTCTCAGGTTTATGCAAATAAACCCTGTGACTTGCCATTTATAATGGAGGAGGAAATAAGTTCACATCTGTATCCTGCTGGTCCTACCTGAAGATGGGTAGGCTGTTATCAAAGGAATGTTCAGGGAATGTAGTGCAAGGCACAGCCAACCTAACTGTCCCTCCATTTACTACTCTCCTATGCTTACCTACGTGCACAGAAATTATGGAAGTCATTTCAGACTCTCTAAAATCCAGGCCTAGAGCACTTCCACACAAGAACACAGCCACATAACTGGAAGTGTTCTTTCTCAGCTGCACACATAGCCGAAGTGACATACCTATGGTCTAATCGATCAGGAAAGGCTGATTGGTAAACACAAATACACAATTTGACGCCTCATTACTCCTTTTACCATTCATTCTGTCCATTTAGTGTGTAGCCCATTACTCTTAATGGGATTAGAAGACTCATAGCAGCACGTGGAAAGGCTTCTGAAGAAATGCATGCCTAATCTAGTAATATGTATTAATATATAATTTCTTTTCTATTACTATGTTATTTATTACACCAGGCATAGGCCAAGCCAAAAAATTTGTCTTTGATCTCACCATTTAGAATCCCTGCATTCTGCAATTCCCCAGACTGGGCAGAAGGATCACTTAGCATTTTGACTTGATGAGCTATGTTCAGTTACGTTTGGGAGCACTGGTGATTAGACATCCATGTTATGATTAGGCATGTGTAGGGAGCAACCGCACAAAGAAGAAGGCATTTACCTGACAGGATGACCTCTAAATGTTTGATTTAATGTGCTGTCAGGGGCTTCTGGTCCAGAAAGACTGTCACACAGTCTCCTATGTGTCACAGATTTCTTTGCTTCTCATTTAGGGAACAAATCCGGTCAGACTGGAAATGTGCTACAAGATGAATGACTTGTAACACCAATCTTCTGTTATGTCAAGACATGATGATATCACTCCCTGTGCACACAGATGTCCTGGATTTTAATTTAAACAGCATCTGCATAAACTGCTATATAATGGGATACATACTCATGTAGTTAAAGGAAGCCTGGTCCTGAAGAGATTGCCAACAAATGGACAGGCTAGAACAGGAGGCATTCTTGTATCTAATCCCCAGGTGGGCACCTGAGGTGCAAAGCAGGTTAGTGACATACCCAAGGCCACACAGGGAGCCTGAGCTTAACCCCAAGTCTTGTGCTTACCTCTGTGTTTGGAGATGTTCCACTGCTCCTGTGAATCCAGAGGGTCAGTGTCCCCACTGTCATTGCAGACAATGACTCAGAAGAAGTATTTCCTCCCTGGGAGCAGGCCTGTGACAGTGTATTTATTGCTGTAGACCTTCCCTGTGCCTGTGAACCACATGTCAGTACTGACATCACATTGTAGGACACAGTAATAAGTCTCCTAGTTGTCTTCTGCATCTGAGCTGTGGTTTAGGGTCATGGTGTCTGGGACTCCTTCAGCCACCTGCAGATTACTGGGTGGTCAGGGAAAGCTAAGAATTAATGAACCCATTAAAGTACTAGTTTTTTCTGTTTGGCTCCCTCCCTCTGTCCTTTCCTGTGGCAAAAATGTTTCACTTCCAAAATCACTGTATATCTAGGAAAGTACTTCTTTCTTTGATTTCTTCTACCCTGAGCAACCCGAGGGCTAATTTGTACTGTGTAGTTACTGTCTGATGAAAAAAGAAGGCTGTTAGTTTTGAAAAGCATTCTCTGAAAGGACGACAAGTACATAGGTCTGTAACCCCAGCAGATCATTACAGTAATAGGAGTTTCTCTAAGGAGCCAAGCCAGCCTGCCTCCACTTGGCTGGCACAGACCCACTGGCAATGGAAATGATGTCACCAGACTGCTGAGGGGACAGACACTGTTGTGTCAGTGCTGTTACAGGGATTTGCCTGTTCAAATAATGGCATGAAAAACAAGGTAGCATTGGGAGTGTCTGGAGCAATAACTGCTTCACCCTTTCCCTCCACATTGGGCACAGTAAACAAAGCCTCAGCAGTACCATCCTTATTCCTTGGCTCTGAGCCATGCTGCTCCCAGGCTTGGCTCAGCTGGCATGGAGGGAGTTGGGAAACACAACGACAAGAAATAAGAAAGTCCTTTCTGACCAGGGAGTCTTCCTTCTCTTGAGTGGAAGCATTTTGGATTGCTCCTGTGGCCTTTTTTGGATAAAGGTTTGTATCATTGGAAGCATTTGTTTTTTTGTTTTTTTTTTTTTTAAGAAAAAAACCCCAGCCTTCCTAACCCTAGTATTGATGTAGAAGTTGTGTCTAGTTTCCATCATCAGAAGAGAGGCTCCTGTCAGTACCCCAGGGTGAATGAGGTGCTCAAGTTTCCTCTATGCTGTATCTGCAGCTTGCAGGTGGATGTTGTAAAGGATGTCTCTGCAACTCTTCTTGAGGATAATGTGGTACAGGTTAGAAACAAATCACTCAGTGCTGTGGGTCAGGACTGGGAATGGTTCTTGTCCTCCCTCTTTTGCTACACCACTGGTAGTGAGCACTGGCCAAGACAACTGCAACTATAAAGTTCTGCGTTCTGGCTAGAGCAGCAGCAGAAACAAACCTCATCTTTGAGCACAACAGGGATATCTGTGGCTACAGGAGCTACTTGAACAGAATCAGCACAAGAGAAGAACGTTTCAAGGACACCAGTCCTGGAGATTTCTTCAAGCTGCAAAGGCAATGGCAGGCTTTGTCCCCAGCAATGTGCACACATCTGTTGTGGCCTGGGAGATTCCACATAACCTCATGCTACAGTTCATTAGTTTGATCATCTTGAAAGCTGAGGGAAAACAGCTAGTGTGATACAGATCAACTTGTGCAATTTAAACTGAGAGGTACCTTCTTACAGTGGGGCTCATTCTGCAAGATCCTGTGGAGCCTGAGCTCATGTAGTAGTCCAGGCTTAAAAAAAAAGGAAAGCATATCAATTGCTGTTAGCATCTACAGAAATGAGGTCAACATCCATGTCAATATAAATTGTACCTCAGACAGGACAGTGTTGGGACCTCAAGCATTGTCTTTACAACCCTGGGTCACTCAAGGTTTAATCAAGAATGATTTATCTTCACCTTACATGAGCTGTAGTTGCATGCTTGAAAAATTCTGCTTCTCATGGTGAATTACAAAGCTTCCCCAATGTTTTATGGTTTGTTGAGCACTGATGCTCCCCCTGTGAAGGGCTGGGTTGTGCAGCTGACAAACTTGTGTGCACAGAAGTCCCACATAGGCCTCTGCCACCACAGGGAGGCCTATAAAAAGGCTTGCCATAAAAACAGTGAGCAGTTATGCAGGACTTTGTGAACCTGAAGCTCTGCATGAATTTTCTCCAATTGTCAACTTTTAAACCGAAGTGACAGGTTGTGATGAAGGCCAGAGGAGGACTCCAGGCTCTAAAACCCTGCAGCCGTATTTCATCAGATGCCCAAGAAAACACTAATTGCAGGATTTCTGCTCTGACAGGACACAACACAAGCTCACAGAAAAGATGTGCGAAGGCATGGTGCTGTCCCAGCACAAACCACCATGTGGCTCTTCAGCCTCACAGTCAGATCAAACCTGGGCGGGCGGGAATAAAAGAAAACAGACAGAGAGAGAAAAATTTAAAAACTAAGAGAGTGAGAGATTGCACAGAAAATTACAGCCATTCTTCAGCCTGTTGAGTCACGTCAGAGACTGGAAGAAGAACCCTTCAGACTCTTTTAGCAGAAGGCAGTAAGTGTAAGGGTTAAAATGTTGTCCGCTCTTCTCTTAATAGCTGTGCAACCACAAGAGAAACATCAGTGCAATCAACTGCTTACTGATGAGCACCTACTCAGGACAATTTCAGGTGAGGTGGGTGGAACAGGAATATTTAGAGATAATGTAAAAAATGTGCCAAAAAAGTGTAGTTTACATGTAATACATGAATGAGAACAAAGGAAAGGAAAAGGCAGCTTTAATGCCTCATTTGATGATTTTACTGTCCAAATTCTGCCACAAGCAGTTTTGTATAATGTCTCTTTCTTACAGGACTTCTCATACTCTTCAGCACAGTACTGCATGTTGCCATGCCACACCAGAGAACTTTGTCTGGAGCCTACAGTCCCTCTGGGATTTTTTGGTGTTTCTTTATTTGAAGATACAGTAACAAAGCCATGCTACATGGATGGGTTATGTAGTTCCAAAGTGGAGACTGAGAAGAGAAATGAGCAATATGAAAAATGGTCACCTGGATGTTGCCTTCTGAGACTTCCTCAGTCAAACCTGAATGTCCTTCTGCTCTATCGGAATAGGTGCTATAAAACATGACTCATGAATCATCTGTTCCTGCTGGCCTTACTGCTACTGAGGACAGCCAGCACCATGCTTTGTCACCTGGGAGTATCTTAGACAAAAAGCTTGAATTTTCTAATTAATAATTAAGCACACAAGTTCTAAACAATAAAGACTTAAATGCTTTGCTACCTCAATTAGTAAGGTATCTAGGGATTTCATGGCAGGTCATTCTCATTCATATCTCCATTCTCAAGACATAATTAGTATACTTGAAGCATGACCTCTGCTAATGTTACTTCAGCTTTAGGTGCCAGAATGCCGAGTGCTCACTGAGGGCCTGAAAGGATTATTATCCTGTCTCAGTAACATCACATATTTACAGCAAATGGCTGTTTCAAACATGATGATTCATTCACTGTAGCATCAACTGTCCTAACCCATACCCAGACTACTGAATCCGTGTCAGGAATCAGAGAATCTTCCAACAGTGACCTCTGTAACCACGTGAGGTGTGATGTGAGCAGCCCTATGGTGGAACAAACAATTATTACACCCTTATACCTGACACCCTCATTCAGGGAGCACCTCAGCAAGAAGGATGGCAGAATGATTTAAATTTGTCTCAAGGATTGCACAACTTTGTGCTGCTCTCCATCTCCTCCCAGAACCTCTGAAAACTGAACAAAACCCAGGAGAGCTGTGATGATCTTGCTTTTTTTGGTGCAAGATGAATTTGATAAAACTTTGCAAAATGTGATATATGTTAGAAACCGAAGAAAGTAACAGCTGACAGGTAGAAGTTCCAGCTAGATGGATACTGCAGGCCTTACCTGAAGGTGCCATGGCTAGAATTCCTTCATCTAACAGCACTGCTTCTCCCATACCAGCTTCACTCATGGCTTGGGTTCAGAAGTAGTATTTGTCTCTCCTGCAAGCTTCCCACACTGTAAGTGGTACTAGAGATAGGGATCGTGGTGCATTTTGTCCCCTTTTTGGTGTCCTCAACTCACGTCTCTATTGTACATCCTGACAGCACATCCCCCTGGTCTGGTTCCTGCCACGCTAAGCCAAGGCTGGAGCTGAAAAATCCACCGCCTTCAGCAGTCCTGAAGGCTCTGTGACAGCAGGAGAGTCCACAGCTTGCAGATGTGAATGCAGAGCTAGTCCCATTTCAAGACGCTGAATCTGCAGGGTTTTGGGGTATAAAAAGAGCCTTAATAAACAGAGCAAATTCTGTCCAGCAAAGCAATGCGGTTCCTAACATGGCACATAATGGAGACACTGTTTCAAGGTTGGCCATTTAAGAAAAACTCACTCCATCTGGCACAGAATCACCTGGGAATCTGTCGTGAGCACTGCCCACCACTCATTTTCCACACGTGTTTAGGAGAGGCGTTTGGCATTAAAGGTTTGCTTCTGTCTCTCCCTAGCTGGCTGGTGAGCTCTGCAGTACATTTCCCACAACCTGTTTACTATGACTTTGAGTCCCTTGTGTCTCTTCTTGTTTAATAAATCCCTCCTACAGTCCTGTGGGAAGTAGTCAGGTGCTATCTGGGATTAGGGAATGTGCTTACTGACTTGCAAGATCCTATTAGTGTTCTTCAAGTTTATTTGCCAAAGATTACAGTATTCCTAATTAATAGTAATTTTAAAAAATACAGATCTTGCTTTTTGCTGTTTAGCCCACTTTGCAGCAGCCTCCATAATATATGAGAAGAGCAAAAGATGGACTGTTTAAAAAAGCCATGTTTTTAATCAAAAGATTTGTGTATCCAAATACAAGCCCTGCTTTGAAATTCTTGGTTAAAATGCAACAACCTTCCCCCTGGCACCAAAAAAGTCATCCAGTGCAGCATGCCATAACAAACTTGGTGCTAATGGCTTTTATACAGGGCTCCCATTTGAGCACAGGGGTCATAAGGAACATGGTGCACATGGACAGAGGGTATTCTCCTCTCCTAAGCCTAATGTGAGATAATTTAAGTCTTCAAATAGGAGAAGACTCGTAGCTTCAGGCTTTAAATTGGTTTTGCGTTGTCTTCTGATGTAAAGGAGCCTGAATGCTTTCCCATCTGAGTAACTATTTAACCTCAAGGCTTTTGTCTACCACATAGAATTCTCTGGTTTTTTTAACTGTACTGGCTTCCACACTTGGCCATTTTTTTTTCCTGAATTTTGTGCAGCTACTAAGGCCCACTTCAGTATCTATTACAGGATTCCATCAATAGTTCAGGCTATTTACTGATGGCATCTGACAGTCTTTTGTTTGTAAAATGCTTTAGTCATATAGAGAAAGAAGTCTTTGTAACTGGCACAAAATAAAACCTGCCCATTTCAGCATTTCTGAGGCTACTGTAATCCTTTGGAGTTTGTCTGTGGTATTGATCCGTTCAGAACTAGGCACAGATTCTTTACTACTAAAAATCCAGTATTAAAATAAAAGAATGTAAGCAACTTTCATGAATCCCACAACAGTTTTTTCTTCTTTTAAAAGGGTTGATGGGTGGCTGATGAGCATATATAATGTCAAATTATATTCTTTGTCATACATTAATGACCTTTGGCAACTTGTATGTGAACCTTAAGTACTAAAGCTACCTACACCTCAGAACACCTTCATCACATTGATCTCTGCTGTTTGCAGATACCCAATAACCCCCAGCTGGGAATCTCTGTGTCCTTGTTTTAATAGTTCCACTTCCAAGGTAAATAATACCACACTTTCGGGTGCTTATACTATAATTACATTTATAGCCAACAGTATTAAAACAGTATTAAGGCCTTCCCTAATCTTTAGTTGAGCTATTAATACAATGGAGGGGATTACATCGAACTCACATTCCCTCAGACATCATTCATAAGTACACGGATCTGGACATTGCATATGTATTTAGGAAAACGAGACATTAAACAGTGGAAGAAACATGTTGATGGAAGCCTTTGCAACAAGAGGTCTAGGGAATTCTGGGGACTCCAGGGTCTGCACAGTTCACAGCTCTCACATGGAACTCATTCTGTATCCTCCAGAAAACCATCCACTTGGATTCTGGTACCTAGAGACACATGTGTTGTAAGTACACAACTCTTTCTCATCCTGCATAAAAGGATCCCAAGGGATCACTGATTTAATTTTCTCATTGCTTTTGGACTGAAATAAACCAGGAAGATGAAAAGGAGAGAAAGAGAGAGAGAAACCCAAGAGATGGCTACAGTTGCTCACCACCCTCTGACTGAGGCTCAGTCTGTCCCTGAGCAGTGACTGGCAGCCCCCAGCCAATTCTCCCCAGTTTATACACTGAGCATGACAGTCTATGGTATAAGAATATCCCACTGGCCAGGTTGGCCAGCTGTCCTGGCCATGCTCCCTCCCAGCCTCTTGTGCACCTGCTCACTGGCAGAGCATGGGAAACTGAATGCTCCTTTAGTAAGAGAAAACACTCCTTAGCTACAAAATCCAAAACACAGTCTTGTACTAGCCACTAAGAAGAAAATTTACACTATCCCAGCTGAAACCAGGACAATAGTGTGAGTGACTGCAATTTAATTAACACGAAATCCCAACATTTTGAATGAGACAGAGGAAAGAATCCAAGAAAGAACCAAAATATTAACTGAAGAAGAAGAGCAATAGTCTCGTTAGTCAGATGCTGCTGCTGATGGGAACACTCCCATGTGTTGCACAAGCTGTGCTAAGCATGGATCATACGGTTCCTATCTGATGGATACAACAAAATCAGTCACTTGTTCAAGTCAGTTCTGGTCTAATTCAGGAAAAAGCAGTCAAAATTAGGCACCCAAATCCGTAGGTGTGACTTTCAGAGGTGCTGAAGATTCTGCCCTCTCATTGTTGCTTGTGGTAACAAGCTACTCAAGCAGCTTCTAAGAGACACTTCTCTCAGAGGCTCTACACAGAAGAAAATCAAATTAGCAAAGAACAATCACAATTTATTGACTCCAAATTGTGTGCATGTGTTATATTTGTGCATATAAAGAAATATATGTATGTATAGCAGGAAGCCAAGGAGGGTAACTTGTATGTTTAAATTTATGCGTGGTCACAATACTTTTCCAAAGACTATTTCTTTGCCACCTACTTCCCCTGGTAACTTCAAATGTTTAAACATTTCAAGTCTTGCACTTATTCTGAAAATGAGCTCTTTCTGCAGTGCATTACAGAGCAGCTCAGAAACGTCTTCTCTAATCCATAGGAAGTTTGGACAAAAATGCAAAGCTTTAGATGAAAAATGATAAATATTACTACAAGGTGGTGATTTTCTTTCTGAAATGGTTCAATAAGCCAGACTTGCTTGTTTGCCTGGTGTATTCTGAGATGCACTCTGGACTTGGGGAATGGGGACTATAAAACTGCTTTCATTTGGGATCAAAAATAGGAACAAGAGGTATCACAGAATAGTTTGGGTTGGGACTTTTAATCTCATCTAGTCCAATCCCCCTGCAATAAACAGGGACAGCTTCAACTAGATCAGGTGCCTGAACTATAACTCCCAGAAGACAGTTCAGCAGTGTTTTCTAACCAAATTAGTTTTACACAGAATGGTTTTGGTTGAAAGGAACCTTAAAGATCATCTCCTTCCAATCCTCTTCCATGGGCAGGGACACCTTCCACTAGACCAGGTTGCTCAGAGCTCCATCCAGCCTGGCCTTGAACACTGCCAGGGATGGGGCACCCACAGCTTCTCTGGGCAACCTGTGCCAGTGCCTCACCACCCTCACAGTAAAAAATTTCTTCCTAATGTTAATCTAAACCTGCCCTTGAAGCCATTGCCCCTTTTCTTCTTGCTACATCCCTCCCCAGACAGTGATTTTTCAGATTCAGCACAATGGCTCCACTGTCTTTTCTCACCAAGGTTCTGGCTGTAATGCAGTCACTGGCTTTCTCCAACACCACATTCTCTTCCTCTGTCTCCTCTACACTGTCCTTGAAGTGACTTTGGGCCTTGGCTTTGCCTTGGAAGGGACCTCAATGCTTGCAGTACACTTGGTCTTCACAGTGATGCTGTGTTCAGCAAAAACCTCGAGAAGAGATTCTTCAATAACTGGAGAATCTGGAAAGAACAAAGACATTTGAAGGCTGCAGCCACAAATATACCTTGACATCTATCCTGTGTCTGCAAGTTCCCAGAAAAAGTGTCCAAAACTGGGCCCCTCATACACTCCTTCATGTTTTTACTATAAGAATTTGGTATTTTGTGGAAATCTTTAGGGACACTCAAAATTTTGTCTTATGTTTTTGATCATGTTTTGATTCAGCTGATTTAGTTCTGTTTCTTATACAGTGAGTCACCTGCCCTCCTTTAGTTGTTCACCTCAGCAGAAGAAGAGGGAGCTCTGGGAAATAGCAAATCCCAAAGCCCCTCGCTTCCCCAGGACCTGGAGATTTGATTCCAGGCAGTTTCTCAGTTTTGTAAAGCACCAGAGGCAGCCCTTTTTCCTGTTCTTCCCTAAAGTCCCATGGGGATACATACCTAAGATCATGACAAAGATGGTAGAATCGAAGTTAGGTACTGCTAGTAAAGAAAATTCTCTCTCATTTGTTGCAGAGTAATATGGGGGCATGATAAGGATGTCTTGCTCATGATAATAAAACCCAAAACAAAACCAACAGGTTCCCAGTATCTGAAGGAAGCCTCAAGAGAGATGGGGACAGATTATTTACTAGGGCATGTAGTGTCAGGACAAGGGAGAAGGGCTTCAAACTGAAAGAGAGTAGGTTTATATTAGATATTAGGAAGAATTCTACACTGTGAGGGTGGTGAGGCACTGGCACAGGTTGCCCAGAGAAGCTGTGGATGCCCCATCCCTGGCAGTGTTCAAGGCCACAAGAAGGATGGGGCTTGGAGCAACCTGCTCTAGTGAAAGATGGGAACTACATGATTTTTAAGGTCCCTTCCAACCTGAGCCATTCTATGATTCTAAACATATTTGTTGGGTTTTTTCTTTCTTCTATTTTTGTCGCATAACATGCCGTTTTAGAAATCACAGTTCTCACAGTTCAAGAAAACCAACTCTACCCATAGCAAGGCTTTGCTGTGGATGTATTTTTACTGCAGCACAGGTCTGATAAATATTCAGAGCGGCAGGCACAGCACCGTACTCCTGTTTGTCCGGCCGGCGGTCCCATCCGCGCTGCCCCGACCCAGCCGGCAGGAAAAGGCTTTTTGGCACCCCGAACGCTCGTCTGGCGCCATCTGCCCGCCAAGGGACGCCGCTTTCTGCTTCTGTTCATCATTTCACAAAAGGTGTCCTGCTTGTTGCTCGTGACAACAACGTCCGAAGCAAAGGCTCGGGCCAAAATTCTTGATCACTGACTTAGAGACTTAAAATCAACCACTAAGACTGTTTGATTTTCTCCCCTCGGGGAACAAAGAGGCAGAAGGAAGAGGTTTTGCTTGTGCACACAGATGAGCCTGTGAAATGCTGCTGGGCCAGGTGAGGAGACCTGGTGAAGCACTGATTCTGTGTACACCTGGTAAAGAACAGGAAGGACACGGGGTGGCTACCTCCACTGGCAACTCTGCCCCGCTGCTCCTCTCCCAGTCTGTCAGTGATGAGTTTGTGGATGTTTCCCTCCTTCACTATCCAAACCCTTTTCAAGCCCCTCACCTGACAAAAAGATTGAGGCAGGAAACAACACACATTGCAACGAACATAATTTCCAATGGTGTCCCTGAATCCTCTGATCAGAGTTTCCTGCCCTGAGATGTCTAAACTGTCAGGATTTCCAGCTCCTACTCTGGTAAATTGATCCACGGGCAAAAGGAATTCAGTATTACATGATCTGTGCATCTGCCTAGATGAGCCACATGGTATGCCCTGAAGGGTGTGCATTCGCATGCAGAGGATACATTTACTGATTACTCTGAGAATCAGAGGCCAGGAAAGGGAGAAGGGTGGGTGGTGAGAAGCCAACCTTGTGGGAAAGAGTGTGAGCCTACAGGCTGAGAAAATGGGTGAGCAAATGTGACAGCATCGTCATAGGAGACTGTGAAGGAAAATTTTGACAAAGCCAAGATCCAAAGCCAAACCTTAGTAAGACTGAGACAGTAGTGGTCTGGGAAAGATAGGATCTGTTCTTGTCTGATCTGTCCATCTGTTTGTCCTTAGTTGCCCTTTATCAACACCAGGCCAAGTCCCATTAGGGCTTTGTGGCCTTTCATTATACTGATCATCCCATGGGCATTTTACCTGTTTGCCTTCTTGAGACATATTCCTTTTACCTCTGCATCATTCAGGACAACAAAGCTTGTCAGGATCCCCAGTTAAGAGTATTAACATCACACTCTTTATGGTTGCAAATGTCACAGAATCATAGAATAACTCAAGTTGGAAGGGACCTATAAAGATCACCGATTTCAATTCTCTGCTCCTTGCAGGACTACCCAAAACTAAACCATATGACTAAACAAACATCAACCAGGCACTCCTTAAACTCTGACAGGTTTGGTACTGTGCCTCTGGAAAAAATCCCAATGGAAGCATATGAACAAAAATCTGTTCAGAATTGTCAGCTGAGCACTTCAAACACCAAGGAGGTGTTTAACAGCAGGGAGATCTCCTAACAAAATGGGTAGATCACAGGACGAAAGCGGTTTAGTAAATTGGAAGAAATCCTGGGAAGAAAGGTGGATGGAAAAAGGCTGTTCCTAAGTAGCTTTTACCCTCCTTTATGTGTGTTCACTGAAGGGAATGCAGCTATAGGAATCCAAAAGCTGAAGCAGAAAACTGCCCCTTGGCACTGCTCCATTCCCACAGCTGGTCCAGAGGAGCTGTCACACCAACCAAACACTTCCTCTACTGCCTACGCAATGTTTGTATCTGAACCTGGACTCTGATGAGCAAAGATGAAGCAGTAACTAAGACACCAGACTACAAGTTCACTGTGCACAGGAATCAGAGGCAGCTCAGACACAGCTTCCAGGTTAGCTGTGCCACAGAAGTGGCTTCTGTCACAGAGGAGTGACCAGGGATGGCCGCTGACCCACACTGTCCCCTCTGACCATCCTGGCTGTGGCCCACAGAAGGCACTCAGACACCGGGCCTGGTACCCATCTGTAAGAGACGGACCGAAAATCCCTCATCTGCCTCACGATCATCGACTAGGGCAGAGACTGGAAACCCTAAAAACCCCAAAAGGAAAAGAGGAGTTTTGCACAGGAGTCCTGGCCTGGCTGAGGTGGGATGTTTGCCAAGAGTTGCCTGCAGGTGCGCCCGCTGAGGACAGCCATGCATTCCTGAGGAACAGGCACCGTTCTTGCTGCCCCGGCGGGAAGGGCTGCGCTGGAGCGAGAAGGAATGACCTGTCCTGTACACCTGTCCTGTACACCTGCTCCCGTATCCCAGAACAACGGGCCTCACAACAACAGTTGTAGATTCCTCACCTCCTGGCCAGTTGCCCCCCGCTTTC